>OW679198.1:147726500-147956643 GCA_940337035.1 Agriotes lineatus | reverse complement strand
TGATCGGAGCTTGACCTTTCGCGTATCCTATTTCACGTGCGCGCCGATTCAAGACTCGCAGCGCGTAACGCGCGGTCTGCTTGTTTATGTTAAATTTGAGAAGAATTATAATTCTGTTTCACTTACGCATATCTGATTTAATATGAACAAGGCTACCAAAGACATTTATTTCTAAACTTTGGTACGGATGAGTGCTTCATGCATTTGCACCCATAATCTCGCCCAATCAACAGACAAAAAATTAAACTTTATAGAGGCCATGGAATAATTGTTTAGCTGAAGTGGTTATTTTAGAGGCAGGAAGATATCCTAGGGAATAGCAGCGGACCATTTACAGAGCATGGACAACGGTGGTATTTTAAATTACAATAACTCTTTTTCAAATAGGAACAGTGCAGATATTCAAAGGCCCTGAGGCAGCTCTGAACCTATTGGTCCTGATAGCAGTCAGTGAGGTAGAAGAGCAAAATATGTTAAAAATCCCTGCGAAGACGGATATGAAGGACAGACAACAAAACTTACGATTTCCACATTTAATATCAGGTCAATGAATAAAGAAAAATAGTAGATCAATGATTGGAAGAAGAGTTTAAACAAATAAGGTGAACTTAAAAGACGAGGATAACGTAGGAGGTACAGGGTATAATAAATAAAAAAACTAGTAAAAGCGTTTGTACCGCTACCTTAAGCAGGGTAATATACCTCAAACTACTATGCAATTTATAAGTTGTTTAAGTGTATGCTTCAACCTCTGTATTAAGATGATGCAGTGGTAGGTTTGTATGATTAAGTCACAACAGCAATAGATCTAGATCATTGACAATAGACCTTAGTAATTGGAGATCGCAATGCTAAAATTGGACAGCAATTAGAATCAGATAAGAAATTTCGGTTATGCAAGATAAATTAAAGAGGTTAAATGTTGGCAACAGAAATAGCTTGCAAGTATACCAACCATGCCATTTTTTGAAACAAGAGAAAAGAACAGGAAGGTATCAAAAATTCATAATAAACCCTTTTTTCTAACTATTCTACATTTCATTGGTTAAGTATTTTCTCGAGCATTTGTTCTATTACGCTTCACTGCCTTTCGATTGTATGTTTGATCTGTTCAAGTTTCTTTTAACATCAGCTGTTACGTATAATAGGCTCCCTTCAGTGGATTAATAAAATTATAATTGAACACCTTTGCATCATGATATTGACTGAAAGAATATTGTTATCCTCAGAGTAATAAAAGAAAGCAAGCAAACAGACTAACCAATCATAGCTCTTCATTGATCTGTTTGATTATCCATTATATCAAACGACGTTTCAGCAATGGAAGAGATAGATTTCCTTGTTTATTATAAGTACTTAAATTGTGTGTCCGTCCAATAAGGCTACTAAAGTTACAGTTACACTCCAAGATATTTCTGAAAGGGCACACATTAGTAAGAGAATATCAAACCAAGAAAGATTTTTTTTTTATTGTATTTACAATGATCAGAAATCCCTTCATTGCATAATTATTTTCTATCTCACTGATTATCCATTTTCCTCTAACAATTGTTCGATCAACTTTGCAGTCGATTATTCTTTCGGTTTGTTCAGAGTTTTACTGTAGCTTTTTTGATGTCGCTATTTTTCTGTATTCAAATATTGTAGCTGGTGCGTTTCTTTAGTGGCACAGCGGTAGATAAAGCTATTATTGTACAGCTTAAAGTGAATTAAAGCTGTTCGGAAGACAGGAAAACTAGTAAAATCATATAGAAAATAGATACATTTATTCCAAATCCCGAGTAGAGCCCTCAAAAACATAGGATGTGGTAAGACCTGCAAGAGCGAGACGTCAACACTGAAGCCATTAGTAGAATGGAGAAAGATCTCTGGACAATAGGTGAAAGACCAAACACAAAGAGACTCCTCAGCGACCACTCAAAAGATGATGACGATACTTGAATCTCCAAATCGTAAGAGTCTTATCAAAGCAGAAGAAATAGGATAAAGTCTTAAAAAAAAGAAGAAGAACTCCTGTCTAATACCAACGTCATTGGTATATTTTTGTAGATCATGGATGGAAACATAAACTAAGAAGAAGTTTAGTCGCAGCACTTTGCATATATTCCAGCCTTATCCTTTTAAACATGCTCAAATCAGCAATTTATCAGCGATACATTTTAGAAGAGAGTTGAATCTTATGTAAACGTCATATATTTGTTTCTCCTGCATAAAAATTGGAACAGGTAAACGAGCATAGGAATGTTATTTCCATATATCCGTACTAACTGAAAGTTTTATATAAAAGTTCTAAAGAGAACAACAAGGAATATTTTATGTTTACTTTTAGAAACGCTATACCAAATGAGATTATCTGAAAAAGTAATGTGTGAGTCTGGAGAAAATGATAAGAAATCGACAAGTGTTTCTTATCTTGACCCACTGCAGCCTAAAATCGACAACATATTTCACTACCCAATAGTATAGAGCAGGAGTCGGCAACCTGCGGCCCGCGGGCCGCATGCGGCCCTTTGCAACTTTTTGCGCGGCCCGCGAAAGCACCAATATAACTTTAGGAAAAATCAACAAACTTAGAGCGTAAGCGTGCCGAAATGTGGCCGGTGACAAAAATGCGCGACAAACAGAAGCATAGTGGGAAACCTATTTTACTGCGCAAGTTTAATCCCCACTCCCCAGCGAATACGACGTCTCGCTTAGCAAGTGTAGCATTCTTTCTAGTGATGGGCATAATCGGATGATTTCAATAATCGGAATGTTCCATTTCGGAATGTTTATAAAATCGGAATATCGTCCGATTATTTTACATTCCGTAAATGCAAGCAAGGGAAAACGAGCGAAATAACAACAAGCGGAAGGAAGATGAAGTGCGTGCAAAATTTACGATGAGAGCACTCGCCGTCGCGCCGTAAGCCCTTATCTGCGTTGGCATCTATTGTTTGGGTTTGTAGGACGGTCAGTAGTAGCTATTTACGTTATTAGACCGGTAGCAACATTTTTATGGCCGCGCCAATACTTTACAGGTCGAACCGTAGGGCGAGACCTGTATGTTTGGCAAGGCCATAAGAATTCTACCGGTCGTGTATCGTATAAGATTTTTTAGAATACTGCATTGCTAACTAGCGTTTACATTGTTACAAATGAGTCCGGTAGATAAAATTTACCGGCCTAGACCAGTAGTAGTTCTATTACTACTGGTCTAGGCCGGTAAATTTTATCTACCGGACTCGTTTGTAACTATGTAGACGCTAGTTAGCAATGCAGTATCTTAAAAAACAATTTATGAGTTTGAGTCGCACAGTGGGATATGAGAAAATAAAATATTTTTTCAAATTATTACAGTAGTTACGTTAATAGACTTTCGGAAAATGGTAGTGATATTTTAAAGTTTAATAGCACATAAAGTACATAATAGATAGTATAAAACAATACTTGAATTTGAAGTCTGTAGGTGTACTATCTAATAATTAATCTACGAAATACCACTGCCATTAGTGCCATTCACGTATCATACACGTGCGCACACGGCGCGACCCGTCGACATTCGCCAACCAGCATATAGCAGTCAAGTGAGTCAATACAACATTCCGTATTCCGTTCAGTTCAAATTGGCATTTCGTTTTCTCATTTTGTGTACCGAATAGTAAAATAATCGAATTCCGAAAGTTCCGAATTTTGTGCACCGAACAGTAAAATAATCGAATTCCGAAAAGTTCCGAAATAATAGGAACCTTCCGATTTTTTGAACAATCGGAAACTTTCCGATTATTCATTCCGGATAGGCCCATCACTAATTCTTTCATTTCACCAGTTTGCTACTGTATGTTCATATGTGCGTTCATGTTGACAGCCGTATGACGTTCCACTACAATATTTTATATTTTTTATATTTATATATTTTATATTGAAGCTGCGTGGCACAGATGGGTTAGCGCCAGGCTTGCATTAAGCAAGTCCTCGGTTCAAATCCCGCTGGGGTCGGAATTTTTCCGTATCCTTGGCGATTCGAATCGGGCTCAGTGAGACCATTCACAGTTGGGCACCAAATTAACTGTGCTCTACTCAGAACCACAGACCTAAGAGATAGAGTAACAAGGTCAACACATCACCAAGACACACACCTCATACAATGGTTGCTGCGCAAGCACCAAAGGCGCGATCCAACTCTGTATCCCGAATCCGGGGCAAGTTGATCATTGTACCGCCAGATTCCAGCGCATACAGCACCAGCCTCGACACCGCAAGGTAAATGAGGTTACAGATAATACATACATACATACATATTTTATATTTACATATTTATACATATTTAATTGGAATTGTATTTTCTTTTTTTTCCTTTTTAAGAATTGTAAAATTTTTGTTCTGTAACATTATTGTTATTATAGCATGTCAATAAAAAATATTTTTTTTCTATATTTATTTTTAATAATATTTATACTCGTATATGATATAAAAGCACTATTTAAGTTACATTTGAATGTGCGGCCCGCATAAAAAAAATTTATTTTGAAAATGGCCCGCCGTCCGAAAAAGGTTGCCGACCCCTGGTATAGAGTACGAGGCGGGTTCAAACATAAATTGTAAATTAATATTTAGTTAAAAACAAACCCAAATACTCTAATTTATATCATGTCATTCTTCTGCATAGTCTCCTTCCTTTAGAATGAACTGGTGCCATCTTTCTAGTAGCTTCTGTATTTCATGATAAAAAATTCTTTTGGTTGCTCACACACCCATTCGCGGACGTTTTCAATGACTTCTTCATTAGAAAGATTTTTTTTCTTTTATAAACTTTTTTAGGTGTCCAAGCAAATAAAAATATGATGGAACAAAGTCCGAACTACTAATGGTAGAGAGGGCAGCACACGCATTTCAATATCTGAAATACAGTCAGCGTGTGAGCAGCGAAATGGGGTCGAGCATTGTCCTGCAAGAAGTAGACGGAGAACTTGCGTTTTTAAGCTGCCCTTACTGATATTTAATGCAAAAGCAATATCCTTCATTGTAATTTGATGATAGCTTCAAATAAGTGCATTTTACTCTGTAAGCAATTTCGTCTGTTATCAATGTTTTTGGAAGTCGACAATGCGGTTCCTTCTCAAGACGTTCGCGGCTATCTCTAATCGCATTAATCTTTTTATAAACGCTTATGTCTGACAGCGCTTCTCTACTAAACTATCTTTTAACTCTTGTATAAATTTCTGATGGTTTGGTACTTTCTTTACTACAAAATTTACTAATAATGCGTTGTTTGCTAGAATGCACTTCCACTTCACTTTACTCATGCTTGCCAAATGAACAAAAATGAATAGTGGTTATTCAACGACTGAATAGTGTGCACACTAGTTCCAGGGCATTAATATTAATGTATACAACTGCTGTGCATGTCTGTGTCTTTTGGCGTGCAATTCAAATTATAATTCATATTTGAACGCTCCTCGTATATTGGTTTATACGTATACTTGCAGCTCGGTGAAACAAATATGAAATTTTCCACACCTTTAGTTGATATCTAGCCGAACATGAAAACTTTGCTAAACAACGGGATGACAGCGTTCCAAGTGATTTGAAAACTGATCTTAACGTACCTCCTAGAGCTATGTGAAACACCAAGTTGTTCTAATGTTAAACTATTGCAAAAGTTATACTCAAATCCTTTTGAGATCCATAATATATGCACGGCGGTTTGCGGCCAATTAAATAACATACCGTGACAGAAACGTTCATACAATATTAAACGCAGGCAATTTCAAGCTTGAACTTCATTCAAACTGCTTAAGTGTTAGTCCTCTTGCCAATCAGTGGATATATCGAACTTCTCTAAGATAAGTCGAGTCAAATCCAGTTAGTACAACAAATTTCTACCTGTGCGGTGCACGGAAAACAAAATGACGGAACTCAAATATGCAATTTCCTACGAAGTTTAGTCACAAAACATTTGCAAACAAATGAGTCCATATAGCTCACATTTCTCACAATAGTTGATAGAAAATGTTCCTTATTGACGAGAAAAACAATCTTTATGGGCAGTTATCATTTCACCTTGAAAAGCACAGTTGCCCTAGGCAACATTAATAGCTGGACAGTAAAGTTGAATGCAACTTGCTAATAAAGAAAGCTCTCTGAAATTAAGATTCTCCACCTCTGGTGAAATAAAGGCTTCCATTAAATTTGTTGATTGTTTAATTATGACGCCGAGCCAAACGAAGTTAATTGCCTATTTGTCCACACCGTGGCAGTCCTGGGACTTTATTGTATAATTCGGTGCCTTAATAAACGAATTTCCTCCGCCGGGACATTTATTAAAGCCGATCGTCGCCTTCTTCGAGCGTGAACCGGCATCTACGTCGCCTCAGTTGCGGAAGGGACTCACCTGATGAAAAAGGATGAAGCTGGGATCCCGGCAGAGATGTGGCACACGACTTCGTACGTCGTTTCGTGTGGTGTGGAGAATATTGAGGGAGTAACAGCTTTGCTCGTACCCGTTCAAAGGTTTCAGGAACAGCAGACGCACCTTAACGACTTGTCTTTGCGAGTGCCGTTTCCACGGTTTCACAAACTTGTAATTGATCGACAATCCTAAGATATTGAAGTATACCTACTACCTACTTATCGCAGATTATCACCTCAAATTAAAGATTTATTTTCAGGCTGACATTGAATGGAAGTCATAAGTCATTGATCATTCTGAATATAATTTTCGTGTTGCTCATAATATTTATACATTCGCTATTTTAATTTTTTTATAATTTAAATTGTATTTACGATTTTTAGTTTAAATCAAGGTTCAGCGGAAGAACACGTTTGTGCTTGAACTACGCCTTCTGATTTCCCTTACCTTTACAGAAATATGTATTGTTTTTAAGGGTACGAATTTGTATGGTTATGGGAATTAAGACAATTTATTAGTATTATTATAAAATTAGTCCTAATCTCGACTACATCCAGGACTGATAAAATCGTCATAACTTGGATAAAATATTGAATTTTGGTAATTGGTTTAGGGAAGTCTTGTTTTAGTAGATCATGCTAGTTCTGCTAGAGATGCACTGCCTCTACTATCAATTTCGCTCTTTTCAACCTGACAACTTGTCGTTAAATTACAAAATTATTTCTTTTTGGTACACGAGGGAGGTAGAGCATTTATTGTCGCTAGTATAGAACATCACTATCTTTTTCAACAGTTTCCTTGAACATAAAGACAGCTATTCCAACAATGTTTAAATATAGCAGTGCAATTGTTGAAATACTCGGAGTCTTGATTACAGAAGAATTGATGTACTGCTGCTGTAATACGAATTGCGCTTATGAACCGGAGCGTTATAGTGATGAAAGAGAATTTTTTGTGAAAATTGTTCTCTTCTTCTTTTTTACAGAAAGAAGTTTTGTTGAATAATATTGAGCACTGTTGTCAACCCATAATCTTCTTGACTATGCCATTACACGATCAATAGTTTTTTTAGTACACCTAGAAAGCGACTGGTCAGCAGCTTTTGTATGGTAGCAGGTTCTGCTGCTGTAATTGAACTTCCAATTCAATTTTTGACTACTTCACAGGAACAAGCACGCTAATAATATCTGCATTAATTGGTTTAGGCGTTATACCCTTCGTTTTTATGTTTTTAGTGAGAGACTAAAGCTCTTCGTACAACCACTGCTTGTACAATTTCAATAAAATTTGGCAATTTTCGTATTAGTGAAATAGTAAAACAATTGTAGTTTGTAGGAGCAACATATTCCAGAGACATATATGCTAGGGTCAATAAATACTGTACAACCCTCGTATCCCCAGTGTTCAGCATTTTGTATTTATTATTGCGGCGTTATTTTCACATCAATATCGTCCTCCTAATTTAGTTACTTAACGATGTCTTTTATTTCACATACACATACACAGGATTTTGTAATATCAATTTTTTGTCTTGATTTCCCTATTTTCATATAACTTTATAGTTCGAAATCAAATTTTGCTACAGTGACTAGTTTTAGCGTAAATTGCATTGAAATTAAATTTAAAAGGTATCAACCATACCGACACATAGAAATAAAAGATTAAAAACTAATCAATACAACGATGAACCCAACAGAGAAGAGGCAACCTAATAATTTCCTTTTTCATACACTTTCAAGATCACAAGAATACATTCAACGGAGACCAAGATAAGATTCCAAAATACGATCTTAAAATCGCAGCAGGCGATCTTAATGCTAAAATAGGAAGATATACAAAATTAGAACGGTAACGTGAAAAGTAATGATACTGGAAGGAGTTTGGTAGACTTTGATTTAGAAAATAACACGAAAGTAATAACTACGGTACTCTATCACAAACATAACCACAGAGAGACATGGCTGGTTCTAAACAGAATGATAGGACACCAGATAGATAAACTTCTAACAGAAAAAAAATGTAAACGAAATAAGAGATGTGGGAAGTTATCAAGGACAGTGACCTTGGATATTATGAAAAGAAATCAAGAAATACTAATCAATAAGAAGAACATGCGAAATTGATCGGCTTAATGCTGTGTAAATAAGGAATTGCTAGAAAAACAACAAAGCGGCCTAGAAAGAGAATGAACTCAGATCGAGTTGATGATGAAACGATTAGCAGAAACTATACTAGGGAAAGCCAAGAAAATATAAGCTACGAGTTGGTTCAATAACGAGTGCAGACATAGTTTGCAGTGCATAAATATGGCAAGATTAAGAATGATGGAGGAGCCAATAGCAGCAAGGAAGAAGGGAGATAAAAGAGTGAGAAGAAAAACAAAGCAAAGAGGTAGAGAAAAGAATCGAATACAAATAGAACGAAAACTGGTAGTAGACCCAGTATTTGAATACTAAGAAGGATCTTTTGGTAGCAGATAAACAGGAAAACTGAATAGGTTAGTCCAGTATACAAATACTTTTCGGAAAGAAAAGAGACTCCAACAGAACAGGAAGTATGACAGTTCGTAGGACAGCTGCTGAATAATTAAAAATATATCTACCAACGGAAATTCTAAAGCAAGGCGAAGAAACATTGGGATCACGAAAAAGAGTAACAAAGAAGAACGTATCCTCAATCAACTACATACGATAAATAAAAAATAGGGTGGCGAAAACATGAATAGGGTAATTTTTTTTTACCAATCATACCTTGATGTTGATTTTACTTTTCGAATCAGTAATATTGTTTTCTTCTATAATATAATTGTAAAATTGTAAACATTTTATTTGAAAAATGTAATGACACAACAGTCTTTATCTCTCCATTAAAACATGCATTGACCTGTAATTAAAGTAAAATGTCTCTCCACGTTTGCATTGCGGGAAGAAATCACAAGTACATATTCACACAACTTTAATAGGCTTTACTTTTAATGAATTACACACTAGTTAACAAGTATGAAAAAACGGGACAGTAACGGGGCATATAAAAATACGGAACTAAATAGTATACACAAAAAAGGGATAGGGCAATAATTATATAATTTATCTACGACAGTGTGTAAAATTGCCTTTTAGTTGGCAGTTTTAAGTTTATAAAACGACTGTTTAATAACATGTTTTCATTAGTTTACGTCGTTAATAGCAACGTGCTTAAAAAATTTCATTAGGCACGTAGTTAGTAGCAACGTGTTTTAAAATTTTTAAAACACTCAAAATTATTACCGGTTGCTAGTAATTCTAATTTACATGTAAATATTTTTATATATACCGTATTTTTTAGATTCTATCGTAGATAAAATATTGTACGATACACATGCGTAAAGCATCTTTAGTCACTCGCGGGGCTTAAAACACTCGCTCACTCGCGTTTTAACTCGACCCCACTTGTGCCTAAAGAGTAGCTTTACGCACTTGTATCGTAAATTACTATTTCCGTACTTTCTATAAGCAGGGCTGGCCACCTACTCGGCCCACAAATAAATAAGCCTTAACTTTGTTGTTAAAACCAGGCTTTAATAAGAGGAAGAAGAAGAATATAGTACACACGAACAGAATCGAATCCTTCACATACTCTCCGTAGACAATAAACACGGATGCGATTCAATAGATAGGTATAAGTTGTAGAGCGAAATAAAAAAAAAGAAATATCCAATAAGATAAGAAAGGGCTGAGGCAAGGAGCTCCTCTTCGCACAAAGATATTTAACTAGGTAGTGAAAACAATATATTGAGGAAAAGTGGCATACGCACAGAAGGGATGATCTACACTAATTACATATAAATCAATGGTTTGCTAAAGCAGATGACATAGTACATATGGCCAGGACGAGGAAAGATTTGGAAATGGTATTTCGACTGCTAGAAGGGAAGGCAAAAGAATATAGTTTAGTTTAACGATAAACACAAAATATAAAATAAAAGGTATGCAAAGTCAAAAAAATTCTTATCTAGGAGTAACGCTGAGGAGTAAAGAAACGAAGAAAAAATAGATAAAAAGTTGATTATAAAAAGCAGCTGAGCTGAAATACTGGCAAGAGTACCACGATAAAAAACTATATAAAAATCAGCAAATGTTAGTGTTTAATGAACGAGCACAGTCCAAATAGTGCTTTAAAGTACAATTCTGGCACTTCATTCCATGTAGGAACATGGCCTGAGATTGTCAGGGTCGCCGAAATATCTCTTTCCGAAACACATTCATCTGACACACCGTTATCAGTGTATTGGATGATGTGGTTAGCATCACGCCTTCGACAACTGCCTTACTTTCCCTACTTCCACAACTGTGGTTTCGGTACCCAATTTTTAAAGCGACTGGGTGGGCCGCCCGCCAGTTGTCAGATGTCGAGATTGAAGCCCGTACCGTGGGCAGCCTGACGTCCAAACCGCTCGGCCACGCTGACGACCTAAACAGTACTGAACGATGTAGAAAATTGGACAATGAACAAAAAAGAAGAAACCCGGCTCGAAATATTGGACAGAAAAAGCATAAGAATGTGAGATTAAGATTGAAACAGGCCATCTGGCATTTCTCCTGTAGGGTTTATTTTCATTAAAAGATAAGCCTAGTTGTATTTTCTGTTACATTATTGTAGATTAAATTACCCTGCACGTTGAATAAAATCAGAAATTTAATTTCGTGTGCGCAGCGAGAAATTTACGTCCAAGTCTGTGCGCGGGTAAGGGGGCTTTAACTAAATATTATTTTACGTTAGAGTATGAACGTGTGTGCCCATCTTCTAATGCGTCGGCCGCCGGCGAAGTGAACTTCGATATACGAAGAGCGAAGTAAATACAAGCGGGTTCGACAGACTCGTATTAAGTAGTTTACTGTATATTAGTTCTTGTGGGTCACAAGGCAGCGTTTGCTGAAGCAGAAGTCTTCCTAAGTGTGTAAAAAAATATACGCGAAGTAATACACCCAAAAGGTACATCTGCAATGTTATTCGAACAAACTGCTCCAACCGAGGCCCCCGCTTTGGAATTCACATACAAATTATCCATACCAGTTGAGTTAAGGAATGCGTGTACGTACGAAAATTGTGAGAATTTATTGCACGTGAATTTGAACAGGGTCGGACTTAAATATTATCGGCTTCAGTCGATTTCCATATTGCATCTCTTACAGACATTTGTTTCGATGGGGACAATTATTTCAACGCTACATTTTGTTTAGAAGTTAATAACAGTTTTTATATTTTATTTCTGTTTTTCTATGTGTTTTGAAGTTGTGTAAACAAGTTGGCCTTTCTTGGGCATGGTTGGAAGTTAGTCGGCAACCCGAGAATACTGCATGGGAAACTAGTGTCCTGTTTTAGTAAATATTGACACATCACAATCACTAGGGTAATTTGGAGGTTTCGTGTTTACTGAGGTAAATACGAAGGGCAAATAATTATTGAAATGTCAAGGCGTTCTAAGTGTCTTATTCAAATTTAAAGTATCACGTGGGGAGTTAAACCTCACGTACCGTTACAAGATAAACGGACAGGAAAGGAGGAGAAGAGAAAGAAACCGAAAGATATCAGACACACGTAGAGAATGCCAAGCACTACACAAGTTGTTAGAACGCAAAAATTCAGATGGTTAGAACAGACAATGAAAATGCCGATAAGTAAAGGGTTTACCAATAAGAATGATATGATTTTGTAATGATCTAGTAACCATAGTAATAAAGTTATACCTGTCACTAGTTGTTATTTATGTTCACTAAACTCTAACAATTTATTATGGCTAAATACTCGCTCCAAGAACGTTTGGTTATTGTCCAAAAATTTTACGAAAATTGTGGTTCTTATGTGAACACTTTTCGCGCACTTCTCGAAAACTTTGGTTTAAATAATCGTCCTTCTGTGCTTTCCATTCGTCGAATCGTTAAGAAATTTGAAAGTAATTTTACTCTTCACGATGTAAAAACACCAGTAAGACGCCGAAATGCCAGAACTGTTGAGAATATTGCTGCTGTAAGAGCTAGTGTTGCAGAAGATCCAAATTTATCAATTCCTCGTCGTGCTCAAGAGTTAGGACTGAAAAAAAAACAACTTGGCGAATTTTGCAAAAAGATTTAAATTTACACCCGTAGAAAATTGTTTTGGCCCAAGAACTTAAGCCACTGGACCATCTTCGGCGCCGCGAATTTGCTGCTTGGAGTTTAGAACGACTTGAAAGGGATCGCAATTTTGCCGAAAAAATTATCTTTTCAGATGAAGCTCATTTTTGGTTAAGTGGTTACGTAAATAAGCATAATTGCCGTTTTTGGTGTGAAAACAATCCACAACAGATTCACGAGAAGCCTTTGCAACCCCTGAAGGTAACTGTATGGTGTGGTTTATGGCATGGTGCTATCGTTGGACCATTTTTTTTCCAAAATGAGGTTGGAGATTTAGTTACAGTGAATGGTGAACGATACCGACAGCTGTTAACAAATTTTTTATGGCCAAATTTAAATGCGCTTGATTTAGAAGATATGTGGTTCCAGCAAGACGGCGCTACATGTCACACTGCTCATGAAACTATCGCCATACTGCAAGAAAATTTTGGAGAAAGGATAATTTCAAGGAATTCAACTGTTTCCTGGTCTCCAAGAAGCTGCGATTTGACTCCTTTAGATTACTTTTTGTGGGGTTATTTAAAATCTAAGGTTTATGCAAACAGGCCACAAACACTTGATGCTTTGAGATTGAACATTGAACGCTGCATTCGTGAGATTACGCCCGATTTATTGCACAAAGTCGTCGAAAATTGGATTCGTCGAATTCACTCGTGTACACGAAGCCGAGGTGGACATTTAAACGACGTGCTATTCAAAACATAAACGTTATCGATTGTACAGTATGACAATAAATATAGGATACCGAAGTTTGCAAACTTAATTTGTTGTGTTTAACAACTATCACTTTAATATTTCCAGTTTTGATGTCTATTGTATTGATGTATGACATGCTCCACGTGACCACCACCCCTTTGAAAGCATAGTTCCCTTCCAAGCATTCTTGAAGATTGCCTACATAGGTAATTTCTAAATAGAGGTTGACGCAACTTTTGGAAGAACTGTAGGATCGCCCTCTCAATTTCGCAATTGCGACTGACTCGGGGATTTTCATTGAAAATGTTGTTTTCCATCGTTCCCATTCTCTAGAAATTGAAATTTAACGTACTTGATACTTGGTCCGTTATTTCTGCCTTGTTCATATGGACGGTTATAGAGGTTACAAACAAAATTATTTTGCTCGGTAGTAAAAATCTTGTTTAACACGGTTATTGCATACTTTTAACGAGAAGGTGTCGACAAAAATCAGAGTGACATTTGCAGCAATTGTCATTTAAATTGCAACTGATACGATACTCTTAATTTTGGTATCGTATATTTATTGTCATATTGTACTTTAAGATAATATAAAAAGTGTGGTTATATCTGAAATAATTTCTATTTTATTTCATTTTAAAATCATATCGTTCTTATTGGAAAACCCTTTAGATGGGTTAAAAGATTACTAGCGAGAAAAAACAGGGACGACCCGGAAAAAGCTGTCTGGATGTGGTAAAAGCGAATCTGAGAGGAGTTGAAGTGGAAGATTGGCAAACAGAAGCAATGGATAAGAAGAAATTGCAAAGCATAGTAAAGAGACTCCAAGATAAGGGTCGTTACGGTAGAGCTAGCATATACAGATTGTCCGAAATCCGTTTGGAACATAGGAAATTAATGAGTGCGACAAAGAAGACATAAACAAAATGAGTAGCTCGACAAAGATAGAATGTAATCATGGCTAGGTAAACTTTTAAACTAAAATTAAGTCAATGAAACAAACAAACGCTTCTGTGAAATATTTTATCTGTCATTAAGAGTCTAAAGTGAGGTTTAAATATACTATTGTTTACTATTCACATAATTAGTGTAATTATTTGAACCACACTTTATACTCTTAATGACAGATAAAATATTTGACAGAAACGTTTATTTGTTTCATTGACTAATTTTAGTTTAAAAATTTATTTAGCCATCATTACATTCTATCTTTGTCCTGCTACTCATTTTGTTTATGTCTTCCTTGTCGCACTCATTAATTTCCTATACGTATTTCAAACGGATTTCGGACAATCTGTATAACTAGAAAGATCACCTGTTTTTCATATTCCTATTACATTATTTATAACAAGTTTTTAAGATTAAATGTAACTTATTGAGCGATTTCCAGTGCTCATATTATACTAAATATAAAAATAAACTCAGAAATTTATAAGGTAAGGGTGATTTTGAATCTCGAATCTACCGTTTTAGATGTGCAGTTGCTATATTAGAACAAAGTCGAATTTGTGTAATTTCTTCTCATTTGATTTGTAATATTTGTATTCTGTAATAAATGTTCCAACGGAAACTTAAAGAAAAGTTTAATGTAAACTAGATAGACTTTGTATATTTCTGTTAGCTTTTCCTGATCACAGTATTATTCAAAGCATGTAAGTTGAATGGAATGTGTCGAATTTCCAGTTCTCCTGCTAGCAAATTACAGAAAAAATTCCAAAGCTTTAATTTAGCTATAGTTAGTAATAACATGTAAGAAATGTAGAAAGTTAGTAATTACGATAATACTTAAAAACCCGAAGCAGCCATATTTTAGTAGTAACCAAACCAGAAAAAGATAATTAAAAAGAGTCACCTTGCTGTTTTCATTAACCACTTTGAAAATAACTATTTCGGACACATATCCGGAATAAAACAACCCAAAACCGCCATTGCAGCGAAAGCTTTTCTCGATTTTAAATGTTACCTTAGAATTCTGATGGCAATTAAAGTATGAAATATCACTCCCAAAAGTTTTTTAATGAGGATACCGCGAAATGCAAAAGTTGATACTGTAGAAAAATGGGGCTATAAGACAAATTTAACAACTAAAATTGACTTTGAACAAAATACCATCACGATTAACGTAGATTGGTCTCGAAGAAATGTTAAGTTTGATGTAATAACATATCTATCAATATTTGCTCAAAATGAAACATTTCATGACAGAGGACAATAAAATTAATGCTAATGTCTGGTTTCAGCTATGGAATTTTAGCTAAAAATATTAAATTACGAGGAGGAAGCATTTATAAAGAAAATATTGAACTGCAGCCTAGCTCAGTTATCTAACATTTGCAGTATGAAACCCATTAAGTTTATTTATATGCAGTAATATGGATTAATTGTCTTATAATATTATAGATATGAATACACCGAAGGAATTTAGAATGAATGAATTAAAAGTTCGTTTTCTAAGAAACGATCATTATTGATATTTGTATCAAAATAGGAGAGAAAATACCTGACAGCAAAGTCAAAGAAGTGAAACATAAATGACAAAAAGGAAAATATTAAATACTAACCTATAGGCGATTACTAGCAATAAGAGGCATTTCATAAGAAGTGAGGTAGAACTCTGTGGTATTGATGCTCAAATAAAGATAAAGCAAGAGGAGTGAAAATTACATGTGAAAAGAATGGAAGAAGTAATAATATTGAAGAAAATATTAGAATGCAAATCACAGAGAAGAAGTAAACTATCGCCTATGTTTTAGAAGAACTTTTGACTAACATGGAACAAATATAAAAATTACTGTGAATATTGTACATCAAATATGCAGATTACTTCAAGTAGTTGCGGTAAACAAGAAGTTCAAGAAGTGATAAATTAAACGGGAATGTCGTCAAGCTTTGAGCTGAATGTGGAACAGATTTACCTTGCATGTATTTTCCCAGTGTATAAAGTGACTACTCCAGTTTGGGCCATGCTCAAAGACACATTTTCAAGTAAAATGTTTGCAGTTTATAGCGATCAGGAATCGCTATAGCTAGCTGTGTGACAATCGCGTTTGAGGAATGTGCTTGCCCATGCAAATTGTACGGGCTCAATGCACGCGAATATGAATAAGGTCCGACCTAAGCAGTACAGGCTTTCGGCCGTTATTTGTGATGCTAATTTATTTACAGGTATAGACATACATGCGAGCACTTTAAGCTGTAGGGTTTCATCGTATTTTCGTTGTTTTCTTTATGGTTGTATGCCTGTTTTAAAGTCAATATATTTTTGTAAGCATATTGGCTTTTCTTATATATCGTTCGAAGTCAGTTTCAGCCCGAGAACAGTACAGGGGTAGACAGTTTTCTGTTTTAGCAGATATTGACACGTTTTAGAGACGAACTAGGGTACTTTATAGAGTATCATGTTCACCGAGCTAGCTAAATAAGACAAACAGAGCAAATAATTGTTAAAATATTAAGCATTACTTAAATTTATACCCACGTAAGGGGCAACCTCACGTCTTGTTACAGAAGTTGAAATGTGACCGATGAGTTATTTAACAAATTGGGTCAAACTATTTTCAGGGTTAAATGCGTTAAATGAGGGAACAGGTTGATATTCTAGAAATTAGTTCCTTTTATAAATCGGGTCAACCCACCTTCTGGGCAATATGGGCTCGATGGGTTTTTGTAAAAATCGTCGCAACGTGGGAGCTATGCAATTTAATAGAAAAAAGCAATATTTTGGCCTTGATGTAGACCATTCGACAGCTTGATTCTTGTGATATTATTACGCTTCGATTATTAGCTTTCGCACCGGTTTACGTTTGCAAGCTAACATACCCAACTCTCTTACACCGACTACATTTCTTTGTTATCTCTGAGATAGACGTAATTTTTGACCTAGCTTCATGAATTTGGATTTCGTTTCTTTGTTTGATTACGGCTTTTGTACTTTTAGATTCAGACTATTGGCGTTATATTGGGATTTAATATTGACTTTTGGCGCTGAAATTGAAATGTTGGCATGATGGGGAAACTGCTTGTGAACGGTGTGGAGTAGAGTTGGGCGCGTGAGTGAGTATTCACTCACGTTACGCACGTTTCACGCTTGCTTTAAACACTCACGTTCCCGCATGCTCACGCTCACGTTTACTCACGTTTAAGGCGTAACCCGCCACTCACGACGTGACCCGCAGCTTTTATTTCAAAATTCAAATTCAGCTAGAACAGAATGTTCAATTTTAAAACCAATAGAAATCTGTAAAGGGCTTTACCCAGAACTTCCCTCGTAATTAGACATTGTAACACTAAATAATTTTAAAAATCAAATTAAGCTAGGGGTAAAAATATCTTCACGTTTCTAATAAATTATATAAATTTTTAACTAACAAAATATTACCGGTGATCAAATTCGAAGGGCAGGCGTATGGGATTCCAACATTTTGTGGGATATTGCAAGCGAATGCGCTATTGCTACATGCGCTACAGAGCGCTTCTTGTGTCCGTGCGTTTCAGCTGCCTTAAATAGAACCTTAGAAAAGAAATAATTATTAATTCCTAGGCAGGACGCCATTGAGTCTACACAGTACACACAACACTCACACCACAACACAGATGCGCATGCGCAGCTCTATCTCGAGATCTTCCACATGGGAGGGCAGCGGGTGGGCGGGGCACTCTGCAATCTTTTATTCATTACTAAATCTTTAACGTGAAATTAACGTGAAACGTGAATCACGCAATGGAAATTTTCACTTGCGCTCATTGACGTTCACGTCCCACTTTTCAAATAGTCACGTTCACGACGTGGCCCGCCGTGACCCGACTGTTTTCCCGCACGCGCCCATCCCTAGTGCTGTGGAGATTCTACATCAAGTATTTCTTGTTTTATCTACATTTCGTAAACATGTGCTAGAGAATTAAATTAAAGCACAGGCTGTGGGCCACGTAGTCCTTGCATTGGAAGTGGTTTCAGGCTGTAAGTTTCTGTCAGCATGTGAACAACTACAACAGCACGGTATGTTGAGTTTTTGACCGTTGGCGGGCTTTTCGCTTTCCGATTTGATGTAGTTGTGAAGGGACACTTGCCAGAGGGTTTAAGAAAGAGTGGGGTCAGGAGGTTTCGATTCTCAGGTAATCTCTTTGAGGGTCAGTTTGATCCGCATCGGCTAACTATTACGCGCGATGCCAACCCTTCCACGCTTCCTTTATTGCCTCTCTCTTGGTCTTCTACTTTCGTTCAATATGGTCTTCACTCCTTTTAATCTCAACAGTCTTTGCAAAATAGTGGCAAGAGGAAAGCAAAGTCTTCCAACGCTAATTAAAAAAAAACAGTTGGTTGCAGAAGGTTGCAGTACAGAAATTCGCTGTACTAATTGATTTAAACAACTTTTAGCCCATAGAATAAACACACGACCTAGCACATCATGACAGAGCAACTTATACAAAATTCAATTAATACAATACACCGATATGATGAAAAGGTATTTGACATTGAAGGTTTGTGGTTTTAATCAAAGCACTTCAATAAAGTATAGTCGACAAACGGTATGTCAAAACAACTAAAAAGGCAAGTACGACTGTGACATCTATTGATACGTCATTAAAACTGGCCTAACTGATACATATGATAAACCTAGATAGAAAATGGGAGAGGATATCTTAAAAGTCAGTAATTTTTTTGAAAAATGGGTAACGAAATCCAAGTCTGTTTTCAGGGCTGAAGGCAGAAAAAGCTGAAAGAGAGTGTGAATAGAAAGGTTCTTAGCCTCGTCAACTATAACTTAAGCCTGACACGCAAAACTTTCTACTTCTAACAAAAGAAAGAATAGTACCTTATGTATCTGTCTAATCAATAAATGAATCTCTTAATAAGCAAGAAGTTGGACAAAGCATATTTACTAGATGAACATGTAAGGTTTGCCTTAAAATTTAAATGGCGCATTCCAGAGGAAGCCGCATGATTTGGATCGTCGAACTTCTTCTCGCAATAGAACGCGAGAGACAGGTCATCATAATTTGCTTAGATGTAATCGAGAGCAGATGCACAAACGGAATAAAAAGCATTGTGTGAGAAAGCCCTACCTTGCCAATTTTAAGCAAACCATGACAATTTCTGGATATTCAGCACTCCAACATCCTGCATCGTCCCGCTACTTCCTGTATACTGACAGCCTCATCGTCGTCCTGTGCATCAAGCTATTGTTTCGCAACCCTCGGGCATACCAAGCAGCTCTGGAGAAAATACTCCTTATATCGCGTGTAGCATTGACGCCAGTCCATCTTGAATATCCTGGAAGTTATTAATTTCACTCCCGTTTCCGAGCCCGCTTCCATAGCTTAACTTTGGCGGAGAGCGGTTCAGTATATTTGGCCAGATTTTGTTTCACGCTCGGGTTTTGCAAGTTCCCTTGGTTTTCGCATTTCACCGGTGTTCGAATTGCACCCAGTTTCATTTTTGTTTTATTATATTATGCATGTGAGTTTTAACGTCAATGGAAAATGTGTTTCTGTGTCTAGAATAAGAATTCCGCATGTGTAAATTACCACTTTTGAGACATACGCAGTAACGTCTTTAGTGCTTTGGCAAAACTTATCAATATTGATTTTCCTTGTAGAATTAGCTTTGCCGACATCTGATAAATTTGTTGTAGTGTAACATCACATCGAACAAGTAGAAATTCCTTACACTTGTATTGAAATCCATTGTTTGCTGCGGTCACAGCTGCATGGCTGACCCGCTTAAATGTATTTTTATGAATGTTACTTTAATGCTTGGAGTTGCTTGAAACGCTATGTATTATTTTCATTTGTAAAGCGCAGTGCAGTTTCTCGTATTTTTTAGCTAGATAAGTATTGTCAAATGTCCATATCTTGGAGCTCAAAACCGCAGATATTTTCCGAACATGTGAGCGTAGTTTTTCCATGGTGGAACCATCTCATTACATCACTGGCCGATGACACTTTATGGTGGTAGCTTAAATAAATACCAATTAACCTCCGCGATCCGGTAGCTTCCGATGTACTGTTATTTCGAATATCGAAAGCGAATCCTTCTCTTCTTTCAGTTTAAGATCCGAATCGAAGCCGATGGGCTACTAAACACCCAATAAGCTGGTTGCATGACATAAACGAGGTTTACCGGTAAAAAAGAGATAAAGAGAGTTCCCGATAGAAATGAAAGACTCAGACTAAGCTGGAACAGGTCAGAGGTAAAGTACATTTAATAAGATGGTAATGACGATCATGTATATGACGATACTACATTTCAAATGTTCCATTAAAAACTGTCTACATTGACGCATGGTGAGAGGTAAAGCATCAGATTACATTAAGAAACAAATACGAAACGAATTGACTAAAAAATATATTGTCTGGATGCTATAAAAAGAGATTTCTATCAAAAAATGACAGTTCTTAGTTGAATGATATGTTGTTGTTTACAGTTATAGTATTAAACATCTCAACTCACTTATTAGTGCGTCATCAGTGTTAGATTTTTTATTTCCATAGTCGATATGCCCCCGTTGGAAACGATTTGATAGTAGGCGAACTCGTTCGGTTTCGTGCAATATAAAATCTTAAGTATATGGTATCATCATAAAATACAAACGCTTCTAAAGTTAGAACTTGTTATACTAGCTAAGAACTCTATACTAAAACTAAGTCAGTACTCATTCTCGTTATTATTTACATACCACTATTCCATTCCAGATGCACTAAATAGGACTTTTAAAACCTTCTATTCGCAAGACGTCCAAAGCATGCTTCCAAACATTATTTGATCAATCCAAAACATAGCGGTAATGAGTTAGATGTTTCACTGTCAGCTTCACGAATGAGAGATTTCAAATTCACTATTGAGAACATACAGTGCAGTGGTATACTGTACCTTTGGAGTACTGACCTCTTCGCTACCTACCTCGGCCTTTTTGGCCTTTGGATCAGCAACCTGGAGGGTCTCATCGGGCGGTACACGCCAGGCAGTGCGGTCGGTGTGCACACTAGTGTGCATTACGCTCTCCACCCCGTGCTCTTACCCTGCAACAAAATTACCGTGGTGAAATTAAAAGTGAATGAACACAACGTGCACTTTTTCCAAGTTTGCATGTTACACGTATACCATCTATAATATAATTAACATTTAATATTATGCTAAAGAATTACGAACTTGCGTTATCAAATCGCTTATGCGATAGTTATTCGACCTTCTTATGTTTTGAGATCGTAGGTATTATATACAGGGTGTTAGGAACGTAGATGGAAAAATTACTAGGGGTGAATTCTTGGCCCAAAATATGCTGATTTAACTCAACTTATCTATATACAAAGTTGCTTAGTTTAGCCGCTAGACGACTTTAAAAATTATTAGCTTTTTTAAATGTTTTAACCCCCTGTATAATCACTACCAATTTTTTTCTGGGTAGTTACTTTAATTTTAAAAAGCTATTCCCTCTCTTACAAAATTTTAGTTGGGTAAACGGTTTAGCCACAAAAATATTTTATAAATCCCTACAAACCTAGTGTTAAGTTATAATTACAGATTCAGACTTGTAACCGTTTACCCAACTAAAATTTTGTAAGAGAATAAGAAAAAAATTGGTAGTGATTATACAGGGGGTTACAGCAATATGGATGGATAATTCTTTGTGACAACGTTTTGAAACACCCTGTAATTTTCGAAATTAGGATTTATTCCACAAAAAGCTGTAGTTTACTGGTAAAAACGCATGGCCAAAAAAATGAATAAAATCTATCAAAGATTTATCGACTTATTTATAAAAAAAGCTAATAATTTTTAAAGCCCTCTAGCGGCTAAACTAAGCAACTTTATATATAAGTAAGTTGAGTTAAATCATCATATCTTGGGTCAAGGATTCCCCCTAGACATTTTCCGTCGACTTCCTAAAACCCTGTATATAATAATTTAACAATAAGTTTGGTTGCTACTATAATTGTGTCGACTGATTGATAATTTATTTACCATCCAATTGTGCAAAATATGTTCATGCACTATTTCATTTCATGTATAAGTTTCCCCCCACAATAATTTCTTAATAAAGAATGTATTTCATGCCATTAGGATAATTTCTATCCGTACGCCGCTTGTGGACAGTAGTTAGTTCTTGTTCATTTCGAGCTAAGCCGGCTCTGCCTATTTCGTTCTGTTGGTATTTGCACTGTAATTGCGTGTATAATATATGTGCTACGGAAGGTCAATGTAAGTACAGAGTGTTTCAAACATATTGTTTCTGCGTTTAGCCTTTTCAGCAACCCTTTGTACTCTAGTTGAGACAGAACAGTAGCCTCTTTTAGACATTCCGTATTTACATCTTTAAGAATTAAGTACACAGGCATTGGCTGGATAAAATTATTGTAGATAGCTTGTATACATGATAACGTCCTCTAGAAATCAGAATTAATTCTATTGCGTCCATATAATATTATTCAATAGATAGCTCGTTAAAGTACCCTTTCTGTTTTATTTCGTACTAACACAGTGCTGTGTGTACGTGTTAATTCATGTAGAGCAGTTGGCAGGAGCGTGTTGAGAATCAACAATTGAAGATTTCTGGTGGCGAAGGGCTCGTTTAATCATCATCAGCAGGAAGCATTATGACAATTTCGCCCCCTGTTTCTAGTTTTAGTACGATTAATGCGAATTGAGAACGAACCTGTGGCGCTCTAAGCCAGGGGTCGGCAAACTACGGCCCGCGGACCATATCCGGCCCGCCGTCTGTTTTTAATCCGGCCCGCGGGTTAATTCATGAAAAAATTTAAAATAAATCAGATTACGCGCTGTAACCTCTGACATATATAAATGAACTGACTGAAGTAATAGAAATTTTTCTAAATGAGAAAAATTGCCCACAACCACCATTATCTTACAATGAATGGCTATGGAAATTAGCATTTGCTGCAGACATCATGGGATATCTTAAGGAATTTAACTTAAAATTACAGGGAAAAACAGTGCTCATATGTGAACTGTATTCTATCGTAAAGTCATATCGCCAAAAATGTGCATTGTTTGAAAAACAAATTACATTAACCAAGTTTGACCATTTTCCATGCTGTAAAAATTTTCTAATATTAGCGAAATCCTCATTCCCAAAAAAAATCGGGGCGGATTTATTTTCTGAAGTTAAACGACAGTTACAACAGCGTTTTTCGGATATTGATGCAAGTGCAAAAGACATTTTCATATTTCAAAATCCATTTGGCTGTACAATTGAGGGGCTTCCGTCAGACCTTCAATTGAAAGTGATTGAACTGCAAAATGATGATATCCTAAAAATGATGTTTAAAGAAATGGATCTAACCCAATTCTATAAATATCTTTCGGAAGATAAATACGCTCAATTAAAATCATATGCTCGGGATTTTATATCTTTATTTGGGAGTACTTACCACTGTGAAAGGACATTTTCGAAAGTGAAGGATGTAAAATCGCAATACAGATCATTATTGGCAGATAACCATTTGCAAACAACTCTAATGATAGGATGTACTAATTTCTAACTCCAGTATGATGAAATATTATGTCAGAAAAAACAATTATATTCATCGGATTAGTACAAAATGTAACCAGTTATATAATAGGTTTATTAGTAGATGGACATATCTTATTTTTTTTGTGTTAGCATGTATGATATATATAAATATTATGTAAAAATATCACTTTCTAATAAAAAAATGAACCTTGTTTTTGCTCTATGAGTAGAATTTCCCATGTAAATGTCTTCGAGTTTGCTACCTGGCCAGCCGAGCCTACAAATTTTACGTTCTGGCCCTTTCCGAAAAAAGTTTGCCGACCCCTGTTCTAAGCAAACAACAACCTATATTTCAGTAGCTACCTCTTGACGTATTATCCCTCCCCTTGTCCCGACTATAGCTAGTCGTACCATCCTTTGTTGCATTACACTAGAGTGCGTAGCTTTCTGTTGATCAAAACATACGATTTAACACCCTTCGAGGAGATATTAACTTTCCATTTCAATCAAGCGATCCCTTAGCTTCCATTGGACGGCGCCAGCATGTTTCGGTCGAAAGTACCGTTTTATTGTATGTAGCAATTTTACAGAATTTTCTCTTGTATGAAGCTAGCGAGAAGGAAAGCGCTGTTTGCAATCAATGCATTGATACAAAGAAACGTATATAATCCAATAACATAAAGCGTGGATCTGATGGAACGTTTGAATCAAGTTAGCAACGGTTTATGGTCTCCGACTAAATCTAAGGATGTATGGTAGCTTTGAAAACGAATCACAACAATCCTAACTTAACAATAGGTACCTATCAAATGGAAAAAGCCATATTCGATTATGGCCTTGGTAGGTGACTAACGCAGGTTGAAACCTATCTGAAACGGGCCCTAGTATTCCTCGCCCAATGATGCTTATTTTCATACTTAAAAATTGAGGCCAACTTATAGTTTTTCTGTTTTGTTATTGTGAATTAGGATTAGTATTTTATTTAATATAATCAAATCTGCGCGAATCCGATCCTGCCCTGTACGATGAATGAAATGTAAAGTTTTATTTCGCTGGTGTAACGAGAAATGCACATCTAAACCTGTCCGCGGGACAAAGGAAGATTTAAACTTCGAAACATTTTTAGCTGGGATTTTTATGTTCAACATTTGACGTGAGCCAGCTCCAGCTGGGGGCTGCACATATCTGCGACTCCAAAAGTGCGTTGTGCGAAAATCGCCCAAAAGCGATTTACATAGGAGCGGCTAAAAGCCTCCAGCAAGTAAATAATTAATGTCACAGCTTTAAAGTGCAGTGAACAAGCGTTTACGAGTTAAGCGAACGCATTTTCACCATGTACAACGTGAGCTTATCAATTTGCGCCATATTCAAGTACATATTCGAGGTGTCTATTGAGGAGGCGCAAATGCATCAGTGCGTGAGTAGCCTGCTGGCCATTGGGAATTTCCAGAATCACACCATCAGAGATTTAGATGGCGCAAGTTAGTGCGACTTCCAAGATCGTAAACTAATTCGATGTAGGAAATATTGGCATTCAGTTGTGATAAGCTTTTACTAACGCGAAAGAATTTTAAGTGCATCCCGTCTGGGTGCGCTGATTACATAACTGTAAATATCCTTGAGAGTAATTAATATGATACGGATTCAGAATTCCGGATACCAGTACTGCATTACTATTTGATTTTTTATAAAGCAAAATGGAGTACGCTTTTTCAGGAAAGTACGAATGCTCATTCTAAAGAAAGTTGATGAGGGTAGGGTCGACTCCAATTCCCAAAGTCGCGTGACAATTCTGTAAGTCTGGTCGAATCAGCAAATCTGCAACACGGTATGAGTGGAGGTCTCGAAGTTCAGGACGCAAATGTTACTGTTGTTTGCGACAGAGCGGGAATTCAAAGAAATTGTTCGGTAAATAATTATTTAACTCTGCAATATCGAAGATAAAGGCCAAGCAGAAGCTGGAACTTATGTGGATAAGAGACTGTAAAAAGGCGACAATTAATGGAGAGAAGCTATTATGTAATTATTCGGGGGTGTGTGACGAGCTATGCACTAAAACAGGTAGCACGTTTAGCACTTTGCACGAAAACGTGGTACCTCATTCGACTCTGATAGAAGGATTTTATAAGGATGGTATAATAGTTACCAGATCATTTTTAAATATTCGCAAATGAAGACAAGAAGAAAGTGAAAATTCAGCTCTTGAGATAAATGAGACTCCCATAATTAAACTCGAAAGACGTACCTACAACCTATGTATCAGTTATGCAAACGATATGAACGCTGTATTATGGGGAATAGTGATTCCATTAAAAGCATTAATCTCGTTATAACACTTTAGGCTCATTTTCCCTTGGACAGTCCTCGCATAACAGAGAAATAAACGCTCGGCCCGGAAAATCTCATAAACGTAGATCTCGAAATTCGGGACGCAAATATTACTCAATTTTGAACGAAACACAATATAAAATTTAGTCCACCTTCCCGCTTTGTATTCAGATTGAAGCGGGACTTCCGCTGCATCGCCGGGACGGAGTCGCTTGTGCAGAAGTTTATTCGTCCAAGTCCTCGGAGCTCTTCCGAGAGGAAGTATTAGCTAACCGTGCGTCACAGCCGGCTAATTTAGTTCTTGGCAAAAAGGGTTTCCATATCAAAAGGAAAACACAAAGAAAACCTGCTAATTAAATTCTAATTTATGCTTGTACAGCGGCGTTTAGTTGGCGGCGCCGCTTGCGTGTTGCGAAATTATTTTTTCCAAATCTGATAATTTTATAAATATAGTCTTAACCCTTAATGCGCTATTTGTGAGCTATTATTACTATAGCGCCCGGAAGTATTTTTTGGCACGACGTCGCACCTGTGGAAACGAAGACATTTTATTCGTTTACATTGCTAGCTAGCATTTGGTCACCTAACAACATGCAAATAAAACGCGAACGTGTTTCAGGAATTACTCGCTTTGTCCGCAAAAATATGCTGCGTCTCATATCGGCATCCAGTTTTTTTCTGGATATTTAAAAAGTAGAACGAGCTGTGAGTGAATTTGTTCGATGATTAGATCAAGAAATTGGCCATTGACCATATTCCACAAATAAACTCTCATTTCTGCACGTTACAAGGCCATAAAGCTTATTTTTGTACCTTGATTACTAAATTTATACTAAATTACTACATCATTTTAAAACTGTCCAATGCATTTTGGTTCTCACTATTTTTGAATGCATGTTCTTCTAGTTGATCTTGCATACTGGCTATCTTTGGTGATACAGGGTTTTAAATCTTAATTGAATCTTTTCCTAACTCATTAGAACATTGTTTGTTGAAAGATTTCGGTTCATAAGCCAACCGATTATGCATTCTTTTGGGCTAGGTCCATTGTTGAATCGTTATTCTACCAATTCCGTCAAAGAACTTATAGCAAAACGTTAAATTGCCGAAATTGAGTTCCTACACGTCGACGATAATTTAAAGCAGTGGGGATATGTTTCGCACATTAATTCATAACAACACTGCTTTGTCCAACCTCCTGAAATATAGGTATTTGATTTCAAGTTTATTGAAATCTTCTCTTTCTTTTGTCAGTAATTTACAAACAGATAAATGTAAAATAAATAATTGCAGCGATTGTCTTGTTGTATATAGCGATTATAAGAATGTACACACCAATGGTAAACTTAAAGAAAGTAGGCGGGAGATTCCCCTCTCTCCCTGAGAGTAACGAAGGAATTTTACAGCAGGTAGAGAGACTAAAGTGTATTTATTTATAGCCCTATACATTGCAATTACATCTAACATTCAATTTATTAACAGGTTTTTGTCATGTTGTACTTCGGCATTACCAGAACCAAACCAATTGTTGAGATACAAACTTTCTAAGTAGCAGTTGCTACTTTGTTGGTTCTTATTGCACATAAATCAAAATGTAAAGATTGGTATGCAATTCAACATTACAATTATGTTTCTACACAAAATTCAACCAAGTGCTGCTGTTCAAATTAAAAAATTAATTTTAGTTCGTCAGACTGGGCTTTGGAATTATGACTTTGGCGAAACGGGTGTGTAGTTCGTGTCACCTTGGGATTTAATAATCACTTTGTTAGATTTAAGCTGAAACCGTTGCGGCTATTAATAAAACAAAGCAAAGTGTGCGCGAACCGAGGCGCGGGGTGTCAGTCGCCTGCTAATAGGCAACCGGTGCGTTCGTCCGAACAAAAGGGACGCCAAGCGAAGCGTTAAAGTGTGATTGAGAGTTTAGGTATTGGCCGGCGTTAAGAACAGTCGACGCCTCGTTATTTCTGAGCCGAAATAAAACCTTGAGAGCCTAGAACTATCTTGGAATCATCGTCGAGGTATCGACAGTTCTTCATAGCCGAAAGCCGCTGTTTTAGCTTCAAAAAAGCAGTCGATCTTGTCAACGTACGATACCATTTGGAGCAACTATAACGCAAGGTTAGTTATTATAAGTAAAACCCACGATTTAACAACCGGTCCAGGAAAATGGAAAAACTAGAAGAGTAATTAGTAAATTACGCCAAGTGACATCACCTTTGGTGCGCATCAGTACGTAGCGAAGGTATCACTCTGCTGACACATAACGTCAGCTTGATTTCAAGCTACTGAAGGGAGAGCCGTATTATGTAAATTTGTGCGAGTACGCATTGTTTGCAAGAATGGATTGTTGACTTAGCGTTACGCATTGACAATGTCTCTCATATTTAAGGTATCTAAGTAGGTAATTTCCTTGGCTATTGTTGATAACATATAATATTTCTGTATTACCATTGTATATTCTTGTTATGTATTTTTATACATATTGAACAAGGCATAAGGCAATATTATAGTTTGAGCCCATTCTAATGGATACAATTTTTACAAATCACAATTTACAACAATCAGATTAATCAATAAATACAAACTAAAAGTGATATGAAATGTTTATATTTTAATATCTGTTACCAACTTAAAACTATTTTATAACAGCGTCTTCTAAGATAATACGAACCGTGCCACGTCAAAACAGCCCCGTCATAATAGCCCCGACAAAATAGCCCTGCCAAAACATCCCTAGCGAAAATCACAATAATATTTGTAAACACAACACATGACGAAAGTTACTTTGTTTATTTATATACACATTGTATATAACTAATGCCGGTTGGTGACTTGGGCGACGCAGCGTGAGGATTTCAATGAGAAATTCTTAATATTCAGTTATTTGATTCCATTATTATTTTAAAACCAAAGAATACTTAAGTTTCTTAAAGCAATACTGCATCTGTAGATACAATTGTTTAAAATTCTTTACTTTTCGGAACTGGAAAATGGAAGAAGTAGATTTTTAGCTTTTATAAAAATTATAAAAAAGAAATAGTTACTATTTACTATTTTATTATAGTAATACATTTTGTTTACAGATGTAATCATATAAAACACCTATGTGATAGAAAACTACATTTGGTTATAAAATAACAACATAAAAAGATCAGTATATTAAGAGTAATATTACAAAAAAAATGCATTTTTAATTTTTCCATTCTAAATTTCTAAATTATATGAGACAGTACATTTAAATTACATCTGAACAATTAATGGTTATTTACGATACCAGTGCGTAAATCTAGCTTTTAGTCACAAGTGGGGCAGAGTTAAAACGCGAACGTAGAAGGTGACTAAATATGCTTTACACATGTGTATCGTACAATATTTTATCTACGATAGAATCTAGAAAACAAGGTAAATATAAAAAATTACTTTAAATGTAAATTAATATTACTGCATTAAATAACAGGTTTGCATTGGTAAGAAAAAGTTCAACCTTAGCTACTGGTTGTAATTTTGCGTGGTTAAAAATGTAAACCACGTTGCTACTAATTATTATGCGACTAATGAAATCATGATATTAAACAGTCGTTACCAACTTGAAGCTCTCAATTAATAGTATATTTTACACTCTGTCGTAGATAATAGTTATTTATATGTACTGTATTTTTATCTTTACGGAAGTAATTTGAGTCTGGGAAGTAGAACTTCTTGCTACAAGTGCGTTTATAGTAATTTACATTGCAAGACCGTTACATAGAACTTGACGTGCGAGTTCCGTATCTAACGAGCGAGCGACAACGATCTTCTTATCCATGTTTTTTTATCGATTAAAGAAACTTGAAGACAGCGATGCACCACAAGAACATCCACAGACCTTTTCATTGAAGCATACTTTCCGAAAAGTGTTTATCAATGGTCTCATATGTTTTACATGTTCTCGTATGGACTACTGCAGAAATGCAGAAATGGACTGGTATTGATACATTAAAGTTAAATAGAAAGTTTCCAAAGACATCGAAGGAATACACCTTCTTACGTTTATTTCGACGTAAGCACCAATTTCTACAAACTTCTTTCTGCACACATATTTTATAGGTTATTTCATCCCACTGCACTAGTGAACTAGTGTAATGAACTTCCTGCTCCAGCTCGCAAAAAAAAAATTTATGGCAATTTTGGGGACACAGCGTCTCTCCCTTTATAATAGTTTTATAATTAAGTGGTTCCAATATCTCCGTTAATTTTACCAATCCTCTATCGTTGTTTAATTAAGTGGAATCTAGAAAAAACGACATTTGATGGATTTTTTTTAAGTTTTCATGCTGACAGTTTGTTTGCATCACATTTTAGATGTTTTTCCAATCCTTATTACTCTACGTGGAAATGGAGATAGGTGACTAAGCCGATTTACACCTAAAGTGAGCTTTTTCGGATGGGCTCGGGGTCTGTAGGCTAATTGCGTCTTATGGTTTCTGGGCTTCTTCTTCTTCTTTCTCTTATTATAAACCAGTGGCTTGTTTTAACCACAAAGTGGTTCCATAAGCTCTCTTTGCCCTTAGGCCGGGAGGTGGTTAGCCTTACCCGTCGAAAGTGAGGAACAGTTTACTTGTTTAAAGGTTAACGACTACCACAAGCGCATTTGCTCGCCGGGCCATCCGCTCATCTTTTGTTTCTAAGATTTTGTTGAATTTTTAGTTTAGATTTTATGAATTTACCGGATTTGTGCTTCTAGTTCCGATGTTGACTCTTTTTTAACCTTGTGTTCGTAGGATACTGGATTCAACAGAAAAGCCACCACCTTGCTTTAATTTAAATAGATATTTTTCGGCAATTCAAAATGCATTAGCTTGAATAGGTTTATGAACTGACGATATTTACATTTTTTTGTTTATCCCGGATTTATCAGTTATTGATGTAGTGTATGTATTATTGATTTATATGTGTAGTTTCTACGCACTTTGCGTAGTGTGCATGGTAGTGAACATGAGTGGATGCTTTCACATCCCAGCAAAGCAACTACATTTAATAATGTTACTGATCTGGCAGGCAAATAATTTTATATTGTTTTCACAATTAACAATATACTTTTTGACTAAAAGCAAAATGGTCCTGGGTGGGCCACTTGGCAGGACAATCAGTGCTGGCCTATAAACATCAATACATGGAGACCCAGACTATCAAAACGCCCAGATGGTCGGCCCCCAAAGAGGTGGACAGCTGACATGCAACAAGCTGCAGGGAGACAGTGGATACGAGTTGCGCAAGATAGGACGGTATGGAATAAGGCAGGCCTATATCCAGCAGTGGATACAAGATGGTTAATGATGATCATATCATTTTGAAACGCAGTTACAGATGAAGATTTTGATGCATTAAGTGTCACTCGCATAGCTCGCCATTATCACACAAACACTCCTATCCACCAGTTCTTGCAGCTCAGTATCACTCCAAATCAGACTATTATCATCAACGACTACCACAAACCATGTTTCTGTATTATCCGATCTACTATCAATTATTTCATCAGACTTCGCGCGTCTGTACCTAAAGGTACAATCTAGAAGAGAAACCTCTCGTAGAAGACAGAGGTTTTATGAAACGTCAAAAAGAGGCATTGGAAAAACAACTTTAGTAGTTTGGTTAAATAATAATATAAGTACATTTAAATGGTTCCGTCAAATTTTGCGACCTCCTTAATCTTTACAATTTATGCTTTGATATTTTTCTGCTATTTTGACATCATTATCAGCCATATTGCAGTAAATGTTTCAGCACATTTTTAGAACAATTTCAGCAAATTACTAGGGAATTTTTAGTAAAATTACAAGAAATTTTTAAAACTACGCATTGAGCTTTCGAAGAGAATGCAATTATTTTCAAACATGTTTGCAGCTATTTTATCATAATATTTGCAACAACCTTGTATCAAAATTTTATCAAATGTTTCGGCAAAATTACAACCACTTTTTATGGAGTTCTCTACATTTTTTTATCAAGATAGTAGGTAACTTTTCAGAACGTTTTTTCAAAGGTGTAGTGAATTTTCAGTCATCTTAGTCGATTTCCAACATGTTTGCAGTGGAGCCTTAATAAGGTTGCAGTGAATTCTTCGCAAATTTTCAGTAAATTTTAAGTAAACTTATAAAAATTGTTGGCAACTTCTAACAATTTGTTATTCAATTTGCAACAGATTTTTCAATTTTTAGAAAATTAGCAACAATTTGTTTTATTCTCCTTAGCATAGCATTTCGGCTTAGACCGCGTAGTATTTGTATATGAACACCCAGCATTTTCTGGCTTAATGTGCCTTGCACCTTGTGAAGTCGAGCAAAAACCCGCGCGATGGCCATGCTCTTTGGTGGCTCGTGTTGTTTGGGTATCTTGAGAACGAAGATACTTAGGCAGATTTGGCCGTTTTGCTGTTTGTGCATCCATATTCACTAACGTTTCGCAAGACCTTGCAGCTTGCATCATCAGAGTGAAAGTCGCACTAAGAACCGAAGGTTGGTGTGGAGCTATTTATAGTCCTCTGTGCCAGGCGCGCGGTGTGGCGTAACGCTGTTTGGTCATCCGAGTGCAACGTAATCCGTGGGGCGTGGCCGTATGACGCACAGTGGGTGTAATGCTTTAGATCGTGTATCACAGGGGTCCACGTTTTACTAAGCTTAAAGCCATCTTCCCTGTTGATATTATTTGGATGTTTTTCTATTTCTATGGCTTCACGTATCACTCGTGAGAAGTAATGAGGTATTCTGGCAAGTACTCTGGCATGCTCAAATTCTAAAGTGTGCCCATTTGTAAATGTATGCTCAGCTACGGCTGATTTTGTGATGTATTTGCATTTGCAATCGCCTTTATGTTCTTGGAGTCTTAGATCAACGGAACGACCAGTCTGTCCAATGTAACTCGAGCCGCAAGAACAAGGAATGCGATAAACGCCAGCGATTTTTAAACTTGGAATCTTGTCTTTTACCGATCTGAAGCCGTTACCCAAGGTTTCCTTGCTCGTGAACACAGTTTTGATTTTGCATCGTTGCAGGACACGTCCTATCTTATCAGTCGAGCCTTTAACATAAGGTAGAAATGCTAAGCCTTCCAGAGGTGGAGATTCTTCTTTAGCCTTTTTTTGTCATAGTCATGTGTTGGCATGGTGTGCTATTTCAGCTAAAGAGATTTAAAACTTCCATGTCGAATCTCGCGGTTGCATTGATGTTAATGCAGACACTTCTATAACAAACATTTTTCCAAAAATTCTTGATTTTATTAAAAAAACGCATCAAAATGATAAAATAATTTTTTGGTCCCATCTTGCATGTGTCATTATGCGAAAAAGCACTGGAAATGTTGGACAACAAAACAATTACTTTTGTGCATACAAATCTGCCCCAGATTGAGAGTGTGTGGGCAATTTTGTCCAAGTTGGTATATGAAAACGGTTGGGATGCTTCAACAGTTACTCAGTTAAAAATAGAATTTTGCATTGTGCAAAAACAATCGATGGAAATGTGGTTCAACGCATGAGAAGGTGATAAGACAAAACTGCAAAAAATTGCAAGTAATGGTCCACTACCTTTTTGATTGTTTTGATTTTATGTAAAAACTGCAATGTGTTTTTAATCTAAATAAAATATTGATTTTTAATCAATCGATAATCTTTTACAATATTTTGAATTTTGTGCAGCTAGTTAAAAATTTTAAAATTGGATGCCGAAACCATGGTTGTAGAAGCAGGGCAAGTAAGGTAGTCGTCGAAGGCGTGATGTTATCCACATCACCCAGTACACCGTTAACGGTGTGAGAGATGACTGCGTTTCGGAAATATTCCTTGATGTGGAACAAAGCGCCCTGAACTTTACGTTACGATACAAATATTAAATCATCAGTATATTTGCAATACATATTCTTTAAACTAACAATAAATTTGCTGGAAGTTTTCAACACTACATTCCTAAATATTACCAAAATTTTTTTCGAGCTTAAAAGTTCTTCTGAAGAAAGCACTAGTAATTAGCGAAAGAAAAATATCTGGAAATATTCAGAGCACGTATGATGTTTAGTAAGAATAGTGCCCCACGTACTACTTCTTCCAGAAATGAAGGTTTCCTTTACGTTCAAGTGGCACGAATTATCGCAGAAATGTCACTAGTGCAAAAGGATCCCTGAATTGAATTATCTCCATAGAGCCTAAGATGAGCACTTTCAAGCTGGTAGTAGTTTGAATATATAGGGCAATTTTTATATATAATACCGCGAGTGGTAGACGAATTGCCGAAAATGTTTGTCAAAGTACCTATTCGAGTGTTTATTGCATCAGCACTCGACCAGTTTCGAAGCAACACGAATAAACACTTCGCAAACTTCCTGACTACGTTAGGTTAGTGTGACAGCGTAATCGTGGAGGTCGTAAATTATATATAATTTAAATCACGGTGTAAAGATTCTGTAAATTTAACATTTTACTGAAAGTGAAATAAATTTCACACGAAGAGAAGAAAATTACCGTTAAAATTCGTGTCGACAACGTCGCGGCAACTATCAGAACTATTTTAACGTAGTTGCAACTTTGAAGTCGCATTTCAGTAGTCGCCTCTACCATCGATAGCCACCTTTAAGTTCTCAAAACTGTAAGGTAGGTCCGAAGGTAATTACGACATTTACAATACCGGAAAACCTACCTAAAGTAACCAGTAGTGGTAATAAAGACGTGGCAGGAACTGTCGATCTGTTAAATGAAGTTATGTATACTGAGATGGATTGGAAAAAGTGGTAAATGTGGAGTGATAGTGACTCGAACCCGAAGTGCGTAGAGCTAGAAACTCTACCACAAAAAACTTTCTATTCGAAACGTCGAAAGGCGCCCTTTGCTCCACCTGGGAGTTGTGGGATGAAGAAGATACTGAGGTGGTTTAATGCTCGCAATTTAATTCTGTATGAATAGAGAAATATTGAACAAAGTCAATTAAAGCACAGCATTGAAGTATTTTATTAAATTGCAATCTAGACAGTAGTTGAAGCTATTAAATGCATTGGAAATGAGATTCAAGAAGCATAATTAGAGGGATAAAGGTTAGCATAAGAAAAGCAGATTTCAGAAGGATTGAATTTGAAGTTTGAGTAAAAGAAAGATTTAAGATATAAGTAATATGATAGGTTTGAGCATATTTGAAACCGGACCAAATGTAAGTAAATAATGCATAAGGTTGGTTATGTGCATAATGAATATGAGCGTAGAGTTCTTAATAAACGTACGGACCAGTGAAAATCAAGCAAAGTGAAAGGTAGATGGAAAACAAAGCAAGATAAGGTAGAATTTGCAAAGAGCAATGCAGATCGAGGACAACTGAAATGAAGAGTAATTAGTGATGTGGTTAAAATTGAGCTCAAGTGCCAGTGCAATTTAAAACTAAGTGTTCATAGCACAGCAGTAATAAATAACAGTTTATGTGACAAGAAAGGGCAATTTTTCGTATAAGAAATAAAGACAATTTCTATTTTTAAGCAACAAACATGTTAATCAATTGTTATTCTTTTATGTGAAATTGTAATCAAAACTTATTTCATTTGAACAATATTAGATCGCGGTTACTAGGTAACGCGATGCCTTTTTGTAAAAAAAATAGGGAATAATTCCTGTAATGTCAACTGGTGTTTTATATAATAAAAGTTATTTACAAAACCTAAAAAATCTACAAAGTTATTCTAGAGGTCACCGGGCATAAGTGGAAGTGTTATTAAAAGTTTCTCCACCGGAAAAGTTTATAAAATTGTGCAAGCCAGAATCGGCGTGGGTTCGGCTTCGACAACCTGGAAATTTCAAACTGCGAACCAGTCCATTCCAACATCAGAAGCCAGGGATCTGAACTCCTACAGGTCGGAAAGAGGTGTAACAACATCCTAGAAGAAGATTTGGTGCCAAGGAAGCGACTTCCGGCAAATAAGGGCGATGGCGTCACCCGCAGCAGCTCCAGAGGCGAGGTCGGTTATATTTTAAAAGGTACGATTTGGCAGGTTTTTATGTAGTTGGAGTCCGGAAAACCAGTGGACTTCGAGAACACACCTTGCTGAAGAGATTCATCGTGTTCGAGCATCCAGATACGTCCAAATTCTAGAAAATCGCGTGGCGTCACTAGAAAATGCGATTCAAGCCAGCATTTGCAGTTTTCACAGGAAGCCAAGAGAAAAGATAGTAGCCCGTAGTTTTTACGTCACAACCTAAAACAAAACCAAGTTAGATGTTGCTAGGCGGAAGATTCGATTCAGTTTACCTGTGGTTTCCTTGCAAATTTCTCTTTTGAATATCAAAATAAAACGCTGTATGCACCCGCGAATCTTTTCTGGTGTAAGTCAATTTTGTGAGGTTATAAATTATTGAAGTGAGTAGAGCAGTTGTACTGAAATTTTGATTATTTGAGCTACTCTGAGTTAAATATTCTACAGAACTCTTTTAATATAAAATTCAAATTTGAACCTAACCTGAGATATCAGTCTTGTGTTTTGCTGGAGCAAGCCCATAGGATTATTGCAATTTGATCAAATATAGAACGTTGCACTTAACCATTTTATTGGAGAGTAATAAATACGTTTCATTTTAGTTAGCCTAAGATTCGGACAGGCAAGTTTTGCATTTTTTAAATTTATTATATGTGCTCTGAGTATTGGGGTGTTTGCCTAATAGTACATTGTCTAACATTACGTAGCAATACATGAAAGTCACGGTTCTAGTGGCGGTACCTAATAGTTACTTAGATGAGGTTCTTGGTTCAGTTACAGATGCTTTGGTGTAGTTGATCCTGGTTTATCTAATTTAGCAAGCCCATATATTAATGGCGGTGTTATAACATATTTTTTTATATTATTGAATATTTATATATTTATTGTATTGTTTATTAGTTTATTGTTTCGACTTTGGAATGTCTGTGTTGGGTCTTCACTATCTATTTTATAAGTGTCGTTGTCTTTTAATAGCTCTTCTATTTTGGTTTTCTAGCCTTATTTTTGAGTTATGATAACTGTTTTTTTTTGGGCTGGATTTTTTATAATGTGGTGTTGATTATTGTTTAAAAAACACTTTGTTTCATTTACTTTCATGAAATATTCCCGGTTCTGCTGTTAGTCTTGGAATAAATATTTTGTTATTTTTGTATTGCTTTTTATAGTTAGCCAATTTGGTGAGAGGGTCAGTAATAATAAAACAGAAAAATAAATCCCTACAACTCCATATGATACCTCACTTTTAGAAGAAAATGAAAAAGAACTTAAAACATATAAAATAAAAACAGTATTAGAAATTTCCACTCTCTCAAAAAAATATTTTATAAACACTTTCAAATTAAATTTTTCGAATACAATCAACGGAAACCAACATTTTAACTCCACCTAAACCAAATAGTGCATTTACAGCAATTTTAGCTCTTGAAAAATATTGAATACAGACCACATTAAAAAAACAAGATGTGGCCATCGCACGACTTTCTTTTACTGCATAACTTGTACCCACGAACTTCAATTGACAGTGACAATGACTTTAAAAATTTATATCGACAAAATAAATATTATTTTTTCTCTCCGCAGATGTGAAACTGCATCGTAATATTTTAGTGATTTTTATGATTATATTACGAAATTTAATTTTGTGATTATTTCAAAAACTACATATATATTTTACAAAGATTATAGATTATTTCCTTATATAACAACTATAATACTGTTTAAAAAATATTTCTCAATATTAATCTTTTGACTTTGATAAAATTTTTGTGTAGATTTAATTTTGCTATTTAAATAAAATATATCTTACAAAAAACTTTTTAAAGAAAATTAATAGACACTTGCGTAATATATGACACTGATTTAAAGATATTTGTTCCCATTATTGATTTTTGGAAAAATTGAACTTTCGGTTTTTTCAAAAACTAAGCTACCTACAAGAAACTTTTAAGACAAAAGCTACAGATAATGAAAACTATACTTACAAAAAAACGTTTTAAACCAAAGTTGTAGATAATGTCTTTGATACAAAGTACTAAAGGAGACACGGCCATTCTCGTGTTGGTGTCTACAAATATTAACACCATGTGGTTTTCACTGTTGTCATTTGATATTTTTTACCATTACTAGTGAAAAATTGTTTGCGATACACCATCTTTAAACTTACTACTTATTCTTCGAATTCACACACATTTAATCAATGAACTTAATATTACAACCACAATAACAAAGAGCAAATCATTTCTAATTATCAATTCTTTCAATGTTTAAAAACAATGCTGTTGCAGGTACCATAGTGAAGACAAAAGGATCAAACTTGATGGGAAGACTTGTCTTATCGTTCAACGAAAATCTATATTTCTTTAAAGGAAAGGCCAAGCCCACCTTTAGCTGCAGCAGACCAAGCCGAAGACCTAAATGGGGAAACAAACATTAGGGGTTTATAAGCCAGAACGTCTTAGTTACCTATACAAATTCTAGGTCCGTCTCCAAAAGGCATGTAGGTGAAAGGCTGCCTCTTGTGCTTGTTTTCTGCGGAAAACCTCTCCGGATCAAATTTCTCCGGATTGGGATAGTAGCTAGGGTCATGATGAAGTCCGAGAAGAGATATCACACAATTTTCACCTTTTCTAAGGACGACATCCGTGTTTGGAATTTTGTAATCCTTAACACATTTTCTGCTTATGCAACCAAGTGGTGGATATTTTCTTAGGGTTTCTACAACAGTGACAGGTAGTGATTAAATATCTTTTTCATTAAATTATACTCACCATCAACTACTTGACCCATGTATTTAAGCTCCATAACCGCTTCGTATGTAACTTCGCCTTTGTGATTTGCCAATACTTCATTTAACTCGTCCCTTACTTTTTGCTGCAGATATGGATTAATTGCTAACTCGTAAAGACAAAACGTCATTGTTGTAGACGACGTTTCAAAACCAGCCGCAAAGAATATGAACACCTGTGCTGCTAACTCGTTTAGTGTTAAGCCCATAGTTTTCAGACCTGAATCGCTTGGCTGGTCTCTAAGTTCGATCAACAGCTGCAGCATGTCGTTGAGAACAATTTTCTGCTTGTCTCTCATCTCTATTGCGTCTCTGACAACATTAATAAAAAAACTCAGTCGTTTCCTTCTTAAATAATTTTATTCCCAACCATCGGCCGACGTTTTGAAATGCAAATGCAAATCCAATTACTGCTATCTCAAGATTGTGTTTTGGCGCGAAGATGCTTTTTGCATGTTTGCGAAATTCGGCATAGGGGTGCTTGAAGCTGTTGCACTCGATACCAAAACCACACGAGCCGATGATATCGATCGTATAGCATGCTGACACGTCTCGTATGTCGATCGGCTGATTTTTTTCGCAAACTTTTACCAAGGCCTGGTGCATTTGATCCCCACACTGGAGCAAGGTATCAAACATGGTCTTGATCTTTACAGGCGTGAAAGCAGAAGTCATTTTGGCACGAAGAGTATGCCATCGCTCACCGCCAAGGGCAAATAAGTTTGCACTGAGGGGGTCGTCCTTTTCGTTGTAGTAGAAACCCCGATCGACGAAGTGTTGGAAATCTTGCTGCAGTATGCTCTTGATGACCTGAGGATCGACTGGCAGAAACGCTGGTGTTGTGAAGACGTAGAAGCCGCCATATTTGTGGTTTCTGGCCCTAAGATCGGAGTGGATTTCTTTTACGCGAACAGCTGCATGCTGATCTGTTGTAAGAGGATTATCCAGACATCCGAACGGAAACGACGCAGTTGCGACAACTGGTACGTGTTTGTTTCTCCAGTATTGAAAAGACCACTTGTAATACGTTAGGACGCCGATAGCAACAGTTAAAAAACTTGCTACAATAATTGATAGCACCATTATGATTCACCAGACATTGTTCACTATAACCACAACAATAACAATTACATCGTTATTATAGTTCATATATAACACGAGTGTAATTGAGAGATAAGAATTGAGCAAAGTCAAAGTAATTCTAGTTGGATCAGTGTCAGTGCTGCCAGACCTACGGTAACACAGGTCTACAAATAGTTATTTTTCGAAAACTGTCATCAAATGTTGACATTTTCGTTAAATTCTCAGTAAGCAAAGTGATTCTTTTTTGTCACTTAACAGCGAAATACTTTTATGTTCTAGAACGCAAAACTCTTTTGGGAACTTATTTGTGATTTTATTAATTAAGTAACCCACATTAGTTTTATATTAAGTAATTTAAAATTTAAATATATACTAATAACTATTATAAACTATTATAAACATGACTGATTTATGTTGTACTACATGTAAATTGAAGGTGCCGATATTGCAGTGAGTTAAATTTATACATCACTTTGACGTTTCTTAAACAATTCAGCAGGCCGTGGTTCAAAAATTAATTGTTTATGAAATATAAAATTGTCAATTAACGTTGACAGTTACCTTATTTAATTTTTTTATTCTCATACTACTTAGTTTTATTGCAGTTTTCGAAAAATCATTGTTTGCATCTCGAATGCGAAATGCTTTTGCGTTCTCGAATGGGTATTTCCATTCTCGAACGCAAAAGTAGCATTTCGCATTCTAGATACAAAAATAGCCATTTTGATTCTAGATTGCGAAATGCTACTTTTGCATTCAAGAATGGAAAAGAATTTCGTAATCGAGTATCAAACAACGTGTTTTCGAAAACTGCACAGCTCCACATTAGCGGAAACTCAAAGAAAATGTTGTCTACTTTGTGACCTCTTCTTTAATAAAAAATTGCTGAACATAAAAGTCTTTTTTGTTCTAGATTGTAAAATACTTTTACATCCAGTGAACAAAAAATAGTTACTTTGACAACCGATTTAGACCATGTAAATATCAACATTTTTCATCACTTTTCGAAAAAGAACTTTTCCAGGATTCACAAATGTTGGACGCAGTATATTTTTGTATCCGGAAATTAAATTTGTCCTCCTAGGCCATTCTTTTACAATCCAATGTTGACTTCGTGCTCCGCTGTCCCATTCACATATATACATATAAAGCATGGTATTTTTGTAAAACCTCCTTGTTGTCCCAATATCATGTTCAAAATTTTAAAGTCTCCACATATTTTCCAATTCTACTCGATATAGTTTATTTTGTTAAAAAGAAATTCCAAGTTTTCGTAGGTTTCTTTTAAATGGACCAAATGAGCAATTCGCACAGGGGCAAAAGTGTGGCCATTGTGTAAAAGAATTCCTTTTAGGCTTCTTTTACTTGAATCAATAAACAACCTCCACACGGATGGGTCTTTACTTGCGGCTGAACGATTGATCGGAGAAGAAAACCTCAAGTACATAAAATGTAGGAAATTTTATCCTCTTTCATTCCATATAGGTTCAACATTTACGAAAAATAGATAGCTTTTGGGTAATTTTAGAAAAACTAAAAAAATCTCGTTTTTGTACCGTTTTTTTTTTGAAAAACGCGTTTCCGGTCAAAATGCTTCTTGGAAAACCTGATATTCGTGTACAGCGACCCAAAAAACATATAGAAACCAAATATCAAAATTCCGCCAAAACTTTCCCAATTTTCTACCATTTGGCTGGACTATAAATTCGCGGAACTCTCGCGGCTGAACGATTGGTCGGAGAAAAAAACCTGAAGTACATAAAATGTAGGAAATATTATCTTCTTTCATTTCATACAGGATCAACAATATCAAGATTTACGAAAAATAAATAGCTTCCCTGTAATTCAAAAAAAACTTTAAAAATCGGTTTTGCTTAAAAAACGTGTTTCCGGTCAAAATTTTGGTTGGAAAACCTGATATTCCCGTACAGCGATCCAAAAAACATATAGAAACCAAATATCAAAACTCCACCAAAACTTCCCCTATTTTCTACCATTTGACTGGACTATAACTTCGTGGAGCTCTCGCGGCTGAACGATTGCGCGGAAAAAAAACCTGAAGTACTTACATAAAATTTAGGAAATTTTATCTTTTTTCATTTCATATAGGTTCAACATTTACGAAAAACGGATAGTTTTGCGGTAATTTTAGAAAAACTAAAAAAAATCGGTATGTTACACCGTTTTCCTGAAAAAAACGTGTTTCAGGTCAAAATTTTTATTGGAAAACCTGATATTCGTGTACAACGCCCTATAAACATATAGAAACCAAATATCAATGGTCCGAGAAAAAAACATAAAATGTAGGAATTTTTATTTTCTTTCATTTCGTATAGGTTCAACATTTACGAAAAATGGATAACTTTCGGGTAATTTTAGAAAAACTAAAAAATGTATTTTACACCGTTTTTGCGTAAAAACATGATTCCGGACAAAATGTTTGTTGGAAAACCTAATATTTACGCACTGCGACCCAAAAAACATATAGAAACCAAATATCAAAACTCCACCAAAACCTTCCCCTATTTTCTACCATTTGACTGGACTATAACTTCGCGGAGCGCTCGCGGCTGAACGATTGGACGGAGAAAAAAACCTGAATTGCATAAAATGTAGGAAATTTTATCCTCTTTCATTTCATATAGGTTCAACATTTTCGAAAAATGGATAACTTTCGGGTAATTTTAGAAAAATCGGTTTTTACACCGTTTTTGCTTAAAAAACGTGTTTCCGGGCAAATTTTTGTTGGCAAACATGATATTCCCGTACGGTGACCCAAAACACCTATAGAAACCAAATATTCAAACTTCACCAAAACTTTCCTTATTTTCTTTCATTTGACTGGACTATAACTTCGCGGGGCTCTCGCGGCTGAACGATTGATCGGAGAAAAAACCTCAAGTACATAAAATGTAGTAAATTTTATCTCCTTTTATTTCATATAGGTTCAACAATTACGAAAAATGGATAGTTTCCTAGTACTTTTAGAAAAACTAAAAAAAATCGTTTTTTACACTCTTTTTGCTAAATAAAAAACGTGTTTCCGGTCAAAATTCTTGTTGGAGAACCTGATATTCCCGTGTAATTAGCAAAAAAAAAAAAAAACATATAGGAACCAAATATCAAAACTCCACCAAAACTTTCACCTCTTCGCCCTTTTTGAGCACCATTTCACTGGACTATACGAGGACAAAATGATGCCTAGAAAACCTTAATATGATTTTACGTTTTTGAATTACCTCAAAAAGCCGAATTTTTGGATTTTCTATTTTATTGTTTCTGGCGTTAATATTAAAGTTAGAGAAAAACTGACAAAATTTCTTTCTAACAACTTTTTATCCAATGTTTCGTCTTCGACTAACCATCATCAACTTATTTTTTTTTAAAATACGGTTCTAATTTTCTGATGCCAAATTTGTGATGCCTTTTTTATTTTCAATTCAATAATGTACTACACATTATGGTTTAATTACGTTTCGAGTCTTTGGGTCTCCAAAAATTAAAAACAGAAGTAATGAGCCACACTGGGTGTTTTTAATCCTTAATAATCATATTTGGCCTTGAAATACAAATAATTTTCAATAGTCCGTAATTCATTTATTGGTTATTTTTCTTACTTATAAACAATAAATTAAAATTAGAAATAAAACACATTCAATGAGGCTCATTACTTTTTTCTTTAAATTACAAACCTTAAAACAACATATGAAATGCTCTAGGACACAGGTCCGTATCCAAAAATTTCTTGATGATTGTCAGAAAAGACTCGAAACGTAATTAAACCATAATGTGTGGTACATTGTTGAATTAAGAATAAAAAGGGCTTTACAAATTTGGCATTAGAAAATCAGAACCGTATTTAAAGAAAATAAGTTGATGATGGTTTTTCGAAGACGAAACTTCGGATAAAAAAATGATAATTCAATCTTTGAGTCCATAAAAAGAAGTTTTGTCAGTTTCGCTGTAACTTTAATATTAACGCCAGAAAAAAATAAAATAGAAAATCCAAAAATTCGGTTTTTTAGATAGTAATTCAACCACGGAAAATCATATCAAGGGCTTCTAGGCGTCATTTAGTTAGTCCTTTAATTACTCAAATTCCCATTTAAACAAATTTGTAGGTATCTCTTGCAATTAACGGGATCTTCATACTGGCCCTCCTTATCTTGGGCACGCTTTATACCATCCAAAATATTATAATACGATAAAATGTACGACAATGAACGATAATTTTTACTTCTGTCGTAAGATAATAATGTTTATTCGATGTGGTAACACTGATCAGTGTCAAGATTTTATTCATTGTGGATAAACTACTTAATCTATGTAACTGATTACAACTATAAGATATCTAGTCGGCACACAGATACCCAACCGACGAAAATATAGTTGTGACACCTATATTAGACAAATTTAAAGACGACGAATATACTACGGATTGCTGAAATACTTAAAAGTTGGATAACAATAATCATTTAATTGAAAACTAAGGATACATTTCTCAAACGTAATGGCAACAAACTCATTAAAAAACAAGCTTTACCTTTTCTACACATGATCGCTTGATTTTTAACCAACCAGAACGCATCTGGAAAGTTTGAAAATGCTTAAAAATATCAGTTTCTATAAAGTGTGAAGCAAAAGTATACAATAAATTCACAATTTCCTGAAATAATGGTTTTCGTTAAAACACACGAATTCAGAAAGTGATTTACATAATTGTTGCGCATATCTTCCAACGGGCTGGGCAATGCGTACTTTGTTTGTTCTATTAGACGTAAGTAATCTATTTTAATAGTTAACATAGTAGTTTGGTTTCTATGCCAGCATTTTATCATACAGGTCACTTCCATAGTTACAAAGGAGATCAATAGATTAATAGGTTTATCGGTTTCAGGATATTAAGCCTTTGTTTACATATAAAAAAGTAGGCTGGTAACTAGGTCATAACTTATGTGTAGGATAAAGGAATATTACCCTACATGGCAACCATAACCATATAGCAACCGATAAACTATTAAACAAATCACGGATGTTATGAATCATAACATTCCTAGATATGTTAATAGCTATAATCGGTTGCAGGATATTAATCCCTTGTTTACATATACAAAAGTAGGGAGTCGAGTGTGAGCATTGATTCGGTGTGGGTGCAACGCGCGCGCTCCGATATCAGTGTAATACAGCTGGCGTTAAAGCTATATTAATAGCCTATTTTGTGAGTACACTTTTTAGTAGCTATTAGCAAATATTATAAGATACCAGCATATCATCTAATGATTATAAAATGGATACACGTGCGCAAAATAAGCGCAAAAGCGACGAATTAACACCACCTTTAAACGAGGTGCAAAAACGATATATGTGGACAGCCCAAGAACTTATCACGCAAAATAGATATTATTTGCCTTCACAAGATGCTAATGAAATTAACACTGATGAAACCAATACATCAGCTGCTCAACCAACCACGCCTATCAGTAAATCTAAAATTCCACCAATATATCTGCATAATGCAATAAACCACAAGGAACTCGTAGCAGATATTAAAAAGATAGTAACAGGAACGTTTACAACAATGTGCAGCACAAACACGCTTCGCATAAATTTATCAAAAGAAGACGACTATCGCACCCTGACAAAATTTTACTTTGAAAATGGAATTCAATATCATACATTCCAAAATCCCAATACAAAACCGTTGTCAGTGGTAATTAAAAATGTCCCGCTATCACTAACTATTAATGAAATTAAAGAAGAATTAAAAATATTGCCTGTTATCAACGTTACACGATTGCTGACAAGAGATAAAAAGCCCCTTCCTGTGTGCGCAGTAGCCCTAACCAATAACGACGAGGGCAAAAAAATCTTCACCTTGAAGTCACTATATCATTCGATTGTGACTGTCGAAATGAGGAAAAAATCCGCTAATTTACCACAATGCCATCGATGCCAACGCTATGGGCACACAAAAAATTATTGTACCCTCACTCCAAGATGTGTGAAATGCGCTGGTAACCACAACCACAGCGAGTGCACCAAGCAGCCCATAACTAAACCAACATGCGCCAACTGCGGCGGTGATCATGCAGCAAGCTATCGCGGATGTAGCCACCATATAGAACTCCAACAAAAACGCTTAAAAAGTAGGCCGATTATAAATAGTTCCCGCGTTAACCCAATGCAGACATATGCCAATAAAGTTAAAAATGTCTTAAACACCAACCCCATTCCTACAGCAACACTAGCAGAAGAATCCTCCCAGTCCTCAGGTATTATTAAAATTATTATAGATTTAATAACCCCTCATCTTCCACAAATTAAAAACTTCATTACAACCACTCTTTTACCCTTATTGCTCAATGGATCCTAAATCCCAACGAGTGATAGAAAACTTAACTATCCTAAATTGGAACTCAAATGGAATTGCCAGTCAACGATCAGTATTTATAGCGTTCTTAGCCAGGTACAATGTTGATATAGCATGTATTTCTGAAACACACTTGCATAGCAATGATAATTTTAAAATACCAGGATACAGCGTATATCGGAAGGACAGAAATTCCAGAATAGCTTCAGGAGGAGTAGCTATCATCATTAAAAAGAAATTGGAACATGCTTGTATTCCCGATATCTTAAATATTACTTTAGAATCCATTGGAGTCAAAGTGAGATTAAGTGACCAAAGCCATCTTGCCATCTTCAGCATATATAGGCAACCAAACAAAAAACTTGAGGAAAATGATATGAAGACTTTATTTGACACAACCGACCAGATATTAGTGATAGGAGATATTAATTGCAAACACAATACGTGGGGCTGTCGAGCGACTAACCCCGAAGGAATTAAGCTTGAAAAATATTCAACTACATACGCATTTCAAATTATACCTCCGGATGAGTACACCTACTTTCCCTACCGTGCAGACCACCAGCCAGACATACTAGATATTGTCCTTCAGAAAAATTTTCCAAAACAGATTAACCAGAGAGTAATAATGGAACTCAACTCTGACCACTTGCCCGTATTAGTATCTTTCCTCAGTACGCCCCAAATAAAACAACCTCCTCAAAGACTCATCAATGGGCCAATTGATTGGGACACCTTTCAAGAGAGATTAAACGAACACCTTCAAAAACCGAAGATATGCGAAACCCAAGAAGACTTAGATGCTGCCGTTACCAATATTACAACGTCAATTGTAAATGCTGCGAAGTCATCGGTCACACCTTCTAGAAACCCTACATTCCCAAACTATAATTATCCTCCCAACCACATACTAAGTCTAATTAAAACAAGAAGTCAAACTAGACGCCAATGGCAGAGAACTAAAAACCCCGAAACAAAAAGACTACTAAACAGGCTCACTCATCGTCTCAAAAAAGAGCTGGATGAATTCAGACTAGAGTCATATCGAAGATACATTGCAGACATCGGTCCCGGCGATCCAGGAATGTGGAAAACCACAAGGAGAATATTAAAACAGCATGACGAATTACCGAATTTAACTAATGGAAACGATGTCTTCTGCACAGATAATGAAAAATCAGAAGCCTTCGCTACACATCTTGAACATGTTTTCACACCATCAATTATCTGCAATCCCACACATGCACTTCACGTACTTAACCATATTGAGCGGAACCATCCAGTTATCATGGAAAATATCCACCCTACATCTCCGAGTGAAATAACCCAAATTATAATCGCTTTGCCTAAACGAAAATCGCCTGGCCCCGATCTTATACCCAACACAATTTTACAACATCTAACCAAAAAGTGCGTGGCATATCTAGCCTCAATGTTCAATTCATGTCTCCGCATTGGCTACTTTCCTCGAAACTGGAAGCATGCTCACATCCTCATGTTCGCTAAACCAGGAAAAAAGAAGGAAGATATTATGAGTTATCGGCCAATAAGTCTACTTACTACACTTTCCAAAATTCTAGAGAAAATTATTCATGCTCGATTACTGAAATTTGTGGAAACCCAAAACATACTACCGCCCTTTCAATTTGGCTTCAGGAGAGGGCATTCAACCTGTCATCAACTCCAGAGAATTAGCGAAATAATTGAAAAAGGATTTGAACGTAAGTGCTACACTACAATCCTCTTCTTAGATGTAGCGCAGGCCTTCGACAAGGTGTGGATCGAAGGCCTAAAAAAGAAGCTCCTCGATATCAACGTACCAAGTTATTTGCAAGCAATCGTCTTCTCATTCCTGGAAGATAGAACCTATGCCGTTAAGATCAACTCTTACACATCCTCCAGAAAAGCAATACATGCTGGAGTTCCTCAAGGAAGTATACTTGGGCCTCTACTCTTCAATATCTACACATCAGATATTCCAGCTACCATAGCTTCCATAGCCACATTTGCTGATGACACGGCAATAATCACGCAAAGTACAGACTTACAAGACGCAGTACAACAATTACAACATGCAACAGATACAATTAACAAATGGTTCAAAACCTGGAATATTCAAATAAATCCCTCCAAATGTTAAAGTAAAATCTTCACACTAAGGAAAATAACTACGCCGCTCAACATCACAATTGAAGGAAAATCTATACCCTGGAATCCAACAGATCTAGCCGTAAAATATCTTGGAGTTTATTTGGACACACGTCTCACTTGGAGCTTCCACATAAACCATAAACTATTGCAAGGTAACAACAGATTGAGACTATTATACCCATTAATAAATCGCAAGTCATCATTGAAACCTGAATGCACTATTTTAATGTATAAAACCCTGCTACGCCCACTAGTTCTATACGCTTGTCCAGTTTGGTGTACTACATCTAAAACGAACATTAACAAACTACAGCGATTTCAAAACAAAGTGTTGCGAATTGCAGTGAACGCGCCGTGGTTCATTCGTAATAATCAACTCCATTATGAACTAGGAGTATCATCTGTGCAAGACTTCATTCGTGAAAGTGCCAAAAAGTTCTTTCAAAACGCGAGTGCATGTAACGGTGTCATCCACTACAATTTGTGCCAACAGAACATACATGCTAGACTGAAACGAAGGTTACCTCAAGATGTTATAGCCTCTGACGAACATAGCAGCTAAACTAAAAACGAGTATTGTAATCAAGACGTTATAAATAGTCTTGTCCCGTTATTTATTGTTATTCTTTGTCTTTATTAAATATGTCATGTATAACAATTTCATTGTTGATCTGACAATAACTTGTAAATAAAAAAAAAAAAAAACAAAAGTAGGCTGGTAACTAAATCATAACTGATCTGTACGGTAATAGTCCATTACCGTACATGGCAACCATTACCTTACATGGAAACCGAGAAACTATTGAACAAATCACGGATGTTATGAATCAAAACATTCCTAGATATGTTAATAGCTAGTACGTTACGAGTTAACATACGAATTTCAATTAGGTTCCACCGCTAATAAGAAACTTTAATTTTGTTATCGGAATGTAGGTGTGCAACTAAAAAGTAGATACTTAGGTACAACTCACAAGTTGAATATTTTCTTCAGTTGTATACATTAGGACAACTTTTAGATGTATTTTTGACAAGTAATAATTTGTTTGTTACCATGTTAACCATTAAAATAAATTCCCTGTATTATCAGTATCAGTATCAATATTATAAGTAGCTCAATACTATCGGGTCATGAGAGGAGCTCGTTTTAAAAAATCAACAAGACCATTTTTTCAACTTGTGAGTTAGAGATGGCGTCACATGTATTAAAATGCGCTTTATCATATAAGTTAATCAGTTCTTTTCAAAATGCAACAAGTTCTATTAAAAAGTAGGTGGAAAATTTGTATTCCACTATCAAAACCCAACATGTCCACAACGTTTTGTCTTCAAAAGCGAAACATGTCCAGTTTGACAGTTTTGAAACAAATACTGTGCATTCTACACGTGTTTAGTGGTATATTAAGATTTAATTTGTGATTATGTCTTCAGAAGGTAGAGAATAGTGTAGGAAGTAGAACGAGGCAGAAAGCTAAGCAGGGTGAAAGAATTGTGAAGAAAAATAAGAAGTGAGTAAGTTTTTGTAATCTGTAAGTTCGATTGATCTTAATAAACATAAATTTTTTTAGATATGCTCCAAAGGCTGTAGACTTACAGAAATGGATAATACAACATAATGACATTGCTAAAAAGACATATCATTGCTATACAATTGATGCTAGTGCTTTGGTATATACAAATACGAGTAGTTACTTCTACAACTAGCTTTGAAAGTTATACCCTTTTTAATGAATTTGTAGTTTAATTAACAAGCAAATGAATGAAAAAAAGGACTTTCGAAACGTGTTGTACACTTAGTTTTATTGCTTAGTGATCTCCTGTAACTCGAACATCAATCAAAATATTCGCCTTGTCCATCTTATTCAAGTTGGTAACCCCAAACGACTTCATCAAGTGTCAAACCACACAAACCTCATGATGTCCAAATTCTGTATATTAAATTAATTTTTTATAAACGTAAAGTCAGTGTACAAGTTTTGTAGTAAATTGTTTCAAATGGTTTTTAAAACCTCTACAGGAAGCATACTGTCAGTTTCAAAACACATAAAATCTTCAAAGAAAATTAAAGAAACTCGTGGTCCTGACAGATAGATCGCTATAATGTCAGATAAACTAAAAAGCGTAAAATTATTTATCGGGAAATTTAAGCGACGTGAAAGTCATTAAAATCGTGCAAAGTCTCAAAGAATGCACTTACCTTCATCGCTAACAATTTCCAAAATATTTTCACGATATTTCAATTTAGGATTTGGCTCACCAGCCACGGATGTTTGCAGTTGCAGACGTGAAGCAGACCTTGTCAGGTGAATTAAAAGTTTACAAAATAAGAGCAAAGGAATTCCATTTATTTATTTACTTAATTAATTTGCCTGTTTTACAAGGTATAACTACCCAATTACAAAACGGTTGTGTAGAGAACATGGATACATAATATACCAAAAAACTTCTTTGTAACAAGCAAAAAAAAACAACAAAAAACAAAAACAAAAACGACTGGACACAAAACTGCGTAAAATTTATGATTCGTTTTGGTTCGTAAAGAAGTAAGATTTTATTTGCTTCGCAGTACAACAGAAGATGTCAATGTCCTGACTAAATGAGTTGCAAATCTGTGCCATTTTATGCAAAGGAGAATTTTTAAAGATATTTGTTCTAAGGCTTTCAAGGTATAAGCAGTTCTTATTTCTGGCTGCTTGTTGAGGAATGTTAAAAGCCAATTGTTGTAACAAATTAGGAGTTTTTACTTTATTTTGCACAATTTTGCTTAATAGGGAAAGGGAATGGCACTTGTGTCTTTTTTCTAAGCTAACAAAATCATGTTTATTCAGGAGTTCGTCATGTGGTATGCCTCTCTGCGGATATGTACCATCAATTTTAATACTTAAAGCTTTTAAAAACCGTCTTTGAATCGATTCCAATCTGTCAATGTGATTCCGATAGTACGGGCTCCACATAACTGAAGCATATTCAAGCTTAGATCTTACAAAGCTATAGTAAAGCGTCTTCAAAGTGTTAATATCTTTAAAATCCCGGTTGCTGCGCATTATAAAACCATATGCTCGATATGCTGATGATATGATGGCATCAATGTGATCAGTAAAAGTGAGAGTTCTATCGAAGGTAACGCCCAAATCCACAAGTATTTGGTCTCTGAAGTACATCATTAGCTATATTATAGTTATACTCAATAGGATTTGATTTTAGGCTGTAAGACATTACTTTGCACTTGGAGATATTAAGGCTCAAATGATTTTCTTGACACCAAAAAGCAATACGATTCAAGTTCACTGATAACCGTTCACAATCCGAGATATCCGTTATAACACTATATAGCTTCAAGTTGTCGGCATACAACAAAAAATTTGTATCAACAACTTTCGAAATGTCATTGATGAAAATACTAAACATTAACGGCCCCAGGTTAGAGCCTTGCGGAACTCCAGATGTTGCGACGTACTCAACAGACTGAAAACCATTTACTTGAACATATTGCAATCTACTGCTCAAATATGAGTGAAATAATTCGACTAATGGACGAGATAAGCCAACTGATAGTAATTTGTTCAGCAATATACCATGGTCCAGTCTTCCAAAAGCTTTAGAGAAATCAGTGTAGATTACATCTGTCTGGGACCGCTTGTCAATACCCTCAGCAATGAACTGCGTAATTTCCGTTAAATTAGTTGCAGTAGAACGTCCTTCCATGAAACCATGCTGGTTGATGGAAATAATGTTACTTACATGACTAGCGATTATTTTTTCCAACAACATTTCAAATACCTTACAAAAATTACAAATTATAGAGATAGGCCTGTAATTACTGATATTATGTTTATCGCCCTTTTTATAAATTGGGCATACTTTAGATACTTTCCAGGTGGAAGGAAACTTACTTAACCTAAGGCAAATATTAATTACAATAGAAACGGGACGCATAAATGCAGAGGCACAGACTTTTATAATGAAAGCGGGAATGTTATCAGGTCCAGTTGTTCTTTTTGGTTTAATCTGCTTGAGTATTTCAAATACTTCGTCCTCGCTAACTTCATGAAAATTCAAATAATTACTGCAGGTATTACCCTCTACAATATCATTATCCGAAGAATTCCACGGTGTGGAGATAATATAAGACTGGTTAAATAAATCTGCAAAAGCATTAAGAATATCTTGTGAGTTATCGAGTACTTTGTTTTTGTAAGTCATAGTATCGCAGATTTTTGAAGAACATTTCTTATTATTAATAAATGCCCAAAATTTGTTTGGATTGGTTGAAATATCTTCCTCGGCATTCGTAACATATCTATAGTAAGCAGTACTTATTTCACGTTTAACTGTTGCTCGAAATCGTTTAAATTCATGAAATGCATAACTGTCATTATTGCGCTTATACTTCCGCCAAGACTTTGCTTTGATTTTAATTAATTCAATGATGCCACTGTTATACCATAGAGGGTAATTATTATTGTTCGACTTTTTAGACTATTTTGGCACACATTGATCTAAAATATGATAAATCTTGCCATAAAAGTAACCGCAGGCATGATTGAAATGTATCTTTATGCTTATTGTCTGCTCTTAATGTTAACGTGATATCAAGTGCTGGATGGTGTCCGTCTTCAGATACCAGGGCATCAAGCGATTTTTCAACAAAGCAATGACTATTATTTAAAACGAGATCAAGTATACGATTGAATTCGTTATAGACAAAATTAGTTTGTGATATACTAAAAAAACTGCATAAATTATTTAGGTATGAGATTTGCTTATTGTGTGTAGAATCTCGTATAAAGTCTGCATATTCAGTAATATTAAAATCGCCCACTATCAAAACCATGCCATCACAGACTACATGAATCGATTCAAGTGCTTCAAACAATTGTTCATATTCTGAAACTTTAGCTCTAGGTGGTACATAAACGCAAATTAAGTAAAGCCAACCAAAGGACAGTGTAATTTTTACTGCCATTAAATCAATAAATTATAAAATTATGAAAGGGAAATAAGAGGATGCAGTTACTTTCTTCTTTGACCTTCAGCAAGTTCAAAATTTACCTAAAATTCCAAACCAAGAAGCCCTTTACTCGTATCAAATAGCTTTCTGCTCTTTCTGCACTGTAGACATAAATGGTCAAAATCCAGTATTTTATGTTTGGACAGAAGACGTGAGTGGCCGAGGCTCTAATGAAATTGGTTCAGCTCTTTTAGCTTCTTTGAGAAAGCCTGGTTTCACCAATGTTTCTAAAATACACCTCTTTTTGAACGGCTGTGGAGGCCAAAATAAAAACGCACATATTATGCACCTTTTAATGTGGCGGTTGCACAATGAAGCCCCAGATAATGTGGCCCTAATTGAAATAACTTTTCCCGGTACGAGGATCTTCATACTTGAAGATAGAGTTTTTGAGCGCGTAGAAAGAGAGCTACATAGGCAAGAGTAAATCGTTCATCCTAAAGATTATGAAAATATTTACAGAACATTTCGAAAAGTACGTGTTCTGAAAAAATATTGGATTGTTTATGACTTTATCTTCATCGGTGCTGTTATAGACTATTAACCAAATTAATTTCAGTATCTTTAAGAGCTTCATTACAGCACTCAGTGCGGTAATGAATATTACCACACTATTTTTATATAAAAAAATCTGGTGTAATACACGCACACAAGTTCCTTTTGCAGTGAGCTAAAAATTTGATTTTAATTTTTAAGCATTTGTCAAAAATTCTTAAAACTTACAAATTCTACAGAAACCATACAAAATAAAGCGTTAGTTGAAGAGACGAATTTTCCCTAAAATTTTTAACCGAATTAAAAAATGTAATAATATACTGGGTGTTCTTAAAATAGGAGTTAATATTAAAAAAAGAAAAATCAAACGAGATCCATTTTAGAAGTATTCAACTGGAAAATCGCCTATCTCACATCAATACACATAAATAATGCAAGAAAAATGTAAAGTTTGAAAAAAATAGTTAGAGCCGCTTTTGAAAAAAACCTGAAAAATCACAAGACCATACTTCCAGTTATGCGATTTTTTTCAAAAGTTTGCTGTCGCATCTAGATAGTACACAAAACTTATATATGAAGTTTCAACGCAATTTTGTTCACAGACAGACACACAGACATACCAATGAACAAAAACATCTATTTGGGGTTCAGGGGATTCTAAAACGTGAAAATCAGTTGAAAACTCAATTTCGAAGTTTTGGGGTGAATCCAATACTTCCTTTATTGTAAAAGGAAGTAAAAATACATTGAAACGAAATTTATTGATGAAGAAAAAATACCGAACAACACACGTTTGCTTAGGGCACATAACTAAATTTGTTTGATTGCGGCAAAACTCGGGTCCTCGTCTTGTTTTGGCAATCAACCAAACTCGTTTCGTTGCTCACAATCAAACTTATATCGTTAATATCTATAAAAGGTTTGCTGCTAATATTAAATAAATTTTAAGGAATTAGTGGGCAAAAAAATTTTTTTACTAGAAGGAAGATTACTAATAAAAATAAAACTGTACAAATAAACTCTGTGGCCTCCTACCGAAACAATGATGCTTCAAAATTGTACAAAGCATTACTAAAACAAGGAAAACGTTTGTCAAAAGTTGCAGGCATGCATGGAATCAGCCAAGAAAAAGGAAAATCAATTAATGATCTTCTGAAAGCTGCTTTTGGCGAAAACTGGATAATAGATAAAACCTTTGAATGGTACTTTAATATGTTCACCGATTTTATTAAAGATATACTGAATCGGTAGACTCAAGACGATTGCGATTGTATGGAAGAAGAAGCTGAGCTCAAAACTTAAGATGTGTAGAAATTAACTTATTTCTGTTTTCAAGTTTTACTGTGTTTAGTTAGTTCTCGTTAATGTTGGTTTTCTCCTGTAATCCATACTACTAAGAAAATTATTTTGTATCTTTTCTGCTACGCTGTTGTTTGTTTTTGAAATTCATTATTAGTAATTAATTTGTTTTCAAAACGAAACAAATCCATCTTTTTTGGCAAACTGCAATATGGCCAATGTATAATTATTTTTTTCTTAAATAGGCATTTGTGGTTTACAAAAATTCGCATAAACAATCCATATAATAAATGTAACTTACCAGAAAAACTAAAAAGCACGATGTAAAAGCTATTCTTCAAAAACACATAATACTTACCGTTTATCTCATTTTGGACATGTTGACTTTTGAAAGCGATCTCCTCATAGTCGCGAATCTGGCGTCTCAACAGACGCTTCTAAAATGATGGGGTGTGCCCTCGAAGAGTTTTAAAAAATGTACACTATCTGGAATGACCCTGCGGATCTGAATGTGGGGGGCTCCATTCTTTTCGCGATTGCAAAAAAAACAGAAAAATTATTTTTATTTTTTGTATTATCAATTTTCTTTAATTTTATGCTTACTTCGCATTTACAACCTTAATATTTAATATTTATTAATGATTTTTAAACCAGTGGGAAGCTTATTCTTTCTGGATTCAGATGACGTCAAACTAATCACGAAATTGTTTAAACAAAACGTACTGGAAATGCGCTGTATATATTTCAGCATCTAAGTATTTCGAAAACTATTGAACATAAAGGCATACTTCCAGCGTATGAAATGAGTAGAAAAAAATGGAGACATTTTTAGTGAAAGAATTATCGCTACCTACTGATTTATTTTTTTTAATACGATTTACGTTGGTACATCGCTCCGTTGTTTTCCGCTGCCTGTTTTGGGTTAGCCTAGGAATAATGGCTAGTTCTGAGTTTTGGCACAAATGTTCCTTAGTACCCTAGGAGTAACCCTTTAAAACTTCCCGCCTCGAGGGTGCCGGCGTTATATCAAAAAAGCCTTGGTAGTCCTTTAAACACATTTTTGTTCAGGTAAATAACTGAATAATTATTCTCCTCTCACTGCATTGTAATTTATATTTATTTCTGTTTCGCAATTGTTAATGTGATATTAGAAATTTACCACGCACTGAGGATTGTTTTAACCAACACAGTACGACTGCGATATATACAGAAATTCCCAATTCAGTTAATTTTGGTTGGGAATGATAATGTGCTTATCCCAAGCTTAATAATTATAAGAGTTCGTCCCAATGTAACTTACGAAAATGATTTTGTAAGTGTAAATTTAGAAATTGTTCTGGGAATTGCAGTTGTAGCAAAGCTGGATCCGCATAATATGTTGCTGTTGTGAAGGTCAATATATTAGCTGTTAATTTGCTTTAAAGGAAAAATCGTGCAACATTTTTTACTCATTCGCTTGATAACCTGGGGCTTCGCCCTCGTTAATCAAACTACAAATTCGTGAAAGAAAGTATGACTTTCAAAGCTAGTTGTACAAATAACTATTGTAAATTGGTCGTTTATTAAGAAGCTATAGCTTTGACTCATTAATTTTTTTCTTGAATTTTCTTGTGCTTACAGCTGCTTTATCAGAAAAGCACTGCATTATTTCTATTTTTATATATTTTCGCCCTTAAGTTATAATAAATAGATGAATAACATTAAGTAGCTACTTTTAATGGTTTTGTTTTTGTGTGTGAATTAATCTTTAAATTCTGTTTTTTAGTGACTACAAATGACATTATTTACGTATAACCAATCAGCATAATGTAATTATGAATAAGTATAATACATACAGGCCAAGCTCCTTCATGGGGTGTTGTGCCTCAACATTATTATTATAATACATACAAATGATTTGCAACAGTATATTCGTATCACAGCGCAAATCAGTGATCGACAGCGGAAAATAATTGGTATTTTTACAACAATAGAGCAATAGCGATAATTCTACCACTAAAAATTTCTCCATTTTTTCTACACATTTCATACGTTGAAAATATGCCTTTATGTGCAATAGTTTTCAAAATACCTAGATGCTGAAATTTATACCGCGCATTCTCGGTATACTTTGTTTAAACAATTTCTGTAGCATTTGTTAAAAATAATTTCGTGATTAATTTGACACTTGAATCCAAAAAAAAAGCTTTCCATTGGTTTACAAATCATTGAGAAATATTCAAAAATGGGCTTGTAAATGCGATGTACGCATAAAATTAATAAATTTTTAGTAATAAAAAAATCGGAAAATATCTTTTTCGGCTTTTTTGAAATCTCAAAAATTACGGAGCTCTTCTCATTTAGATCGACAAGGTTATTTCAGATATTGTTAATTTTTTTAAAACTATATCTTCTAAACTATAACTTCGAGTGCACACCCTATGATCGAATTTATGGTCTCTAACTCCTAACTATCATATGTCGATAACTTCTTGCACAATAATAAAATAGTGTCACTTTGACAGTTGAAATAATTCGACCGCAAGCGGGAGGATTATTCTGTTAAACTGACGCTATTTGTTATTGCGTAAAAAGTTTGAGAAGTCTTTTTTTTTCAATCCAAACCGCAGATTGGTTTGCAGTGCCCCATTTTCCTCTATCGCTGGTTATTTTCTTAATTTCGTAATAAGTATTGCTGCCAGCGTATTTCACTGCTTGTTTTATGTAGTCAAGGCGCGGTCTCTTCCGGGTTTTCCATGCCATTGTCATTCAATCACATTTACTATTAATTAATGATATCTGTAAACATGGCCTAACCATCTATGTCGTCTTTCTTGAATCATTTCCATATTTGACTTTCTCCGTCGATTCTTTCCAACACTTCCACCTGTCCATCTTATTTTGACAACCCGCCTCCAGCACCACATTTCAAAAGCTTCTATAGCGCTTTTGTCAGTTTGGTTTATTGTCCATGTCTCCGAACTATAGAGAGCTATGCCCCAAATTAGGCATTTTATTAGTCTTTTCTCGAGGCTCAGATATATTGTTAGGTTAAGGCTCCACGTTGTGTCGAATATAATTTTATGTTTATAATTAAATTTTAATCAATTGAATTGCCCTATGTTTTTATCTTTTGATAATCAAAATTATTTTCTCTTAGCCTCAGTAGATACACTTGAATGAAAATCAGATCGGATTCTTTTTATCTAGATTGCTTATATTGTGAAATTTGATGTTCCTATTTTAATTATGACAACTCAAAAGCTATTATCAATAAATACCATCTCCTTAGCGATCTAGCTTATTTTTCAGTGCAACACACTATTAAAAAGCTTTATTGTTTGATTAATACCTAATATGTTCAATAGTATATTTCAAAATAGTAATTTACGATACAAGTGCGTAAAGCTGCTCTTTAGGCACGAGTGGGGTAGAGTTAAAACGCGAGTGAGCGAGCGTTTTAAGCCCGCGAGTGACTAAAGATGCTTTACGCATGTGTATCGTACAATAATTTATCTACGATAGAATCTAAAAAATACGGCAACAATAAAAAATATTTTACATGTAAATTAGAATGATTAGCAACCGGTCTTAATTTTGAGTGTTTTAAAAATTTTAAAACGCGTTGCTACTAACTACGTGCCTAATGAAATTTTTTAAGAACGTTGCTATTAACGACGTAAATTAATGAAAACATGTTATTAAACAGTCGTTTTACAAACTTCAAACTGTTAACTAAAAGGCAATTTTACACACTGTCGTAGATAAAAGTATTTGTCATTAATTTCCAATTTCATTTCTGATATTAAATTAAGTTAGAATCCCACTGTTTCTCAATTAGCTTCATTTAATTAAATTATAAATTCTATTTTCTTTCTTTTCTAAATGCATCTTAATAATTTTAATATCCATTTTAGATCTAAGTTCACCTTTATGATTTTTAATTACTGTATTCTTTTAATCTTATTAAACTGATTTCTAGACCCCTGTACCATTACCATAACAATATATTATTCGAGCAAAGGAGGTTTTTCTTTTTATTAAACATAGCCTTAGCTACTGTAATTCGGTGTCTGATATCGGTCAAGCTTCTTCCATCCTCGGTGATTTTACTTAGTATTTAAATGTATTCGCCTATTTTATGGGTTCATTGTTTATTTGAGGCTTATAACCCTAAAATTATGCATTGTATTCGATTTGATTATTTTCTGAGTAAATTTAAGAACAAAATAAATATTTTATTGGCAGTATTTGTCGATGTGTTTGTATTGACCTAGCTTAAAGTCGTCTCCATGGAAACAACATCAAGTTGACAAAACTTACTTATTGTATTATCAAAATTATACAATACTCAACTTAACTCAATCCAGCCCCTACATTGGTTAATATCGGTTAAAAAAAATAATCATTTTAATGTTTCCAACCATACAACACTTACGTCTTTACGTCAGAATTATTTGAAGATAGTTGCTAAAATACTGTGACACAGCGGCCTTGGGTGGTAACACTGATAAAGCGGTATCTCAAACCAATAATTGTATTATTACAAAATTTAACAAATTAGGCAAGTGATATGAAACATTATAAGTTAGTAAAACACTGCTGGAGCCTGTGGTCTGAATCTGACACAATTCGTTAAAAACCACTAACCACACAAATATTTATCAAACGCTGGTTTAAAGTTAAATTAATTTTCGGTGTCATTTCGTACATGTCTTCATGGATTCTAGTTTTCACTATTGTAAATTATCAGGTCTATTAATAAATCTATTTTGAGATCTTGAGATCATGCAGGCTACCTATAGCAAACCTGCTTGAAAACACTTGGTTTATGTGTTGACGCTCTGTAGCTGGGTTATGCAGTCAAACCTCAACTTGTTAGGATATTAGTAGTATATTAACTTTTGAGATGTGCAGAAATTCTTCATTTAGAAGCAACACAGCTGTTGTAGGAATAAGTTGCTTTTGCAATAATTCTAACTACCGTTCGTTAAAGAGTCTTAGATCAACAATTCCTGTTCACACATAAACTTGATGATCTTTTTACACTTTTTCACGGGTTTTGGTCGTCTCGTCACGCCAGTATTTTATAGCTTTCAGTTTTCAAAAGTAGCTTATCAGGGTTGGGTGCAAGCATTGCAAGATGTAAACGTGTTTCCAATAAAAAAAAATGAATTGACTTATTTAAATTATAAGAACAGTGAAAATATCAAGATTAATATTCTGCCAGAAAAAGAGGCGTTAACCGCTAACCAAAACGTTTTGCCATTAAAGTCTGGACCTTCAAACTTTCTTAAGAGAACAATCTAAAAAGCTTATGTAAAATGTTATGTTAATTTTAATTTTTACCGCCCAAGAGGGCAAATTCTGTTCCTTGCAATTCATGTCTCCACAGTTTCGCGGGTAATTTTTCTGCCGTTAAACTCCGCGAGAAGGAAATATACAGCTATTAAAATAACGTGTGGAAGAAATATAGAAGTACCTGGATAGGATCCCCAATCAGCCATCTAAGTATTATTCAAGTATAATCTGTGATAATGCTGTACATGTGTTTTAGTCCTTATACATTTAAATGTTTTATGGCTTATTGGTGGAATACCAGTAACTACATGTCGTTTTATATCATATTTGCTATCATGTAAAGGTACTACTTTGGTTTTTATTTGATTTTTGGCTTTCTTTAAGGCACTTAGTGATTCGTCGTCTCGAGTAACCAGAAATGAGCGTACCTTCTAACGTAAGTAAACCGCAACCCAAATTCCCGAGTTTAGTCGGTGGCACGTTCCCATTCTAGAAAGCCCAAAAATAATGCAACAAAGTAATATTGCTAGTCGAAATTTCTAGATTCATTTTAAAGATTTCGACGTAAACCAGAAGTTATAGCTTCTGTGACAATTAACGCACGATTGTAAGGATAGTGTGTAAAATAATAAAAAGTGTTTTCCATTCATAATTAGTATTTCTGACATACATAGTATTAATTTAATTTACATTTATTTTAGTTTAAATTATTCACACTAGAAAGTCTTTTATCAATACAAAAAAAATACGTAATGGGTCATGACAATAGCATTTCTTTTTGCACATAGCTTAAAAATTAGTTTTACAAGTTAACAAACTTAATTGCCGATCACCATTAAAGTTAATTCATGCTTCTTCAACTAAATACTGGCCTTCGCTTTTACGCACTGATGATCCGCTTGCCCGAGTTCACATTTAAACTCATTACAGACGACTAATGTTTATAAAAGCGACAATACGTTCAATCTTTTGACGGCAGTGACTGGATGATCACCCCGCACGCACTTGCGTTGGCATTGGCTTGTTTCAATAATTCCATGGCATCACTGATTTTTGTAAAAATGCTAGTTTTATTTTTTTTAAATGCTAGTTCTATTTTTTGCATTCTTTCCGTTATGGAAAATGAAAAATGGTTAGCAACAGTATGAATAGATGCAGTATTTTTTTCTCTACAAAAAATGTATTTACACTTTAGCTCTAAAATAATTAGGGGAGCCAATAATTGGACATTAAGAATTTAACACGAGATGAAAAAAAAATTGACCGGAAGTCGACCTCGGAAAAGAAATCCGATTTCCGGTTTCTATATATTTTTGGAATCTACTCTTCAAGCTGAGTCGAATGATATATATCTCGTCCTCCTAAAATATATCTCCATTTTCTTGCTTCTCAGTTAATAATAATAATAACAAGTGGCAAAAAATATTTAATTTCATTAAATTCATTTTTATTTCAAGTAGATAACATGTTGAACAGCCCTCGTATGTGTTGTAAAGTTATTGTAGCGGTAAAAATTATAATGACTCAAAACTGATGTGCCTGAACTAATCTATAATTTGTTACCGTGTACTTATTAGCACATAATTAACGTTTAAAACCATTTTAAAAATTTAAATTTCGTCTAGCAAATTACAGAAAATCGTTTTTATACTTTTTTTTCTCGATAACGGTTGCAGATACGAAAAAACTGCAAGAAAATAAAAAGATTCTAAACAAAACAGAAAACTCAATTTGTATTTTAGAATCTAATAGCGGCGCACCGCAAAAAAGTTCAGCGGGAGAAAAGGAAGCATGACCCCTGAAAAAATATCTCCCTGTAGATTCTCACAACCATTTGATATGCTCAATGATGTAAGCCCTGCAGCGTAACCTGTATTCCAAATTTGAGCTAAATATCTCAAAAACTGCAGGAGCTATAAAGGAAAAAGTTAAAAGTTAAAAAAAAAATTGACCGGAAGTCGACCTCGGAAAAGAAATCCGATTTCCGGTTTCTATATATTTTTGGAATCTACTCTGCAAGCTGAGTCAAATGATATATATCTCGTCCTCCTAAAATATATCTCCATTTTCTTGCTTCTCAGTTAATAATAACAAGTTAAACAAGTTAACAAGTTAATAAATTATTGTTCTTTTTTGGTAGGATATATGCTTGTGTTTCGTGTTTAAATATTATGGTTACTAGTTTACCTTTTAAGTTCTTATATCTGTCATTAGTATATTCTCGATATTTTTTCTTCTAATTTTTTTACCGATATTTTTCAAATCCAAATAGTAGTTCATAGTAAAAACCTCTTGCATCTATCACACATTTAAGTCTAACCGCCTGATTATTGTCAGAGGTTGTGATTATAAATGTTTATTCAGATCGTTTTTTTCCATTCTTCACTTGTACTTAGCATTCTACTCTTTATGCTGGTTATAATATTGAAAGGTAACGCTCAACGTATTCGATATTTATTCATTAATCTCTGTGGATTCATACCTCAGACAAAAATAATATTACTGGTTAATATTTCGTTTTATGAAATAATTAATTTTAAACAGATCAATTTTTCGAATATCTGGAGCACTTAAAAGATACCTAGATAGTTAAAAATTTGCACAAACATTACGAGGTCATACTCTGTTGCGGCAGTGATAACGCTTATGTCAAGGATACTAAATATTTATGTTTCCCACTAGCTCAAGAAAACAAGGCCAGCTTTAAATTATATAAATTTTTTAAGATATTCAAAAGTTTACCATAATTTATTCATATCTTAGATATGTTGCAATTCGAAGCTCATTTCATTTACAGAGTAAATTTGACTAAAATTCAAGATTACTATATAATTTTTCTAATTTATTGTCCAACCTGATTTTCCACAGCAGTTCACTAAGGTACCTAATAATACTTATCGAGAACGTACTTTTTAATGTATTGAACCACTTGACTTTAGTTTAATTGGTTTATCAGTATGTTACTGAACTGTGGACTCAATCGGCTTTAATTATGTGATTGATTGATTATGTTATCTTTAAATTTAAAAAAATATTTAGGGACATTTAATCTATTTCAAAGTTCTGTTCTTTGAACTCTGATCTTCGTTCTGAGGCTTGGTATGCGTCCTCATGCCTCTCAGAGTTGTTGTGAACTTAAAGGTGTTCTTATGTTGAATCTGTTTCCGATTCTTCTCAGTTTGTCGAACACTCCTCCGATGTATGATATTACGGCTGTGGTTGTCGACTCCGTTTTCTCATCCTCTGCCGGTGTTGTATTTCTGTCCATCTCTTCTAGCATTTCGTTTATTTTTTTAGCCATTAGCTTGCAGCAATTTCTGTGATTATCTCAATTTTCCGTTTAAGGTATTCGTCCTTATATACAGTATGTCCACGGATCGAGTTGCAAAAAGGGAAAACATTTTTATTTTTTATTTTACGAGAAAAATGTATTCTTGATAAAAGTTTTTGCATGTTCCAAAACGGCCAATTCAGGTTTAACCTTTCCATATTTTTTTTAGTTCCAGAGAAAAATGGAAAATAGGTCGACTTAGTTGAAAATTTTTGCAAGTCCCAAAAAAACAAGTTCGCGTTGTCATAGTGTTTAGGAACCAAACATAAATTTTAATCCTTTTAATTTAATTAGGCGTGTATTCCACAAACATATATTGCATACGGAAAATGCTTAACAAAGCGTCAGCAGTAATGTAATCAGTGATCGAATGACCCGGTGAACAGCCTGCAATTCTGCACTCTGCAAGTTTGTTTATTATGAAATTAGACACGCATGTAGAAATAGCAGCTTGAACTAGGGCAAATATTAAACTTTGTAAGCTAAGTCAGTATTTTTATATGTATAAATAGAAAAGAACTAGTCATTAAATTAATACAGTTTGAAATCTTGTTTCACTGTGTTCACGCTGCCCAACGGACCCCAGGTCTTTTGTTAAATCATCTCGTGTGAGACCGCACGGGACCGTTGGGTTGCACCCTTTTTAATTCCTGCACCCCTAAGACATATCCTATAATTTGTCCAAAATAAATTCATACAGTCCACTACAAGCTCCATCCTGAACACATAGTAATAATTGTTAACATGACTTTTATTTAATTTTAATTTCATAAATTTAACAACAACCCTTCTGAGGTTGCTGTTCCTCCATCAAGCGCCTCCCCAGGTGGTGGATAGGGGAATGCTCACCAGATGTGGTGTAGCGGGAAAATAAAATACCCGGGGCGGACCAAAACCAGCAACAAAAACAAATACACCGACTAACTACCGGTATGTAGGAAAGATTTTCGGGATAAACAATCCACTCTTGTTGGTCAACGGCTTCAGGCGGACGAGCTCTTATTGGCTCGCCATTTTTTTGTTTTTGAGCTGAGAAATCGGCTCAAAAAGCGGAAGAACTAAGAACAATTTTTGGTCAACGTTATAAGGATGTGCAAGCTATACCAGGACAGGCAGCACATTAAAGATCTATATGGATAAGTCCTAGTGAATCAATCATGGCAATGTTCAGTACTAAATCGAATTCCGGAGTTTCAAGTCCTCCAATCGGATCTCCGGGGAGGACAGGTTTGAGCGGATCCATAAATGTGAAACTAAAATACAGAGCCAAAATAAAAATATGTAGGTGGAACGTCAAGACGATGGCAAAAGCAGAAAAGATCCAAAATGCAATGAGAAGAATGCACATAGAGATCATGGATGTGTCTGAAATAAGATGGCCAAACTCAGGACAGATAAAAGTAGATTACCACACAGTTTTCTATTCAGGAACAACCAATCGAGTCCGTGAACATGGAGTTGAAGTTATAGTATCTCCTAACGTAGCCAAATGCATAACAAACTTTATTCCCATATCGGAGAGGGTTATGCTACTTCAAGTCAATGTCAGCCCAATCAATATCAACATATTGCAAGTTTACGCCCCAACCGCAGATAAACCCGAAGAACAGGTTATGGATCTCTACCATTCTATAAACACTATCATTGAGAAAATACCTAAACATGAGCTTCTTATTGTAATGGGGGACTTCAACGCCAAAATAGGAGCAGGAAACAAGTCTCATCACATCTGAGAACATGAACTAGGGGAAAGAAATACGCGAGGAGACCTACTAGAGACATTCGCAGAGAGCAGCGACCTAGTAGTCATTAACACATTCTTCAAACTCCCACCTAGAAGACTGTATACGTGTAAATCACCTCAAGAGAAACCAGGAAGTATAGTGCGAAACCAAATTGATTAGGTATCTGCTCGTGAACAGAAGATTCCGTAACTGTTGCATATCTGTCAAAACCTACCATGGAGCTGATATCGAATCTGACCACGTACCACTAGTCGGTGTGCAAAATAAGGCTGAAGAAAGTACGGAAGAAAATCCTCAAAGTGTACAATATGAGACTGCTGAAAGAACCCGAAACAAAAAGGAAAGTCGAACTAAAACTGAATGCACAAATCAATGATAGGGAGGAAGAACTGGAAGCTGAACAGACAATTAACAAGATACAGCAAACTGTCGAAAGTATACGGGAAGATTACCTTAAATCAGGCAAGACCAACAAGATAAAATCATGGATGACCAACGGAATAATGGAAATGATGGAGGAGAGGAGAAAATGCAAAAAAGGTCCAGAAAAGTACAGAACAATAAGGAATGCGATCAGAAACAAAATAAGAGAAGCTAGGGAAAAGAAGCGGCAGAAAAGTGTGATGAAATCGAAGCTCTACAAAAGAAACACGACAGTTGTTACAACTTGCATCGAAAAGTTAAAGAACTTACCGGCAATTTCAAAGACAAACAACAAGGAAATATTACAGACTCAGAAGGACGAATTATCGTTAACAAACAAACCAAAATCAATACCTGGAAAGAGTATCTAGAAAAACTGTTCGAAGACCATGGAGGAGAACCCTTTGAGATGGATGAGAATCTAAGCAGACCAGAAATCTTGCGAGAAGAAGTACAAACAGCCATTGCACAACTAAAAGGAGGTAAACCATCCGGCCCAGATAACATCCAAACAGAACTCCTAAAACTATTTGATGAAAGAACAATTGCGCTCATCAAAAATTTTTTCAACAATATTTACGACACCGGAAAAATTCCATCAGAATGGCTGAAATCTGAATTTGTTTACAGTCTCTCCAGCCTCTATTGGAACCAGATCGCTAACCTTAGAGTAGAAGGAGAACACACAGAATACGTACAAATAAAGCGAGGAGTCCTACAAGGCTGCATACTTTCACCTATTATATTCAACCTCTACTCAGACCGCATCTTCAATGAAGCCCTAGACGACATGGACAAGGAAATTCTGATAAACGGACTCCGGCTAAACAACATCAGATACTCCGATGATACTATTGGTTTTGCTGACAATCTTGAACTTACAAGACCTGATGAATAAAATCACCCATCACAGCAGTCAATAAGGCCTTGACGTCAACGTAAATAAAACCAAACTCATGATAATCAGCAAAAAGAAAATCATAGGGAGCCGCCTACTCATAAACCAAGCTGCTATCGAAAGAGTTCATCACTACAACTACCTGGGAACCATCATTAATGAGGACTGGAATAACGCACAGGAAATAAAAGCACGAATAGGAAAAGCCAGATCAACCGTCAACCGCATGAGCGCCTTCTTCAAAAGTCATAACCTCACCCTTGACATTAAAGTAAGACTCCTACGATGCTACGTGTTTTCCATTCTCCTTTATGGTGTAGAATTCTGGACACTCAATGAAACCACAACTAAAAAACTCAACGCTTTCGAGATGTGGCTGTACAGGAGAATCCTGGAAATTCCTTGGACGGCAAGAGTGACAAATGTGGAAGTTCTGAGAAGAATGAAAAAAGACCTAGAACTTATGAACACAATAAAATCCCGCAAACTAGGATACCTTGGTCACATTATGCGAAACGAAGGCAGATACGCTCTTCTGCAGGCAATCCTACAAGGAAGAATCTTTGTATGAAGAGGACCAGGAAGACGAAGGATATCATGGCTCAAGAATCTCAGGACCTGGTTCAACAAAATATCTCCAGAACTCTTCCGGATTGCTGCAGACAGAGCCAGGATTGCTATGATGATCGCCAACATTCGCAACGGATTGGCACCCTAAGAAGAAGAACAACAAAAATAATATAAACAATAACTATTTTAATCAATACATCCACCGCCTTTTTGAGCGCACAATTCTAGTCTTCCACGCAATTCTTTATAACTTCTTCGAATTTCTTCCAGAATTTAAGATATCACAGCGTCTTTAATCATCTCCTTTAAATTCTCTACATTCGGAGGAAGATTATTTGCATAAACTATTTGTTTCAAACGGCCCCAAAGATAAAAATCGGCTATAGTCAAATCAGAGCTCCTTGGTGGTCATAACGTAGAACCATTTAGACCGATCCAGTTCTGTCCAAATTGCTGGTTTAACCATTCTACAATAACCCGAGCATAATGGACCGGACAACTATCTTGTTGAAAATAACACCTTACATGGTAATTAATCGGTAAATCGTCCAACCTTTCAACAAGAAAATTTCGCAGCAAATCCAAATATGTATGCTGATTGACAATATTATCAAAACAATATGATACAAAGATACCATGGTAAGAAATTACACACCACACATTAACTTTAGCCAAATATTCTCGATTTGCAGGTAATCGGAAATTCGGATTGCAATCGCTCCAGTATCTCACATGTTGAGATGCAACAGTACCATTAGTCGAAAACGTGGCCTCATCAGAAGAAATAATATTTCGGTAAAAGTATTGATTGTTCATGATGATTTCAGCCGCCCATCCACAGATAAAAATCCAAACGTTTCGCAAGATCTTCGGGTTTTAATGCGTGATTAAAAATTGGCTTGTAGGGATGAAACTTACATTGTTTCGAAATCTTTTGAATGAGCGACTTACTAATTCCCAAGGCGAGCGATCTTTGCCGCAAAGAAAGTTTTGGATAGTTCTGTACCGAGTTCATTACAAGAAGAGTGGCGGCGTCATCTTCATCGCATACTATCTTGGTTTTGTTTACATCGAGTACGGAGCCAGTTGATACGAATTTTTTGAACAATTTCATTACACTTTCATTTGAGGTGTACATATCCGGTGACTTTTGATTAAATTCTTCGACAACTCGACAGATCGCTTTATTACCTTTGCCATAGCATTGAATTACGTAAATTCGTTGCTCTTTTGACAGCATTTTCAAAGATTACAACAAGTTTTCCTAATTGACAGTCAATGAAACTAAATAAATAATGCCAGTTACTATGACAACGCGAACTTGTTTTTTGAAAAGGTTAAAACTGAATTGGCCGTTTTGGAACATGCAAAAACTTTTATCAAGAATACATTTTTTTCGTAAAATAAAAAATAAAAATGTTTTCCCTCTTTGCAACTCGATCCGTGGACATACTGTATATAAGCATCTCGCGATGCCACGTTTCAGGCTATTGTGGTGCTTAGGATCGAAGTTTAGATATCTCCCCGTATGGGTTGGTTTTCGATATACATTTGCTTGTACCGTGTCACCATTCTTCTGGAATAATAGATATATGAATCGGAGTTTGTCTTCCAATTCTATCTCCATCGTGAATTTAGTTGATCGGGCTTGATTATTGAGATGTTCCAGGAAGCCGTCCAGCGTCTCTCTTCCATGGGGTCTGCTTGGAAGTATGTGGTCTTAATGCAGATCCATTATTATTATATCTACCTGTAGATCTGTGCGTTCGACAAGTGTGTCATCCAATTCCAGCTTGTTTCTGATGATTGCTAGTGCGTCATCTGTTGGCACATGTGTGAAGAGGGTTACTATGTGAAAGCTCACCATGATCTCATTCTCAGCTATGTGAGCTTGTCTCATCTCGTCTACAAAGTATTTTTCACTGCAGATGTTGTTTTGCCCGCTAGTGGGGAGATTATCCTTAACAGGAATTTTGATAGAGGATTTAATGGGGAATTTATGGTATTAACTATCGGTCTTAGAAGTATTGCCTCTTTATGGATCTTAGCAGACCGTATAGGTAAGGCGGTTTGCTGTAATGCGGAGTAAGTTTCATTGTCTGAAGTTCTGAGGCGATTCCCATCAAGAAAGCACACGTACACATTGTTATGATTGGTACTAACTAAAATAAATTGCCACTGATATGTGCAATGGGGCCTAGTGACCAGAAACTTGCTGACAGGAGATGGTAGTAGTGATATTTATTCTTATTCAGTAGCTTCTCGATCGGACCGACAGGAAGTCAACTTTAGTTCTCGCTCTTGTAATCGATAGCAAGATCCAGAATATATTTTCTTGGATTTCTAAGTACGAGCACGAAAGCTACCACTTTTCGTTGGCATTCTCGTTCTCGCAAAACGCTTTTCGGAACTGGATGGTGCACACTTTAAATATCTGTTGTTAATTAATATTTTCTGTTATTTACTTTCAATGCTTGTTTAATTCTCGACTTTATACGTCTGTAACTGGGAATTAAAAAGCGAAATTAATTTTTACATTAATTGTACATCAGCTTATAATAATTATTTACAGAAAATTCTGATTAGTTTGATAGTTTCACTAGAAGGCGTAGGTGACTGCAACTAACTTCATAGTGTTCCGGATAGATAGATAGATAATTCTGCGTATTTATATTACTACTAGGTTTAACGCATAAGCACTATGGGCCCATATGAAATTAAAATGAGTTACAATTGACTTAGTTATATTTGAACTATATCCATTTTTAACAGTTATTTAACCAACAAGTGTGTTAATAAAGGCAATTAAAAATCGAAACTGTTTAAAGCACGAACGAGCGATAGCGAGTGAGTGCCTTTAATAGTTGAGATTATTAATCGCCCATTAACAAACGAGTTGATTATAAATTTTTTTCATTAACCTCAAAATCTTTTTTTGTGGTGAAAAGTTTGATTAATACAATTAACCTCCATGCAAAATATCATGAAAGTGTCAAAATCACAAAAACAGTTAATTAATGAAAAAGAGTGTATTAATCAAAAACAGTGTATTAATAGATCTATTAATCCATCCTTTTTTAAAAACCAGTTAATTAATGAAAAAGAGCGTATTAATCAAAAACAGTGTATTAATGACGTCTATTAATCCATCCTTTTTTAGGAAATAATTCATTAATATTGAAATTAACAAGCGGTCAACGAAAAATTATTATAAATGTAGTAAAGATTCGGTTCACAAATTTCATATAAAAGCGAGAGACCGGAAACCTCTTGTTTTTAAGTATCTTATTTGCACATAATTTCTTACACATCAGTATCTGTTGTAAAATTATACATTTTACATTAATTTACAGTTCAGTGACTAAGATTTTATTTATAGAAAACTGTAATTAATTTTTTATTCTTACGCTAGATGGCGTAGGTGACTGCAGCTAGCTTCAGAGATAGATATGCTTCTTTATATTATTATTATACCTGAAACATATCCACTCTTTCACGAAATCTTTCTATTATGAAAAATAGCATGTAAAATAAGCTGGACGAGAAATTTGCTTTATTTCTAACATCGAATTGTAGTTGTGAGTTGTAAATGCACTGCATCTATGCTTTTGTTTCTGTTTGTGACGTTTGCGGTTACTAGAATTAACAGTTTATTAAAGAAATTGCTTTATTTATTCAATTAAAGACATCCTTAAGTGGCATCGTCGGTAACGTAATTTTAAAACTTAGCAAAATATCTGAAAAGATACAGGGTGTTCAATTTGAAATTACAAAGTTGAATATAGCTTCTCTAAACAGTAATTTATAAATTACCGTTTTTAAAATGTAGATATTATTATATCATTTAATAATATACATAAATCGTTTACTGGATTAAAAATCAATACTAAGGGCGCCAGAAGTTACGGCCTTTTTATCAATCGCACGGTATAATGAATATTTGCAAATATGTTTATGCTATTACAACTTCCCCCAAATGAGGAAATTAAGAGGTTCAAGTTAATAGACCGAGCCAGAAAAGACTCCTTACGAAAACTTTATATGCTGCTACATCAGGGATTTCTATAAATTTAAATAAATACTTAAATGCTAAATGGTCACTTACGAAAACAAAACATTGTGATCCAGGAATTGTCCAGCGGTGTAGCAAAGTTTGGCCAGTTAGTTTCAGAGCAGGATGGGGAGGGTTATCCGAAAACACTACTGGTTGGAGACGGTGCAAACCAGAAGACCTACAGCTGTTGGTGTAAACTCCTAAACCACATAGCATTTTCCATTGAAAATAAATTTGAAAAACATATTATATTTGTATATTCTGCTTTAATGAACATAAATCCTGTGCAAATTAAAATATGCGCAAAGGCAAAATGGTAAATGCTGCACTCGTATTAAATCCAAATAAAACCGTAAGTGGTATAAACCTATAATTTTTTATATTTTAATGCATTTGTAGTGATCTCATTGTAACATAAGATTTGATTTAGTTATAATTGTGGTGAATGTGCCTTGATTTTACTCTAAGTTTAATTGTAGTTTTACTAGTTGTAAATGTAAAATTGTGTATACATGGAAACAGTTCTACTGTAATAATGGAATTAAGATAAACCGAATAACTACTAAATTGTACGATTTTCCTCGCAGTTACCTATACCAGCACACTTCTTCCAACTGTGAATTAAAACTAAGCGAAAACGGATTACGGGGGCTAACATTCGCAAATGAAGTTAGATAAGTTTAGAAATCGAGATCTGCGTAGGAGGCCTTGTGAGTTAGAATACTTATACTGCTCTTCAATTTGTGTAACAGCCGTCAGACAAACGTTTTGGACTGCCTCGCAATTAATATTATTGAGCACAAGAGTCGTTGCTTGAACGTGTTCAATGCTTAACTGATTGTGACCAGAATTGTCAAATCTGACAGCCACTACAAAAAGACTGAACGTCCTGTCATGTAATAAACTAACTTGGCGTGTACGAGGTATACAATCCGTAAAACCTTAGCCAACTTATTCCTCAACGATCTGCTTAGAATCGTAAGTAAGACACTATGATAACGATTTAGTATATACACGAGAAATATTTTTTTCACTACCTTATTTGTGAGTGATCCTTACACTGTCAAGTTTGAGGGATGTAGGAAACATTTACAAAAATTGTTACGGTTTCCTTGACAATGTACTTACTTCCCTAGAGAAGTGAATTACTTACATCCCGCATGTATTACAACTGATAAAATGCCATGTCTGCCACTTGGTTAACACGAAGAAAACCATTATCATTCGTACTATTATCCATTTATAATCAGAATACAATCGCATAGCTCACAAAACAGCATTCGCTATCGTATTCACACATTTCTTCCAAGAATTTTACACAGTGCGTTTATAACTGTCAAATAAAACGTCCCAGCACTATAAGACTACTACAATTTAGCAAATGTCATAATTTTACGCCAGGAATTACCTACCATTTACTTTGCATAAGGAAATATTGTTAGTGAAAAAAATTATGTACTTTACACAAGATGTAGGAAGATTTACACCACCTCGTACCTTGCTACAGTCGTTCGCTTCGCTCACTCAGGCATCAAACGGTCCTCGGTAGTGTAAATCTTACCTACATCCCTTGTAAAGTAATATACTATTTCAGTTCTGTTCGCATACTAGAAATAGCTTGACCCCGATTGGGACCGTAAAGAAGGTACCTGGGGATGCTTAATTGTTTAGGGCTGCGGTCAAGAAGAAGCTAAAGGTTGTGCTGATGTTAGGTTCTGTGGTGTAACTCCAAAAACTGCACTATTGCTAGCTTTAGAGACACCAATCTTTAGAGTTTTCGATCACAATATCAGCGTATAATATAAACTTACAATGACACCAACAGTGATGATAGTTGATAAATTCTAAAGCTTGCTGTTTACATTACTTTTATTTTCCATGGCCAACCCTTATGTAATTTCTTTTTGAGCACACCGTATTTCTGAATCCTAGAACTGCTAGATAAATTTCAGCTACCGCATATACAACACATTAATGCTGATCGAATCTTTCCAAGATATCAGATAAATTCACATGAAGTTCATCTCCGAAACCAATTACACAGCATAATTTATTACTCAATCTTGCAAAGTAGGCTACAGATAGTTGCACCCCCTATACATGCAATTTTTTCCGAAAATTATGAAAATTCATAGAATTTAAAAAAATCCCCACAAAAATAAACCAGGGAATTAGCCCACCAAACACACATCAACGAAAAAGTGGCAACTTAACACGTCGTTCAGTTACTGGATGATATAAAACTCCAGCAGAGGCAATTTTAAATAAACCGTTGATGAGATTATCAAATTGGGATCTGTAACTGATATTTAAGTAGCATTTTCCTAGTTTCAAAATTACCAATTGCCAGCTGTGTCTATAATTAAGTGAAAAAGCTTTAGTAATAAACAACGGTTAAAACTGTTTATTTTCAAAATCTAGGAAAGAGGTTACATTTGACAACAAGCTTTGATTTCTTATGGTTACCTGTATGACAAGAAACTGATTTCCTGTTAGGTTTGATGACTTTTTTTTAAAGCGTAGTTGTACTATTTCTCTAGATGAATAATAGAGCATGAAGCAATTTTATTCCGTACTAAATGTTAATATTCAAGGATTAATTTAGTCAAAATGTGAACATCCAAATTGTCATACTTTACTTTAAGTTAAAAATCATACCTTCGTTTTGCGTGGTCTACAGAAGCTAAGAATACCCACACACACAAACTTCGAATAATAAAATATTTCCTATAGTATTAAAACATCAAGTGCATCTATAAACAATATGGGTTCAAAGTAGTACTTATTCACTATAGTACTCTTAAAATCAAGTATTTCAGCTGTTACACATATCGTTTCCATCTTTAAACAGGATTTTATTAAATAGTCCTGAAAAAAATGTGTTCACACTAAAACCCCAAATTGTATCAACGCAGTGTGCTGCAAATCATTAATTGATGGATGATCCAGAATGTTAATAAATATTACGTTCTGCAATTTTTTCTGTATTTTTAATTATGGAATAAAATGTAATTAAGAGATGGCACATTAAATGCTATCAGATAACAAACTAATCACGATAATCAATGCCCTACTTTTTCCAGGTCCAAATAGATCTCTGATTTAGGTACCATTGTAAAAACGAGAGGATCTATTGTAATCGGCAGGGTGGTTTTCTTATTCAACGAAAACCTATAATTCCTTAACAGAACTGCCAAGCCAACTTTTACCTGCAGTAGGCCAAGTCGAAGACCTAAAAGGTAAAACAGATGGCGAAATGAAACTCTCAAATGACTTGTTAGTTACCTATGCAAATCCTAGGCCCCTCTCCAAATGGCATATAAGTGAATGGTTGTATATTTTGTTTGTTCTCCACGGAAAATCTTTCGGGGTCAAACTTATCAGGGTCGGGATAATACTGGGGGTCGTGGTGCAGTCCCAAAATAGGAACCAAACATAGTTCGCCCTTTTGAAGTACAACGTTTGTGTCCGGAATTTTGTAATCCTTAACGCATTTCCGGGTTATGAAACTAACCGGAGGATATTTTCTCAGAGTTTCTGCAAGGCTCAAGAATGGTCATTGCATAATTTTATTTTAAAGTTTGCTTACCGTCGACTACTTGACCCATGTATTTAAGATCCATGATTGCATCGTAGGTGATTTGGCCTTTATGATTTTCGAGTACTTCGCTTAACTCGTCCCTTACTTTGTCCTGCAGGTTTGGGTTAATGGCTAATTCGTAAAGGCAAAATGTCATTGTTGTTGATGACGTTTCAAAGCCTGCTGCGAAAAATATAAAAACTTGGGCAGCCATTTCTCTTAGTGTTAATCCCTCTTTTTGATCCACACTTAGCTGGTGATTTAATGTAATCAGTAATTGCAACATATCATTACGCACTATGTTGTGGACTTTTCTCATCTCCACAGTATCCTTAACAACCCTCATGAAAAATTCCGTAGTTTTCTCTTCAAACAACTTTATTCTCATCAGTCGCCCCAAATCGTTGTAAGCAAGTGCTAGTGCCATTCCTACGAACTTTGAAAATTTCTTTGGCGCAAAGATGGTTTTGGCATATCTTCGAAACTCCGCGTCGGGGTATTTAAAGCTGTTGCACTCGATACCAAAACCGCAAGAACCAATGACGTCGATAGTATAAGAAGCCGACGTATCTTTAATGTCAATAGGCTGTTGTTTTGCGCAACATTCTTCTAATGCTTCTTGCATTTGCTCGCCGCAGTCTAGCAGAATATTGAACATGGTTTTAATCTTTCCAGGTGTAAACGCAGTTGTCATTTTGTTTCGAAGAATTCTCCATTTTTCCCCTCCGAGGGCGAATAGATTTGCACTGAGGGGATCATCCCTTTCATTATAGTAAAAACCCCGGTCTACGAAATGCTGGAAATCTTGTTGCAGGATGCTCTTGATAATTTGCGGATCAATTGCCAAAAATGTGGGAAATGTGAAGCCGTACATACCTCCATACATGCAACCCCTATTCTTCAAATCATCATAGAACTCTTTAAACTGAATACCTGCATTCCTGTCAGTAATGCTGTCAAAGGATCCATAAGGAAAAGAACCTTTAAGAGAGGGCACGTTCCTCTTTCTCCAGTATTGAAATGACCACTTATAATATGTAGCAATTCCGATCATAAGCGTCACTGTGCTTGCTACTATAATAGTTAAAAGCATTTTAATTAAATGGTTTTCACTACAATTATATTTGTACAATCGCGTCTTTTACTGCCAAACAAGTTACACTGGATGACTAAGTTACACTATTAAACTCGACAGAAAACACATTTTAATGTTTTACAAATAATAGTTGATAGTTGTTCCAATTAAGATTAAGCGAAACAAAGGTCTAAATCTTAACATATCTGTGTTTACTATAAACTTTGTTATCAATATTTGAAAAGCGTAGAATTATCAATATATTAATACGCAAGGCTAGGATTTATATGTAATGATAGATAGTATTCGTTTGCATATACAAATAGAAATCATATGCATTTATTTTCTACTATATGCATCGTATAATTTTAGGTTTAAGAAATTAGATAATTTTTATTTATAGTACTACTGCACGGTCAATAGTAATAAATATATTTAAACCTCATGTACCTCTTTCTTGAGATCAGTTAGATTAAATTAGTTAAGACAAGGTGAGGCGAATATTACGTACACTACAATAGATTTTGGTTGAATAACGTAACTTTAATACCCTTAACTTTAAAATTTTAGGATTAAGTTTTTGTGTGTGTGGCTTTGGAAACGATGGGTAGTGCTTGTCCACTCCACCTATGGAAAGTACGACTGCGGCATATCTTGAGTTCTTGAGATAAAATTATCAACCTTTAACTCTTCCTTGTCCCCTAACAAATATAATTTAGCAATAAACGTTAAAGAATATAAACCTCTTCCCCATCCGGTATGAGAGGGGTCATTTAAATCACCACGACGCGAAGTTGTCTTCTCGTAAAAGAAATTCGACTAGAAAAAAGTTAACTATTAAAACCGTATTCAAGGAGAATTTACTCCAACTCTCAGTGGCCCATCCCTAGAAATTATCCTAACAAAAATTTAAATGATTATATAAATCTGGTTAAACATTATTTGACTAATAAAACTGAATATCACACATATTAGAATGTATGTATGTATGTATTGTCTGTAACCTCAATTTACCATGCGGTGTAGATATTGGTGCTTTATACGCTTGCGTCTTGCGGTGTAATACTCAACTTGCTCCGGATTTGGGTTACAAAGTTGGAGCACGCCTTTTGTGCTTGCGTGGCAATAATTGTGTTGCGAGTTTCTTGGTGATGTGTTGATCTTGTCTCTTAGGACTGGGATTCTGAGCAAACCACAGTTAATTTGGTGCCCAACTGTGAATGGTGTCACCGAGGGCGATTCCAATAGCCAAGGATGTAGAAAAATTCAGGCCCTAGCGGGATTCGAACCGAGGACTTGCTTAATGCAAGTCTAGCGCTTTCCCAACTGCGCTAACGTATTAGAATATAACTTATAAATCTCTCTCGGTTGTTATTAAGAATGTTTCCCCACCCATAACTGCAACTAGAAGAAGGCTAGCTGTAAATGAGTCCCGGGTGGTGTAGCTTGAACAAGCTTCCACGTTCGATCAGTAGAGTTAAGTAACGCTCTTTCTGGTCGGAACTTGGATGGAAGTTCCACGGTTTCATCTCTCGGCGCCTCGTAATACGGCTGTCACGGAAATAGTTGGTCCCGGCTCTCATAACATCATGATAGTCGTTAGTGGGGTTGTAAGTCCCCATAAATGCACAGCGACGCCTATAATTGGGCTAACGGCTGTTGGATGAGTGCGAAATAAATAAATAAACTATCAGTAATAAACAGCACAAGGTTTCTAAAAAATAAAACACCTCTTCCTGTACTTCTCACAGCAGATTTGAAGTTTTCAATGTTAACAAAATCTTCTACTTAATGATGAATATTGAACCACAAGAAAAACGCGAAAAACCTCAGTACTATAGGTGCCAACGCTTCGGGCACACTAAAAACTACTGGGCAAACTAAAAGCTACAGGGCACACACACAACGGCTTCAGAAGAAACCCACATGAAAGCCCATAAGGCCTAAGAATTACATTTCGATGGAGCCTCGGGCACAACGAACAACGGCTTTACTAAAAGGCGTCCCGACGACACAAAGCCACCCGACTGCTAATTAAAAAACTGCTTGTGTACTCTATTAAAGTGGGAGCGTCAATCAATCGAAACGCTCGGAAAAATGCACGATGACCCACTCAAGCATCACATTCCTTTCTCTTTTACACATTCGAAAGCTACATTTACATGCTTTTTCTTCTGCTAAGTATGCGAACCACTACGTCACCTAATCGCCCATGTTCTAATCGACGGGTACGGGACGAGGCTACCAGACGAGTCGCTGCAAATCCTTAAAAGGCCGACAATGAGGAGCCAAGGGCTGAATTAATTCCACACGTTACATGTGTCGATCTCTTTTTTAATATGTAGCGGAACACTAAATGTCACTCACGGAAAATTAAACGATAGTACAGAAAACGATAAAACAAAGCTTGCGTCTACAGGACTATACAACCAGGCATGCACGAAACAAAAAGGTGTGGCTAGATATCTTATTCTGATTTTGATTCTACACGAGGCTTTTCCCAAAATAAACTGAAACGGATGGTAAAGCATTAATATTTGAAATATAAATGAAGAAAAATAAGCAAATTCAAAAATTGTACTGATAATTTGCCTGCCACATAACCTGCTTCTCGAAATTGTACGTGCGGCTGCCGTTAGCATTAGTACTGTCCTTTAAACACTTCCGCACGACTTTGCTTTGGTTGGCGTGTGTACCCGAACGAGCTAAAAACCAAGCAGTATGCAATCTTAATGAACCAGTGCCGAGCTTTAAAACAAGATTTTGAAGATTAAAATGGTTGCGGTTTTGCCCCAGTTTTCTCAAAAATCGTTGGATAGTGGTGAGATTTAAGAAAGATTTAGGTGTTGGTAGATACAAATGAAAACTGTGGTTCTTGCGAAGTCAGACCATAGAGGCATGGGTTGGCAATTTGACTTTACACGGTGTAATTCCGTTGTAGATGGATCTCGATGTCTGCGCTTTCTGATTTTGCTACGTGGTAATAGGGAGAGAAAGTTGAGCCGATTTGCGTCAGAAATGAGTAGTTTTTAAATAATCCTCGCCAATCCAATACGCTAGCGGCGTTCTATTATTTCAGGGCTTTTTCATTTTGGTGTTGCAATGCAAGTTGTTGGTTTTGATAATCTTAGTGTTAACTCGCTCTATCTTCCGGAGTAACTCAACCGGCACGTTGAACGATATTGGTTACGGGACTATTTTGTGTATTCGCAGCTAAAAATTCGGCTTACATTGAAGTATTACACGATTGATGTCAGTTTATTTTATAGCTACTGTGTTTTGATGCGTTCAGCGGTAACAGCGTACAGCGTACATATCATTTTTGCTACTTAAAATTGACATTTATCTCAATATTAGTCAAGTAATGTTAACTATTTTTTTCTAGATAAGCAATTCGGGATTAAGAGAAATTTTGGAAATATTTATTTCTTTTTGTTGTCCAGTCTACGCAAGGAGCCGGGTCCAATTTTTACAGTGCTTTAAAAGTTTCACATGAATCAAAAACTTTTAGTAACAAATTTGTTCAAAATGTAACTCGCTCTTGCAGTAAACTAATAACAGCTAACAAAACATTTCTAAATGCTGCTGTACAGGGTGATGTATTCGGAGTTTCATTTTAGATGGGATTAAGTGGAATCCTCCGTTATTTTTACGGTTGGAAGAAACTAGTTTGCACACTATGGAGTCAACTTTTCGTGGGTAACACGATGTTGAACGAAATCCAATATCTCTTTTTTCTTCCGATATACAGTCGCAGTTCATTTGCTCTTAAAAATATACAAAAATAAAGTAGGGGTTCTTAAACCACATTTTCACTTAGATTAATTTACTATAGTCATAATTCACGTATTGTTTATAGTTTTTGAGTGGCAGAACTTTAAAACTACGCAATTTTTCAGTCCTGCAGCATATGCATTAAATAAGAGAAAATGCTATAGCTTCTACATTACTAACTGAAGTTAGCTATGATAAAGTATAGACATTTGTAAAGGTAAAAATATATGCTATTTCACTGTGTTAAAGCCAAATATGAATTATATTTAGAAACAGAAAGTTTTATGTCGTAACACAAAAATTACAAACGATACCACTTTTATAACTTCGCTATTTACAAACTGAAATAAACAAAGCAAAAAATGTTTAATTGCTACTGGAGTAGCTGGCACAAGAAAAGGCAAAATTAATAAAAACATAAGGGCATAAGCAGGCCAACAAAAGGTGTCTCGTTACAATATGGAGCCAAACGATGGTGTACTGGGCGTCGCGTTTTATGGTTTCATCTTTAATAGAAGAATTATACCATTTGCTATACAGACCTGCAAGTACCAAGTACACGGAGTACACAAAAAAGATAAAATATAATATTCCGTACTAAAACATCATGTAAACAAAGAAGCTGAGTTCAGCATGATCTTATTAAACACTATTGTAGAAAAAATTATCTATCCAGATTAAAACCATATATTGTAACCAAAATAGTTTACCGTGAATCGTTCGGAACGATTGATACATGGTCCTGAATACTAACCAATATTATGTACAAATATTCAGTAGCAATCCCATAACTATTATCGGTGTTGATAACTTGTTGCACAGTAATAAAAGAGAGTCAGTTTGACAGGGTAAATACTAAATAGTCCGACCGCGGAGCGGGAGGCTTATTCTGTCAAACTGGCAGAATTTGTTACTGTGCAGGAAGTTTGAGATGTATGACCTGTTCGAAGTACGCATTGTATTCGATTTGATTATTTTTTCAATATCAGGAACAAATAAATAATTTATTGACAGCTCGATTTGTTTGTATTAACCTAGCTGAAAGTCATCCCCATGAAAACAACATCAAATTGACAAAAGTTATGTATTGCGTCGCCTAGTATAATTGATTTTGTATAATCGAAATTATACAAGCTAACGTAACTAAATCCAGGTTTCTGATTGGTTGAGATTGCTACGAAAAAACATAATCAAGGATACCACGCTACTTAACTTTTATTTTATACATTTAATAATATCAAATAGATAAATACATTAAATGGTATAATATAAAAAACTGGTTACAGTAATTAATGTTCTGCCTTTTCTATATCCAAATAACTGTCTGATTTAGGTACCATGGTAAAAACGAAAAGATCTATTGTGATAGGAAGGGTTGTCTTTTTATTCAATAAAATCCTATAATTTTTCAAGGAATCCGCTAAGCCAACCTTCGCCTGCAGCAGGCCAAGTCGAAGACCTAAAAGTTAAAATCGGTGTCTAAGTGATTTATAAATGGCTTTTTAGTTACCTATACAAATCCTAGGCTCCTATTCAAACGCCATATACGTAAATGGCAGTATCTTCTGTTTGTTTTATCTGTTGTAAATTGAGCTATGAATGAAAGCTGATTGAGTTGAACTGGCGGAAGTTTGTCTCGTTTTTGTTGAAAAGTATACGTAACCGGCTGGTGGTCCGTATAAATCGTGCAGTATGGTGCTTCTAGAATGTGCCGAAAATGTTGTACAGCTTCTTCGTATACACCTAAAAGTTCTCGGTAATGAGTAAACCTTTAGCTGTTTGAGGCAACTCGGTCAGAGATAGGACAGGTTTTCTCGGCGGAAACTTCGTATCCAAGAAATCTTACTTTTGGTGCCCCTAGAGCACATTTGTTATGCCATACTCCTTGGGTCGAGTGAAGAAAGTGCGTAAATGCTCTTGTTATTCAGTGGTGTCACGGCTGAAGATAACGATGTCGTCGACATAATATTTTATCGATGAACCGAGGAATGTCTTGTTAGCATTTCGAAAACTAAACGTCATAAATGGAAATTTTCATTTTTGTTATATCGTCCAAGTCAATCGTAGAAAATATGTTGGATACACAAAGATGATGTGCAAGGTCGTGTATGTGTCGCACTGAGTATCCATATGGGATTGTGCGCGCATTGAGTGATCTGTAATCACCGCATGGGCTCCAGCCTTCGTTCTTCTTTGGCACAAGACGAAGCGGCGATGCCCACTGTCCTTCTGAACGTTGTGTTGTACCATTATGCAGCATAACCTCAAGTTCAGTCTTTGCGCTTTGTAGGCGGTCGGAAGCAAGACGACATGGTCGACAAAAAACTAGAGGGCCTGGAACTGTCCGAATGTAGTGTAAGATATTGTATCATACCTCTCTAGGAATTCCAGAAGGCTTGATAAGACTTGAAAATTCAGCCAAGACACTGTATGAGTCACTGTCTTGAGCTAAAGCCTTAATGCTCGAGTGAGGTACTTGAAAAGTATAGCCGGGGACGGTTAAACCTGGAATAACCATCTAAGCGGCGTTGATTGTGAATTGTGACAGTCTGACAACAAGTTGTAGTACAATATAAAGTCTGCACCCATAATAGGGACAGAGACGTTTGCTACTATAAAGCGCCAGATAAAATCTCGGCGAAGTCCAAAATTTAGATGTAGATTTATAATTCCATAGGTTGTGATAGTGGTTTTGTTCGCAGCGCTGATTTGCTATTCTGTGATTGCACGATTTTTCAGGAAGAAGTTTTGATGGGAAACAACGTAGATCGGATCCAGTGTCTACTAAAATCTGGTGCGTGCTTGTTCTATCTGTTACGAGAAGGCGACTCGAACTCTTCTGACAACCACCAGGACCGTTACTGGTTGCCGCTGGAGTTTGACGAAAAACTGCATTGAGCGGTGCATTTCTTCGCTAAACTGTTGATTTTTCGATGGTACCAGCACTTTTCTGGAAACTTTGAGGTGCCTGATTTATTCGAAAGCGCGATTGCTATCGATTGCGAGACCGATATTGAGAGCTATTGTACGACATTGCAGTTTTAATCTAGCTTTGTACCTGAAGAATTGCTTGGAGGTTTGATGGTAAACGTTGCCATAAACTACATAAAATTACGTAAAAGGTTGTCTTGTACCTGGATATCTCCTGCGAGGGTTTGCAAGTGCTGAAGAAATTGCGAAGGTCGACGGTTTTCTCGTTCGCCATCACTTAATAATTTTCCTACACTCTGTTCCGCTGGTTGTGACATTCTTTTGATCAGTTCTGTCCGTGGGTACAAATAACGATTATCTGCCAGTAGACTTGTTATAATGTCACTCAATTCTGTAGAGCAACGATTGTGCAAGCTTGAGACTACATAATGGAACTTAGTACTGTTGTGATCTAGTAGCCTTGTAGTTGTTAAGGCTACGATTCAATAAAATATATAAACAAGTTAATAAAAATACCATGAAGTATTAAAACGCATTTCAATTCAGTGCTTCATGTATGAAAGAATTCCTTTAGTACTACTTTACAAAGTAGTACACGTTGACATCTGGTGACCCACAACAACCACGAACAACCATCGAAAACTTCGCCCTGACTTCTGTCTAGCTGAGTCCCCAGCCAAAACGAGAGCGAACACCCATCAACCCCTTGCACAACTGAGGCATCTACTAGCCACACTAGTCAGACGACACACCTTCCGCTTTCTGCTGTGATCAGTCTCGACAAGTCTATTGAAGCAGTTCAAACATATAAGTCCGCTATCAATTATCAAATGGAACAAGTGACATCCTCTTGTATTTTATCCTCATTGGGCGTTATTTTACTCGAGTTAGGGTAGTTGATGACGCTCAAAAGTTTAATTTGACGATGCTACAATTACCTCGATATCATGCCCAAAATTCGCGATATATTATTAAAGCCACCCAACACAACGTCTTTTACCGCATTGAAAACACGCTTAATGGCATACTATGATACCACAAACCCATGCAATCTGTCAACATTTCTCAATGCATTATTCGACAATGGTACTTTGGCTCTCTTATTCGACGTGCAAAGATTTTGCACCGAGTTAAAATTCTCTGAAAATACAATGAGGGATTTATACATCCACAAATTACCTTCTAATTTGAAATGCTTTGCATGTATGAATGACGACATGCCTTCACAACAGCTAGCTTATTAGCTCACCAAAATTAATAATTTATCCAATACCAATGGATCAGTTCCAACACTTCCTATGGCACCTTAACAATAATCTCTATATTCTCCACGGTATTCAAACACAAAATGACAGAAATAGTGACAGAAATACACATTTAACATTTCGTCCTACTAATACGTCGACTTCAACGCAACCCCGTTTTTGTTACTATCATGCACGTTTCGCAGACAATGCGATTAACGTGCACCATTTTCTCTCTTGCATGCAGTCCACACATCGCCATTTTTCCTTGGTGTATCAGCTATTGGACCTGCATACAAACCATGTACATTCACATGTAAATATGCATTGCCTTCTTCTGGCACCAATTTAAATCCACCTGCATCCAGTTTACATGTTCACACATAGCCGCCTTGTTCTGGCGATTCTGCTATGCATATGCATGTCAGACTCCTACGTTGTTGTGCAAATATGCACCGCCGCCTCGTTTTGGCGCAACTTTCATTTACCAGCACGCAGTTACGCACGTCTACCGACGCACAGGCATCACCCTCTTTTTTCGGCGAGTCTGATATTGTACCTGCATATCACTCATATACATTTTTGTGCAAACACGCACCGCCGCTATATTCTGGGGCAAATTTTGTTTTCCCGCCACTTGCGCAGTTGCAACAACAACCTGTTCTTGTTATCCACGTACATCCATCCCACGCTGGTTCGGCACGTGCAGCAACCCCTCGTGCTCGGTGACTTAGTGACTCTTGCACATCGGCAGTCGCATTCACAACCTGCTATCGCTGCCCGCGTACACACACGACCTACTCTGGTCCGGTACGTGCAGCAACCACTCGTGCTGGGTCACATGTCGACTTCGCACATCCGCAGTTGTGAACATACTTAGACGTTTTTTAAATTTGTCAGCGCACAAATAACGACGTGTGATTAAAAGACATTTCCGGGGCAGTCGGTTTTATTCGGTTACCCCCGCCTACTTTTTGGAATAACATAAACTTCCATGCTTTCATGTATTTATTTGTTTGAAACGCCGCATCAACGGCCCAGACTCAGCAACCAGTGACAGCGTATGAGCAGTGTTTTGTTCCCTATTCGTTATTTTATTATTGTTATTGTTACCTTTTATCATTGTTATGATTTATTGTTATTATTATTATTAGTGTTATTGTTATTGTTTTTTTAGGATTGTTGAAAAGATCCAGGAGGCGTTGTAGCTAAATATAATCTTGCTCTTTTTGTTCCGGAATTGTATTAGCTTTCCTACTTGGCCTCCCTCCCTACCTTTTCTTTTTAGGGAGGGATTAATGTTGTGATCTAGTAGTCCTGTAGTTGTTAAAACTACGATCTAGCAAACTATATAAACAAGTTAATAAAAATATCTTGAAGTATTAACACACATATCAACTCAGTGCTTCATATATAAAGGAGTTACTTTAGTACTACTTTACAAAGTAATATACTTTAATAGTACTGTCTTATGTGATTCCTGAAAGAGCGAACTGCAATCCAACTTGAGCTAACTAAAGAGCTGGCTGCTTAGGCCAAAACGGTGGAAACTTTGGACTTACTCGAAAAATACCATTATCTTCTCGATGTTGCAGGCGGCATCATCCTTTGCTGGAGCCTGTGTTGTTCACATATGATTAATGTTAGTGAATGTTACGAAAATTGTCAAAAATTTTAAGGGCATGCAGGGTGTACGAAAAAGTCTGTGTTCTATTAGAGGACAATACTGTGGAGAAGACGCGCCAATTAATACACACATTTCTCAACTTCAAATATCATATCAAGAATTAATAAACTACGGATGTAAATTATATGGCGTAATTATCAATAATAATTAATGTTGTTTTTTAGACGGCATTACTGCTTGGTGTTTGATCGCCACATTCTTTTTGATCTACACTCAGCTGGTGCTTTAACGTAATCAGTAATTGCAACATATCGTTAATTATTTTGTGGGCTTCCTTTACCTCCACAGTATCCTTAACAATCACCATGAAAAATTCCTTCGTTCCTTTATTATACAACTTTATTCTCATCACGCCTCAAATCGTTAAAAGCACCCGCTAGCATTATGAACGCGAACTCTCGAATTGCCTTTGGCGCAGTGATGGTTTTGGTATATCTTCCAAACTCTGCGTCGATGTATTTGAAGCTGTTGTACTTGAACTAAAACCACAAGAACCAATGATGTAGATGGTATAAGAAGCCGAAACGTCTTTAATGAAAATAGGCTGTCGTTTCTCCCAAGACTCTTCTAATGCCTCTTGCATTTGCTCGCTGGAGCCAAGCAGAAAATCGAACATGTTTTTAATCTTTCCAAGTATAAACGCAGAAGTAACTTTGTTGCGAAAAATTCTCCGTTTTTCCCCAGCGAGGGCGAATAAATTTGCACTGAATGGATCATCCCTTTCGTTTAATAAAAACCGCGGTTTACGAAATATTGACTTAATAATTTGTCAGTCGATTGCTCCAAATGTGACGGCTTACATACCTCCAAACATGCATCCCATACTCGTCAAATCGCCATTAGTTAGTTAGTTAGTATTTGTTGTGACGTAAAGCAAGTTTTGCCAACCCCGTGGACAAGGTCTAGGCATGAAGAGTACCAGGTACCTTAGTCCTACTTAGAATTTTGCCGAGAACAAGGAGTTACAACCCTAACAAGGGATCTTTTACATGCTACACATCGTAGTAACATGAGACCCACGGCTTTACATCACTTCCGAGTGATGACATTATGTAGAAGTTTTCATCCGCATTTTTAATTTGTTAAAAAACTTCACCAGGATTGGGGATCGAACTCGAGACCCTTAGATGAGTAGGCAGAATGCTTAACCACTGAGCTATAGAGCCTGGCGGTCAAATCATCATAGACATATTTAATCTGAATGCCCCCTTTCCGCGTGCAGTTAAGAACATTATCAAAAGATCCACTTGGAAATGGAGCTTTAAGAGAGCAAACACTCTTTCTTTTCCAGTATTGAAACGACCACTTATAGTGTGTTGCAACTGCATTTACAAGCGTTACTATGGTTATTATTATAGAGAAAACCATTTTTATTAAATGCCGTTCACTGCAAATGGATTTGTACAAGCTGCGTCTCTTACTGCTAGGGTTGCCAACTGTCCCGGATTTTCCGGGACGTCCCGGATTCAAGGGTATTTTATACCCGTCCCGCAAGAACTCCTTGCGGGACGCTAATTGTCCCGGAAATCGTTTAACAACTTTAATATACAATGTCCGCCAAAAAGTCGGCATAATATGGGAAAAAATGTTAATTTTGATTTTTCGAAAAAACGTTTTACGTCAATAATGTGTGCTTGTCTAAAAACCTACGTAGCACCTATCATATATACCGAGTGATTTTTACTTATTTAGAAAATGGAGTTTTTTCGAAATTGTCAAAATCCGAAAAGTGCTATTTAAATAAGATTTCAATGAGGTTTTTTTAGAGTGTGTTATTTTTAGCTAACTGAACAATCTGAAGACCATAAAACCCCTAATTTTTTTCAACTTTAGCTAAAAATGTATTTTTAAATTGTTTAAATATTTTTCGAAATTTCACATACCAAGACTTGATATAATAATAATAATAATGTTTATTGAGCATAATATAATCACCAACGTTTCAATATAATAATTAAGTAACAAAAACAGGAAAAAAAGAAATAGTTATAGGTATATACATCAATCAAATGGAATATGCTCAAATGGAAAAGGATCAGCTCAGCCGTTTTTCACCTTTCCCATAACAAAATACATAAATAATGATAAAGAGCAAATAAAAGCGTGCATTATTAAACTTTCTGAAGATCACACAATTGAGCTCTGAATGCTTTCCGAAATTTAAAAACAGTAGGCTGCGAAAATGCCAATATAAAAGAATTAATGAACTTAGGAGCTACGTATTCAAAGCAACCCTCAAATTTCGATGTCAAATGCTTTGGTATAGAAAATAGCTCGTTGCCTCTTAAATTAATATTGGTCAATTGTACTTCTGAGCGCTTGATTAGAAGGTTATATAAATATGAAGGCTCCTTTGATTGTATAATTTTAAACAGCATTGTACCAAATAACAACATAAATCTATATTCTATCTTTAGAATATTTAAGCTAATGTAGTGTGGAGTAACATGGTCCCTATAAGAAATTAAAAATGAAAACCTCAAGCAACAATTTTGTATAATTTGTAACTTGTTCTGCATATTGTTGGTAAGAAAGTTGTAATACACACTGCTTCCGTAGTCAAGATAACTTAAAATAAGTGAATTGCTTAGATTCCACTTCACATGTTGTGGTAGTACGTATTTAAATTTCCACAATGCTTTTAGTTTTGAGTAACATTCACTACGTTTTCGGATAACATGCTTTTCAAAATTCAAGTGTTGGTCAACTAATAAACCCAGATCACGAGCGCTTTCATTAACTTTTAAAACAGTATCACTTAAAATTATTTGTTGTGTTAAAGTTGCACTTGCTTTGTTCACTGCTGATTTCGAACCAATACACAGTACTGATGTTTTAGTAGCATTTAAACGCAGACCATTTTTTCTTGACCAATCCAGTATACGCTCCAAGTTTATATTAAGTTCGCTGATAAGAGTATTCACTTTCCCTGGTACGCAGGATTTATACAACTGCGTATCATCGGCGTAAAGATGGACATTCCATTGATTGACCATCACATCTGGTAGATCTGCAGTAAAAATTGTAAAGAGAGTGGGGCCCAATATGCTCCCTTGCGGAACACCATGGAAGACCTGAAGTTCTTGTGACATACAATTATCTATTTTTACTGTTTGATAAAATTTAATTTTTTTTATGTGAACACTTTAAAGATTTATAATTGGTGAAAATAATATAAAATGTTAATTACTTTAGATTTTTAATTATTTACCGAAAAGTAGTATGTTTGCACAATTTTTACGTTTTTTATGCAAGGTGCTTTTTAGTAGAAATATTTTTCAATTCTAATTAATATCTATTTACATGGCTTCTAGAAACTCTAACCTAACCCTGTTTACTGTTACAAAAATCCTATAAATGTTCTTTTAGAGATGTCGAAATGAGGAGATTTTTCTTTGTTCAATTTACGTATTCTATAAAATTTCTTCATTTAGACAATTGTAAAAGGAAAAAAAAAATCGCAAGCGAAATAGGATTTTAAAACATAAACTAACGACACGGTTTAGTTTAAAGTTTAGTTGTGTTTGCCAATTTGTAGGATAACAAATTTACTTCATGTAAAGGATAAATCTTAGTTTTTTGTGTTTGTTGAGAATTGTATTGCGTTCTTGATGATGTTCTATTATTACGTTAGTCCACCTATATAACTGCAATAAAAAATTTAAAAGCGATTCGGCGTTTATTAGGTTTTATTGTTTTAGTATTATTTTTCCACTTCTAATAATTTTAAAAATTTTTGAATAGACTACAATAATTATGTAATTAAACAAAATAATAAAACATTTTACTGTATATGTATATTTAGTAAATTTTGCCAAATTTTACAAGAAAAGGTTCCCTAAGTATATTACAATTTTCTAAATTTAAATTAAAATAATATATATTAAAAAAATTATTGCGTCCCGCCTGAGGCGCTTTTGTCCCGGATTTTTATTTCCGGAAACCCGGAAATAGATTTTTTAAAGTTGGCAACCCTACTTACTGCCTAACGAGTCACACTATATCTATAAATAAGCAGCACTAACAATCTCAGCAGCAATCCACACATTCTAAGTATTACAAAAACAGTTGATATACATCAAGGTTAAGCGATAAATGCCGAATCGAAGGTCTAGGATGTTAAACTTTGTTATCAATCTCTACGCATTGTCGAAAAACGCAAGATACCGATAGTATGCTAAGAAGCACAGTTCACATTAATATCCAAAAATAGATTAAATTGGAAGGTGTGGGTATATACAGAGACCACAATGTAAGTAATTATTATCTTAAAATATGCATTATTCAGTTTCACTGCTCCTAAAATACTGCTTTTAGTAATGACCGTTTGACAATCAATAATAATTGCTTTCATTAATTACTCTACGGTCGACCATTGTTTTGAGCAGGAACTTGCTGCGGGCTGCACCTTTGCATAAGTGGACTGCAGGATATTTAAACAGTTGACGAAGCAGTTTAGTTCCAGCCTAATTAATTTAACAACTTAGTGAAATAAATGCAGTTTATGAAATTATTTACTACGAGTGTCAGCACACTCTCAGCTGTAATTACAGCAGCCTGGATTTAAAATACAGTCAGCTTAATTACATTATTGCTGGTGCGTTTAAAAGCGACATTAAATAAAACATGTGGGAGTAAGATTATACCGCTTATTCTCTTGTATTAGTCGAAACTAAAACTAGGTATCTCGTAATTGCAATAGTTTTGCTGACGTTTTTGTTGTGAAATGAGTTTTCGCCCATTTAGTCCATTTGTGTTTGGAAAGCCACATTTTTCCTCTTAATATTCAATAATAAATGAATTGAAATTACTAAAGTTTCACATTGTACCACTGTAAATGTTTTTACCTAAAAACGTTACGAAAGTCAAACTTTCATGGCTATTTGAGTCTAGGAAGTTAACCATTACACGACTAGTACCTACAGTAATATTGTTTGATTCACACAGATGCGTGCATCAAAACCTTTTTGATTATAATTAATCACGTAATTCAAGTCATAACTGTTTTATCTCATTCAAAGGTCGTGGTAAAGCCAAATTTGCATCTTGCCGTATTTGTTTGCCTCTGTTAATGTTGGAAAGGAATTTGTAAGCTTCCCTTAATGGCTTTAAAGCGGATGGATACATTTTCTACTAGAACTTAAGCCGACTTAGCATATTTGGGAATCATGGGTTTATGGATTTCGTTCAATTGCCTCATTGAGAGAGCTTAGCATTAAGGTTTCTTAGAATAAGCATTTTTCCTAAATAACGTGCGATGCTCCGATTGGCTACGCAGGATCGCCTCAGCCAATAGTGTTTGAGCTTGCCCCTCCTTGAATTGGCGAGTTCGTCTCGCTGTAAATTCAGAGTTAGTTAGATTCAGAGCCTCGAGGAAGCAAGTTCAGCTATGCTTTGTGCTAGTTTGCGTTTCGGTCTAACTCCCTGGTAAAGTCGTTTCCAGGTTGTTTTGTGTTACGGTTACGCGCAATTCGCTATTTTCGCGTGGCCAATCCAAGCGTGTCACAACAGTTGAAGCTTTTGTAAAAAACCATCGGTCCATCAGTGACGTTTGTAATCGTTGTTACTCAATATACTCGTGTTTGTTAAGTCTTGTTTCACTCCAACAACTAACTGAACCCAAGTTAGGGTTATTAAGTGGCAGTTCCCGGCAATCCCATTGAACCGGAACTCGCAGTGGATTAATTGGGGGCCCCATTCGTGGAAGCCTCTTATCAAGTTAATCGTACAAAAAACATTGGTCCTTCGAGCCGGATGTGGAAGAAGCTAAAAAACGCGAGTGTACAAGTTTCCAGTAGCTGGTGGATGCAATTGCTCCAACATCGTTTCGTCGGAGAGCGTCAAGAAGCTTCGCCAACACCAGGAAATTCAACCATCGAGAGCTTACACCGAGTCCAGGTCCCACGTCAAGCGGCAGCGATCGGCAGCGGGTTGGTTTTCTGTTCGTCAAGAAGTTACTACGTTCTCAAATCAAAAGTAAGTCCTTTTCCATTACACCTTCGTTTAGTGCTGTTTTTTGCTTGTGTCAGTCATGGTGGAAACTCGTTCGACATCAGCGGTCATGTCGGAAACTCGCACTTTAACTACTCGTTGCAAATTCATAAAAGCCCAAGTAGATCGTTTCAAAACTCTATTTCATAGAATTTCTTCGTCCAGCCCCGTGAAGGCTCACGAGGTCGGCAACTTGTCAGAAGAGTTTAGTTGTTTCCAAAATTTGTTGGATGAGTATAAGAAGTCAATGGAGGGCCTAATGGAGGCCGACGCTGAACACTTTGATGAACTTTTCAATGAATTCGACTCTTTTATGACTCATTTTAGCGAGATTAGTAGCGCAGTAAAGGAATTCTTATCAAAATAAGATCAGTTCGGGTATAAAACCGAATGTAGGTCAAAATTCTTCGCAAAGTGGCCCTTCAGGAGAGCTCGCTGGATTAAGATTACCACCCTTAGATTTGCCTTCCTTTTCGGGGAAATTCGAGAATTGGGTTCAATTTCATGACTCCTTTACGTCGCTTATTCATAACAACGTTAATTTGACCAACGTTCAGAAATTTTACTATTTGATTTCTTCCCTTAAGGCAGAAGCTGCTAGTTCAATCTCGTCGTTAAAAGTTACCAACGATAACTATACCATTGCTTGGGACATTCTAGTCAAGCGATTTGAAAATAAGAAACTGATCGTAAAATCAAACATAAATGCGTTATTCAGTTTAGAGAACGTAAAAAAGGATTCACATTCGTCTGTTCAAAGGCTGCTCGATAGTGTAGTTAGAATTTTGGAAATTTTAAAGGCGTACGGGGAACCCACAGTCGACACCATACTAATACATATCATAGTTTCGAAGCTCAGCTCAGCAATGCAGACTGACTGGGAATTATGCAAACATGCCGGACAATTTCCTACTTTGCGAGAGTTGTTAGATTTTTTAGAGAGCAAAAGTCACTTATTAGGTTCGCTGGAAGCTGCGAAAATAGGTTCGAGTTTGGGAAATCAGGGATCCGAGCAAAAAAGTCATGCACGCGCTCATGTAGCCAGAGAGCAAGGTAATCACTCTTGTGATTTTTGCAAAAATAGTAATCATTCGATTAGCGCTTGCGAATCATTCTCAAAATTGTCGGTAAACGCTCGTATCGAAGAGGCGCGTCGTTTGAAATTATGCAACAATTGTCTCAAGCCCGGACATTTCGTGGTAAAATGCACATCGTCGAGATGCCGCGTATGCAGAAAAAAGCACCATACTTTACTGTGTTTGCGTCCAAAGCGCGACGCGCACGAAAATACTTCGTCGCCGCGTCCTGGACCGCCAGAATCCAGCAGTGACGCACGGGAGGTCGGGGCCGTCTCCCCGAGCGAGGCACCCGTCGCATCCGTTTCAGCAGCTTGTAGCCGTCCTGCAATCGCGGCGCCAGCGCAAGTTTTATTGTCCACGGTTAGCGTATTCGTAGAAGGATCCTCCGGGTCATTTTCCCGGGCAAAAGCTCTTTTGGACCCCGGATCCCAACTTAACTTAGTTAGCGCCGACTTGTGTCAAAATTTGAAAATTGAGAAACGAGGTAATATCACCTCACTGTCGGGTGTTGGTGCCAGGGCTCTGAACGCTGAATTCAGAGCAAACGTTCGAATCCGCTCCCGTAACGGGAAATACGAGGACATTTTGAGCTGTATTGTGTTAGACAAAATTACGGACCCTCTGCCGGCCCTTTCTTTCTCGTTGAGGGATTTGAAGATCCCACCAAACATTGTGCTAGCCGATTCAGATTGTAATACACCGGGAAAGATTGATCTTTTATTAGGCGCGAATGTCTTTTGGCAAGTGCTCTGTCAGGGACAGGTGAAATTGGGCCCAGAGAAGCCATTCTTAACAAAAACTCTTTTTGGTTGGGTTTTAGGCGGAAACATGAACATCGAAAATCGAGCGCTCATGCTTTCAAATAGAGTTCATTTAAGTGTAGCCGGCATCGAGCACGGCATTCAGAGATTTTGGGAAATCGAGGGGGCTTACGGTTCATCAGGCCGACTCTCTGCTGATGACAAATTTTGCGAAGACCATTTTCAATCGACTACGAAACGGGCGTCGTCGGAGCCGCGTAGGTTCATCGTGAGCATACCTTTCAGGAAAGATGCTCCATCGCTGGGAGACTCGCGCGGTATAGCGTTAAAGCGTTTCTATTCATTAGAAAACAAATTGTCAAAAAATCCCGAGTTGAAAACCGCGTATTCCGCATTTCTCAAAGAATACGAGTCGCTTGGTCACTTGAGCAAGGTGGACGACGAAGCGAGCCTTCCTCATCCTAGGTTTTATTTACCACATTTGCCAGTCATAAAGGAGGACAGTTCAACGACCAAACATCGCGTTGTTTTTGACGGCAGTTGTGCGTCCTCCTCCGGAGTATCGCTTAACGACCTTCAACATAAGGGCCCAGTGGTCCAGCAGTCGTTGTTTGCAATTCTTTGTCGCTTTAGGCAATTCAAGTACGTGCTGAAAGCAGATTGCGCCAAAATGTATAGGCAAATTCTCGTGGACCCCTCGCAGACGCAATACCAATTAATTTTATGGCGTGACGACAAAACCTCAGCGGTAAAATGCTTCAAATTATTAACGGTCACCTACGGTACTAAATCAGCCTCGTACCTAGCAACTAGGTGCTTGATACAAATCGCCCAGGAAATCGAAGCATCGCTTCCAGAGGCCTCATTAAGAATTAGCCGGGATTTTTATGTAGATGACCTACTGACTGGTTTTGAAAATAGGGCGGAAGCCATAAAAACGCAATTCGAAATTAGTAGCGCTTTGTCGGGGTACGGGTTTGAATTGCGAAAGTGGGCATCCAACGACAGTGAAGTAGCTAGCGCCATTGGTGTAGATCGCGGCAGCATGGAGCCCATTTCTTTGACGGAAGACGCCACGGAGAAAACTCTCGGCATTTTTTGGGATACTCGGCGGGACGTGCTAAGTTACAGAGTAAACCCTAGCTGTTGCAAATCAGTTACCAAGCGGGCTATACTCTCTAGTATGGCTCAAATATTCGATCCCTTGGGACTACTTGGTCCAAGCGTTCTAACTTTGAAACTTCTCGTGCAACGGCTTTGGCAGTTGAAGTTCTCATGGGACGAAACGGTGCCCATGGAGATGCGCTCCAGATACGACGAACTCCATTCTTCATTACGCTCTTTGGGCTCGTTGGCAATTCCGAGACGGGTAATTTGCGATGACATAAATTCGATAGATCTCCACGGATTTGCGGACGCGAGTTCTGTAGCCTACGGGTGCGCCGTGTATATACGTTGCGTTGACGCGCGCGGTAATGTCACCACCAATTTGCTTTGTGCTAAGTCAAGGGTCGCTCCATTAAAAACAATATCCTTGCCTCGTTTGGAGCTTTGCGCAGCCTTACTGTTGGCTCGTTTGATTAAAACTATACTCGATTCCTCCGCATTTAAATTTGACCGCGTGTACTATTGGTCGGACTCCACCATAACTCTGCACTGGATAAATAAGGATGCGAGTAATTGGAAGACGTTCGTCGCGAACCGGGTGTCCGAGATTCACGAACTAAGCAATAGGGAAGAATGGTTTCACGTGCGTACAAATTGCAACCCGTCCGATATAATTAGCAGGGGAATGTTACCCCAGGAGTTACTCAACTCACGCTTGTGGTGGCACGGGCCAGAATTTTTGTCACAGGCGGACTTAAAACCCCAGCCCGTTAAAATTGATTCGGGTGAGCTAGCAGCCCAAGAGTCGCGCCCAGTAGTGGCCACTCTTCACCATCACGTCCCAGAATTTGAACTTTTCAGGCGCTATTCCAGTTTTACAAAATTACAGCGCGTAGTCGCGTACTGCCTGCGTCTCGCGAGAAACAGAAACACCGAAACGCGCTGGTCGGGACCTCCAGCCATTGACGAATTGGAGGACGCGACTCGCCGCCTGATCAAAATTGCCCAGGCGGAAGTCTTGTCCGGAGAAATAGCAGTTTTGTCTAAAAAAGCGCCATTGCCGAAAAATAGTGCGCTGCTTTCTCTAAACCCATTTCTGGACGATCAGGGCCTACTGCGCGTGGGCGGCCGTCTAGAAAACTCCAATCTAAGCTTTGATCAGAAACATCCCCTTTTGTTACCAGCTAGTCACCCTTTGTCGTTGCTAATCGTGAAACAAGAGCATTTGCGGCTCTTGCATTGTGGACACTCGGTGTTACTGGCCTCATTGCGGGATAAGTTTTGGATCGTGAGAGCCAAAGACCTAATACGTAAAGTAATACACAATTGCGTGATATGCTTCCGGGCCAAGCCTAAGATGAATGAACACTTGATGGGATCACTACCCGAAGCTCGTGTCACACCCTCTCCCCCTTTCAGTAATTGCGGGATAGATTACGCGGGTCCCGTGTTTATAAAAAACAAATCCGGGCGAGGCGCGAAAGAAGTAAAGGCTTACGTAGCCCTATTTGTGTGTTTAGCCACGAAGGCTATTCATCTTGAACTCGTGGAAGACCTCACGACGGAGGCTTTCATCGCATCATTGAGGAGATTCATCTCCAGACGCGGTTTACCCTCCAACATATTTTCTGACAATGCTACCTGTTTCACCGGTGCCAGAAATCAGCTATCGGAATTAAAAAATATCCTGTCAGGCTCTAGTGAGCAATGCATAAGGGAAGAATTGTCGAAACATAACATTAAGTGGAATTTTATTCCGGCACGCTCTCCGCACTTTGGCGGCATTTGGGAAGCGGGGGTAAAGTCATTGAAATATTATTTAAGGCGAATATCTTGCAATGCAAAGTTAACTTTCGTTGAGTATTACACCATGCTGACTCAAGTGGAGGCGATACTAAATTCCCGTCCACTCTGTGTTCTCCCTACCGACGCCTCATTCCCCGAAGCCCTTACTCCTGCCCACTTCTTGATCGGTCGGAAGCTGACTTCGTTTCCGGAAGCCCAACTCCAGGGCATACCGGAAAATCGTCTCAGCCGCTATGGGCTGGTCCACCGGCTGTCCCAGCAGTTTTGGGATCGCTGGTCCCGGGACTACCTCCACCTCCTGCAGCGCCGGCCTAAGTGGAAGTCCTCCAGCACGTCTCTAGCCCCCCAGGTGGGCGACGTGGTACTCGTCCACGACGAGGCATCTCCAAGCTACCGTTGGCCACTGGCAATCATTTCGGCCACATATCCAGGAGCGGATGGTGTTGTGCGTGTGGTGCAAGTGCGCGATTCCCGAGGGAATCTCCTGAAACGCTCGGTGCGTAAAGTGTACATCCTACCCAAAGACGATCATTGCGATCAAGGGCAATAAACATTGACTTTGCTCTTAGTTGGTAGTTTTCGCTAATTGAACATTTTGCTAGGTTTAGTTGTTTCTTTGCTTGTATTCATGCTAGTTGTAAGTTATCTGTAAGACTCTTGGATTATCATCTGTCATTAGTTCTTGTTATGCATTTGATTATTTTGTAGTGTTAGATTTCAGTTTAATTTTGGGATTTAATCACGTCGTGCCATAGTCGGCACTTCGGGGGCGGCATGTTTGATTCACACAGATGCGTGCATCAAAACCTTTTTGATTATAATTAATCACGTAATTCAAGTCATAACTGTTTTATCTCATTCAAAGGTCGTGGTAAAGCCAAATTTGCATCTTGCCGTATTTGTTTGCCTCTGTTAATGTTGGAAAGGAATTTGTAAGCTTCCCTTAATGGCTTTAAAGCGGATGGATACATTTTCTACTAGAACTTAAGCCGACTTAGCATATTTGGGAATCATGGGTTTATGGATTTCGTTCAATTGCCTCATTGAGAGAGCTTAGCATTAAGGTTTCTTAGAATAAGCATTTTTCCTAAATAACGTGCGATGCTCCGATTGGCTACGCAGGATCGCCTCAGCCAATAGTGTTTGAGCTTGCCCCTCCTTGAATTGGCGAGTTCGTCTCGCTGTAAATTCAGAGTTAGTTAGATTCAGAGCCTCGAGGAAGCAAGTTCAGCTATGCTTTGTGCTAGTTTGCGTTTCGGTCTAACTCCCTGGTAAAGTCGTTTCCAGGTTGTTTTGTGTTACGGTTACGCGCAATTCGCTATTTTCGCGTGGCCAATCCAAGCGTGTCACAACAGTTGAAGCTTTTGTAAAAAACCATCGGTCCATCAGTGACGTTTGTAATCGTTGTTACTCAATATACTCGTGTTTGTTAAGTCTTGTTTCACTCCAACAACTAACTGAACCCAAGTTAGGGTTATTAAGTGGCAGTTCCCGGCAATCCCATTGAACCGGAACTCGCAGTGGATTAATTGGGGGCCCCATTCGTGGAAGCCTCTTATCAAGTTAATCGTACAAAAAACAAATATTCTTACCTGACTGATATGACTGTACTAGTTGTATAATGGTTAACTTTCTAAAAACCTAAAGTTCTTTAACAGACCTATCATTAGTTTTTTAAACGATTATCAAAATGACTTCTTCAAAATCGGTTTTATGCTTTAGCTTAACTGTATTGGCTATTTCAGGTAAAAGTACTCGGCCTTACGGTCGCATGCAATATGCTCCTTCGTCCAGTAACAGATAACTTTCATGACTTGATATGTAAGTAACTATTAAATACACATTCTACAACAAAAACCTTACTGATTTAGTAATATCATCAATATAATTTCAACATTGAAGTGACAGTAACTGTGACTAACAAGAAATTAAATAAATCAATGAATAAAGTTGTATCGCTAACACTTTGAAGCGGTGCTAGATACCTCACCTGTATTGTGTATTTTCAAATTTAGAAGTATGAGCCAACTTGTAGTTTGTATATGTATCTTCGTATGTGTTATTTAAGCAGTGTATTTAATATAATCGCAGGTGCGCAGTACGCGTTGTAAAACTTAATTTGTGAGTGTAGCGTTAAACGCGAATTTAGAATCTGTTTGCTGCATTTGGGGAGTTTCAACTCATTCATATTTGACAAAGAAGAAAGCAATCGCAAGCTGCTTCAGCTGAGGGCTGCACGTGTTTGCGACTCCAAAGTGTAGTGCGCTAGTTTACTCTAAGGAGAGCTAAGTTAAGCAAAGCGGCGAGAAACCTGCAACAAATAATTATTGCACACAGTTTTAAAGTGCATCAAACAAGCTTTTACAAATTAAGTAAACGCATTTTGACAGTGTGTAAAATAAGCATGCAAATTGTGCAACATCCAAAGGGTGCAATTTGGGATGTTCGAGTATTTCGTGGTATCACCCAGACGATAGTGACCACAGTCGATGCCCCGTTTTTTTACTTCCTTTTACAATAAAAGAAGTATTGGATTCACCCCAAAAATTCGAAATTGAGTTTTCAACAGATCTTCACGTTTTAGAGTCCCCTGATCCCAAAAAACATATTTTTTTTCATTGGTCTGTCTGTCTGTGTGTCTGTCTGTCTGTGTGTCTGTGTGTCTGTCTGTGAACAGAATATCTCAAAAACGGAAAGAGGTATGGCGTTGAAACTTCATATATAAGTTTTGTGTACTATGTAGATGCGACAGCAAGCTTTTGAAGAAAATTGCATAACCGGAAGTAGGTGTTTACTCTTGTAATTTTTCAGTTTTTTTCGATTTTTTCAAACACGATTTTTTTTAAACTTTACATTTTTATTACATTTTTAATGTGTATCAATGTGAGATAGGTGATTTTCCAGTTGAATTCTTCTGAAATTTTAAATCAAATTTTTGGCTAATTATAAGATGACTGTAAAAGGAAGTTGTGTGCGTGTATCACACCAGATTTTTTTTGTATGGGACTTTGGACATTGACCAGTCATTTAGTGGATGACGTAAAACAACTCCGATAGAATATGCAAGTTTTCGACTCGCAATCTTAGAGAGGGTTTGACCTGTGGAAATTGTTGAGTTAAGGAATAATAGTTCACTCAAATCAAAATGATGGCACAAAGAATTATATTCAGCGCTGGTGTTATTTACACCGGACTTGTATAGAAAATATTTTAAAAACTTTTCCTGAATTCTTTCGATTGTAACTGCAAAACAAGTATAGCATGCATTCCAAATCACACCAGCATATTCCAATTCCGTACGTACAGACGAGTTAAAAAGGGATGGTTTCAATACAATGGAATGAATGAGAATTACGAATTAAAAGTCTAATTGCTTCGATACAAAAATGTAGTAAGATTTCAATGTGTTGATTAAATTTCAAGGATATATGGAAGGTAACGTCATGAATATAAAAAAGTATAAAACGAGCTAAATTAATATTATTGTTCATTGTTTACAGAAACAACATGGAATTGGGATTTCAAGGGCATTTGTTTATATTAAGATTTAACTAATTAGACACTGACCATTTTCAGATTCTATTAATATTATCTTACAGTCGTTCGCAATCATTATCCTAAATAGTATAAAATAATTTAAAATCATCTTCATATAGCAAATTAAGAGCGTAGTTAACAACATCATTATATCTTTTAAAAATACAACACCGGCAGAGAATGAACAGTCGGAGCTGACAACCATGGTCCTAATACCATACCGAGCAATTTCTGACAAACTAAGAAGAATCGGAAACAGATTCAACATAAGAACTGCACAACAACTCTTGAGAGGCATCATGCCAAGTCTCCGAACGAAAAACAGAGTTCAAAGAATTGTACAGCCTACCATGTGAGTGTGGCAGACAATACATAGAGGAAACACAATCACCACTACGAGTGAGATTATCGGAGCACCGCAAGGATATTAGAAAGGGCGAAACCATCAAATCCAAGATCGCAGAACACGTCTGGAATGAAGGCCACCACGTACAATGGGATAAATCATCAATATGGCTGGCAGGAGAAGCAATTAGCTAGACTAGCGCAGAAATAAAGCTCATTTGGATACCACTACTGCGCAGAGAATTACAAAAATAGTCTACTGCTCATATGCTACTGCGCATACATAGTAATAAGAGTGACAGACTCGTAATCACAGTGATCAATGGTCCCGGGTTCAAACCCCGGGGTAGGCGCTAGTGTGCGTGTAAAAGTTCATTCACCTGAAGACAAGGAGTAGACCAAAAACTGCTGAAACGTCGAATGATAGTCACCAGAGATAATGGAAAAAGCCCTATAAAACATATACGGTCGTAACTTAAAAAATTTCAGGGACAGGTTTCTATCCTTTGCTACATTTAAATCTGCAATACCACATTATAGGCGCTCTCTTCCCTATCTTTCACTACCAGTGTTGCTAAGTGGTCGATTTAACTTTAAATCTATTTTCTCCGACTGGACTTTGCAGTAATGGGCTCCCGTTGTCTTTGATAATTTCCTTTAGACGAAATTGCAGCTCAAATGTCACTATTTTGTATATAAGGTAATATGATAACGTATATACCCACATTAAAAGCACAAAAGAAAGCATTCAAAAACCGCTCCGTGCCAACAGTGTGCCAAAGCATCGATAAAGGGATTGTTTTATTTTCAATCTTTTGTAGCGCATCTTAATTTGGGCCTCACAAATTGATTTACACCAGAGGTGGCTGTCATGTGCATGCAGAAAACGTTTATTCAGCAATAACCTTTTTCAGGGCACAAATACACCGACAAATTGATGTCACTTATCGTGGCCTATTTAGTTCTCGATTATTTTGGGCAGAGTCAGCCCTGTGCGTTTATTTACGCGAAATCGAGGACTTAATGCTGACTTAGCAATGCTGATAGATGTACGGTGCCCGCGAACCGCTGATAATGCATCTGGATTTTTTTCTGTCGTTACACCTTGCGAGAGGGGATTAACAAAGCCGGTGAGCTGCAAAATTAATTTTCGATCTTCAGTCGGGTTTTACCATTCCAGCGAGCATGCAGTATCGCTTCCGACTCCTCAAGTTGCTGCAAGATATGGCTTTATGATTTATCGAAATTTAACCGGATGTGTTTTATTATGTAGATATAAAGGTTGTCGCAGAGGTTAACGCTGTTGTAATTCGTAACTGTGATATTTGCCAGCTTAACATTATCGGCAGTGGGGCACTAGAGATGTGCATAGTTAAATATTTAGGATTACTGTGTTTGCCGTTTTCCTTCCACCGGTTCCCCCAAAAATCGATATTATATAGGATAAGATAACACCCGTTTGTGAATTTCTTCCATCGGACTGATTGACTCCAACACCGCCAGTCGCTTCTTGTTGTATCTCCACCCGGGTGCATCTTCCCGTCACTTACGACATTTTTCGCTGACCTGGCAATGACGCCTTCTTCTCGATTGTTCTACTAAATCGTATTTCTGGTGAGCGAACTATTGTATACAATTCCTTTCCTTCCATGGCTTGAGGTATCATTATAAATTCGGCATTTCCGTTGTATTAAAATGTATATGAGTAACTTTTGCATGCTGCATACATTTTGTGTTTCGTGTCACCAATTTACCGTTCTTTTTAAAGTACTTACATACTTAGATTTCGGCATATGTTCGAATCGTCACACTCTACATTTTTGCACAGTTATTTTTGAGTATTAGTAACCTCTTCAGGAAAATTGAATGCCTTCTTGGCTGCGTTTTGTATTTGAAGTCAATATTTCCAAAGTTTGTATTCTCATGATTTCACACAGGGAAATAATTAGTTGAAATTGACTTAAAATTACTGCAGGAGAATTTTTTCTTGGTGTGTTTATTACAGTATTTAAATAGTGTTGGGTGTTTTCTTGTGTTCTGTTGTAAGGCAGACTTGCAAAACTTGTTATTATAGTGAAATTATTAGCTGAAAGCTAGGTCCCTCTAACCATTTTTCCTGCGACTCCATTGATATTTCGTCAAGGGTAGAAGTGTCGTGAAGGCCTGTATTTTGCTTCTAATTTTGTAGCATCCTCACCCTTATTAATTCTCGTAGCAACGCTATTTTGAAGCAGCAAACAAACCCATTTCAGGTACTTCAAACCACAGTTTTCTCGACTGAAAGCTATCTGGGCCAAATCATTGTTATGGTTTGTTTGATTTGGCCTGTAACACCCTTGTTGTTCATAATAGGTGCAGCTTTTTGTAGTAAATCAGTAAGGTTTTGCAATTATTATTTGGACAACGATAAACATGTCAAGTACGTATTGTTTGTTTGAAAAACATAAAATTAGTAAATAATTGCAAACAAATGGAAAGAATGTTTATTTGCTAAGAGAAAGAGGAGGAGACAAGACAAATTGTGAACATTCATTTATGAATGTTACCATACAGAATGAAAGTACCAGCCCCTCGGGTCAGGACCGGTGGATACTCGGACCGGCAACGCCGAGGCCTAGTTGCCGCGGGAGTATACCGGAAACAGGCCAAGGCCACGACCGGATGCTACCCGGGACGCCAACGCCGAGCAGTGGGGCAGGCGGTGAAACCGGACTGACTTTTGTTGACGACCTACGCTTTTAAGACGGACAATCTACTGGGCGAGACGAAGGAACTTTGGAATCCGGGAGGATCTTTCACTGGAGCATCATCTTGAAGCGTACCCGTGGCCGTGCCATTCTAGGATAGGGTACGGGGTAGTAGGGACCAGCCACCCCGAAGCTTGGACGATGCAAGAGCAGGGCCCCCCTTCTGGATGAAGGAAGAATCTCCATGGACGCTAGGCCTCACACCCGCGCGGGACCCGGCTGTGAGGTTATTACAGGCCGTTCCGCACGAACGTGCAAAATAATTTTTTAGTAGTAAGTCTTATACAGCAATTGGCTTTTGCGTATAAGAACGATTTCTGGGATTGGCTATCCCATAAAACTGGCAAAGGAAAAGGAAATAGGCATACAAATACAATGAGTGGGCGAGATGAGAAATTGAGGATCACCGAGACGACATCCGGTAAAGAAGGCGGAACACCTCGTACAGGACCCGAGGAAGCATATGCTTTCTCCAAAACTACCACAACCACTCGGTCACCTCCTGAGACAATGGTAGAGGACCATACTTCACAGCAAAGTTCACTACCGAGTACGCCATCTGATATAGGTGCACACAACACTAGACAAGCAAACAATGGGGGCCTAGGCGGCACAGACCTAGAATATACAATAACAACACCAGTAGCATACACAGGAACCAAACTGCAGGAGGAAAAAGAAACGCAGAAATCAAAACGGAAAAGAATAGAAACCCCGGAAGAGCAAAAAGAGAGAAATGTGGAATGGAAAAGGAAGGAAAAGAAATTCTGGGTCATCCTTGACCAAATGCGAGGCCACATAAACATAATGGAAAAAATTGTAAAAAAGAACACCTACAATGTAAAGAGAGAAATTAGAAAGGCAACGGAAAACCTAACGTACAATATAGACAGGCTCATGGCAGGAGAAATACAAGAATGGCTGAAAGAAGCTCTTAATAACAGCAGGGATACTGAAGAAGTAGCGTGTGACAGTACTAGAAAAACTGAGAACACTACAGTAGGAACCCAAATCACACTAGGCGAAGGCATAAGCACTGCAGAGGTGGGAACGCAAATAAAGAGAACCTGGAAGATAAACAGAAAAGAAATTAAAAAGGGAGACCTACGGGAAATAGGGTCCTATGATGTATTTAAAGTTATTGAAGCAGATGGAAGCTTCCAGCGGCCCGAAGCCGTCTTTGAGAATGCAAGAATAATCACCGGTAATCCACTGGATACAGGAGACGAGGTAATGAGAGTTGTTCTGGTAGAACCAAACGACCCCAAAATGGAGAAGAGTATACAGAGAATGTACAGAGATCGCTACCCGGAGCTCATCGAGTGCACAAACCAATTAGAGATCTTAGAACATACTACAAGAGTCAAAACAGATCAAGGTAGGGCACCAAAAACAAGAAGGGTGGCCAGAATGGAGGGAATCAAGACAGGAAGCGAGATCTGGGAACAACTGCTAAGACTCAAAACAGAAAGCGGCAACATGGAAGTCCAGCACATAGCAATGCATCAAATAACAACACTAGCTATAGACGGAATGCGGAAAATGATCCAGACAATCTTCCAAGACACCGGAATATCCATAGACATCTACACACCGGAGAAAGGAAACATAAAAAAACCACCAAGAACAAGACCATAGACGATAAACCAAACCACAGAACATATAAAACACAGGCAATAGTGCTAGAGGGCACTGAAAAGAACTATAGCGAAGCACTAGAAGAATTAAAAGGAGTACTAAGAGACAAAAACTGCGACAATATACAAAAAATACGCAGCACCAAAGAAGGGAAAATCTTGATAGTAACAAACAAAGATGGAGAAGCGAACCAAAAATTAACGGAAACAATAACGAGCAGTATACAAGGAATCAAAGCCAGACAATTAGGCGCCAAACGAAAAACCAAAGAAACAGTATACATTAAGGGAATGGATGCCTCGACAACCAAAGAAGATGTAAGACAAAGTCTAAGGGACTTGATCGGAGAAAGCAAAATAACGCAACTCCACAAAGGCGACCTACGACCCAAGAACAGACAGATGCAGTCGACGACCATCGTAGCCCCAAAAGATATAGCAGAACGGCTTATACAACAGAACAAATTAAGAGTCGGACTGGTGCAATGCGCAATGGAACCTAGATACAAAGTAACACAATGCTATAAGTGCTTGGCCACCAAGCCCGATCGTGTAGTGGACCAGATCGCACCCAGACGTGCTACAGATGTGGTAAAAAGGATCACTTGGCCAGAGACTGCAAAGAGGAAGACAGCTGCCCCCTATGTGAGGGGCGCAAACACAGAGTCGGGAGTGGAAGATGTGCCGCTTTCAACCAAGAGCTCTCAAAGCAAAGACAAGAGTTCACAAGGAGAAGGCTTTAAAAATATATGCCAGACAAGGAAAGAAATGATGCAACGGAGGTGCAGATCATTAACACCCAAGAATGTACAAAGTGATTCAGAGCAACTTAAACAGAAGCAAGGCAGCCACGGACCTGCTTCATGTCACTATAGAAAAGATGAGGATAGATGTGGCAATCATATCCGAGCCAAACAAGAAAATGACAAGTGCAAAAACCAATTGGTACATGAGCAAAGATGAAGGAGCGGCCATTGGCATCTATGGAAGACATGTTCAAATCAGAAGAACTGTAAAAGGAAAAAGCTTCGTATGGGTGGAAATGGATGACTTCATAATGTAGCGTATACCTATCGCCAAACCAAGATATAAACGACTACAAGTTAGAACTTCTAGAACTCAGACGAGAAATGAGGAAAAAGAAAAAATACTCCATCATTATAGGCGGGGATTTTAATGCAGCTTCAAAAAACTGGGGAAGTGACAGAGAAGACGAAAGAGGTAGGGAACTAAATGATTGGATAGCTGCAGAAGACCTACAAATAATTAATGAAGGGAGTTGCCCAACCTTTAGCCGAGGGGGATACATTTCATACATAGATATCACTCTAGCAAAAATAAACGCCCCAAATGCTATCGACAACTGGAGAATAAGGGAAGATATCGAAAATCTAAGTGATCATAGATATATAACCTACACGATAGGTCAGGATCAAAATACGGACGCCTCGAGGACATACAAGACTAGCATAATACAGATGGGATGGAAAACAAGTGAAGAAGACCTACTAAGATATAAAGAAGAGATTGCCGAAAGGATAAGCGGCATAGAAGTCGATCATAGACACTTGCAAAAAACAATAGTCGAAACCTGCAACAGAGTATTCAAAAAGAAACAAATAAACAATACACGAAAACCTGTGTACTGGTGGAATGAAACTCTGAGTGCACTGAGAAAGGAATGCGTTAGAGAGAGAAGAGAAGCTTCCAGAAAAATGAGCAGGGGACAGGACACTGAACAAAAAAGAGCAATCTATCAGAAATACAGAGAACTAAAGCAGATAATAAATAAATAAAAACATCCTGAAAGCAAAAGAGAGCAAATGGAAAGAGCTAATAACGACACCTGGGGCCTAGGCTATAAAATAGTAACAAAGAAGCTAAAAATGGTAAACCCGATTAAACTAGACGAATAAGACACGGCGTACCAGATTGGAAAGCTGTTTCCGAACCATGACAAAATAATATGGCATGCACCGGCAGTCCATATCGGTGAAATCCCTGAATTTAAAGAAGAAGACCTAATCGAAGCGGTTAACAAACAAAAACCCAAGAAAGCACCGGGGCCCGATGGGATCACAAGCGAAATATTGAAAGCCACAGTCAATGCGATTCCCGAGTATTGTACAGGGGTCATGAACCAGCTGATAAACAAGGGAAAATTCCTAGAAGAATGGAAACAAGCGAGACTGGTACTAATAGATAAACCATCAAAACCAGGAGGTAGGGAAAAAAACTACCGACCATTATGCCTGATAAACACGCTGGGGAAGCTTTTAGAGTCACTGCTATTAGCAAGGTTAAACCAAGTATTCGAAGATGGAGAACAACTGGCTACCAACCAATATGGTTTCAGGAAGGGGAGGTCAACGATGGAAGCTTTACTCAACATAATCAACGAAGGTAGAACAGCAGACCCTGGATCCGCTGAAACTAAAAAATTTGTACTGGTGGTAACATTCGACGTAGAGAATGCCTTTAATTCTGTAAATTGGAAGACTGCAATTCAACAACTAATAAAACGGAAGACACCTAATTACCAGATAAGAATGATACAGGCGTATTTCAGTGAAAGAACCCTGATAGACGATAAAGGAAGAGGGCATGAAATAACAAGTGGAGTGCCGCAAGGCTCAGTCCTAGGACCCACCTTATGGAATTGTTATTATGATCCAGTGCTGAAGCTAAAAGTGCCGGAAGGAGTGAGACTAAACGGTTTCGCTGATGACCTCGCAATGACCGTCTTAGGAAAAACGAGAACAGAAATAAAGACAAAGGCCGAAAATACCATAATGCAAATAAGTGAGGAGATTCGCAGGCTAGGGCTAAAACTGGCACCCAAGAAAACGGAAGACAAGGGACGCAGAACCATCAAAACAATGGAAATAGAAGTAGAGGAAGCCAAGATTAGCACTAAGAACAGCTTGAAATACCTAGGAGTATGGTTTGACAAAGACATGACAATAAAAGAACACATAAAACAAACTGGAGCCAAGGCAGGTAAGGCCAGTCAGGCCTTATACAGACTCATGCCTAAAACGAAGGGACACACAAGCGCAAAAAGAAAAGTCGTGGCCAGCACCATCAACTCAATGCTGCTCTACGGTGCCCCAGCGTGGTACAGTACGTTCAGGTGGAAGAAGTTTGCCCAAATATATGTGCGCCTACAGAGGAGACTGGCGCTCAGGATAACTTCAGCATATTGCTCCGCTTCCACAGAAGCTCTAACAGTAATAGCAGGATTGATATCAATAACCAAAATGGCGGAAGAGCGCAGTAGGACACAAGGCCCAGAGAAAGCAAGCAAGAGAGAAGTGCGGGACGAAATTACTGAGAAATGGCAGCAGGAGTGGAACACGTCCACGAAAGGAAGGTGGACGGCTGATACCCAACATAAAACGATGGATGGACCAAAACAATAACGTAAATTATTATGTTACCCAATTCCTAACTGGACACGGGACATATAATGAATACCTACAAAGAATAGGAAAAAGAAATAGCTCAGAATGCATGTATTGCACTGACCCACAGACAGATAATGCAGAACATATGCTTATATGTGAGAGATGGGAGGAAGAACTGAGGCAACTCGAAAACACTCTGGAGGTGCCCCTTACACCTGAAAATTTTAAGGACAAATCAGGAGCAAACTGGGAGATAATAAACCACACAATAACAAAGATTATGCAGAAAAAAGAGAGAAAGGATAGATAACGAATAGTCGAATACTACTAGAAGCCCCTGCAACGAAGTAATGCATAAGCGGTTCCATTGCAGTGGTGATGAACAGCGGAGGGGTTTTAGTTGGTAGGTCCAGCATTTGGGTATCCAACACTACCTGGGACCCCTTCCCAGGTGCCTATGAAGGTTTCCCCTCCGCTATTATATAAAAAAAAAGAATGAAAGAAATGGAAGAGCAGTGCTTTAGTACAAACCAGTCATAATTCAGGGGACGAATATCTTCTGTAGATGAAATAAACATTCCGGTTATAAATAAGAGAAGTCGTTTCCTTAATTAATGAATACATGCATGATGTAGACATGCATAAAGGCATACAGCAAGACAAGTAATCGAGAACTAGTAGAAAAATTGAGAAGAACTGTTGTAAAAACCAGCATACACGGAAAAATTTAGTAAACTTACTTTGCACATGCAAATGCTAAGCCAAACCGATCACTGTTATTAATACGTAAAGGAACGGGAGTAAAAAACACTAAACATAAGAAGTCTGCTTTATTAATAATATAATGAGCCGTAAAACGTTTTGTAATCAAAGAATGAGTTTTACAATTATAATTCAGATGGCATTATCAACGTGGATATTATGTTCAGCATTTAATCAGATTTGCTGTGGAGAAAGAACTAAACCAGCTGTCTGTTAAATCAATTACGATATAGGTTAGACAAACAAACTGATTAATAAAAATCAAAAAGCGTGGGAATTAAAATGCAATCATACTTAACTTTCGGTATTCGGATAAGATACAGTTACTCTGCCAACTTAGCTACTTCGTTTTATTTTTAAAAATAATTTTCGCCCTCGGTTTCTAAACGAGCACTTTTATCGACTTCAAACGAGGGTAGCTTCGTTATCTCTCCAATTTGCAATTTTGCAAACATTTACAAGCAAATTTAGCACAGATTTAAGGTCAAAGGCTAAATGATGACCGTCAAATATATGATATGTATACCCATTTACTGGAAAGGGAACGATAAGGAAAATAAAAACTAGTATTTTTTTAAATACTAGTACCTACGTTAAAACAAATTTATTTTGTATCTGCCTATTGGACCACAGCGGTCATTTAACTTTCATAAATATATACCAGCAGCTTGTAGTAAAATATGAAAACTATGTAAGCCGACAATAGCCTACTCATTTTCAAGGATATCTGCTAGTGGCTGTTACAATGATTTTAGAAAAGAATATTAGATATATGTATGCTGTAGCAGTAAAATAATAAACATGCATTGGCCTATGGAGTACGAAACCGAAACAACGTAAAATCATGTGAACCAGTGAATTCCAGCATAGTTTATATGGTGCGACTAGTTTTACATAGGGGCGGCTATGGAACACAACATCATTATCTTATAAAGAAGAGCTCTGGTCATCACTGCTGTGGTATAAAATTAAAAAATGTCTAGTCAAATCAGCATTCATAGTTTGACAATTAACTGACGTTTACAGAGCTGACATACAAGATGATTTTCTGATTCTAGCTTTATTTTAGATTTTAATTGAAATTAAGCAAAACATATTTTCCAACAATATTTATTAAATTGTCTTTTATAATAATTATTATAATATCAGAATCACATTAATAATACGTAGACACAGGGATACAAATTGTTTAAGTAGATGGAAGCTGCGAAAATAGTACATGAGTATTGGTTATTGGAACGTACAGGGATGAAACCTAACAGAAAAGGAAGTATTCGATGAGCTGTTAAGATGTATTGATATAACCGTACTAAGCCATGGGGGGCTGAAATCTGCTTGCTCATTGAGAAGGGTGGGTTCGATGGTTAACAAGAGCGATCTTTTGTCAATTTCGACACTCACCCAGATTACCTTTCTTTAATAGTCTGATTATGAGACCGTCCTTCCACTCTGTAGTTATTCTTCGGTGTTTGAAATAATAGCCTGTTTAAGTTTAAGCGGATGACGTGAATGTGCAGTGCTAGGGTAGAAACTGAATAGCTGAGATGATATGCTATCTGGCCCAGCTGCTTTTCGAAGTTTTAACTGATTAATTTCCTTCTTAGTTTCTCAGACACCGAGTTCATTTGTAGACATCGTTAGATATCGGTGCGTAGCGTAGGTAGTCAGGTTGTTAGACTGTTAGTCATATAGAAAAATGTTTAAACTGCTTCTGCCTATATTAATATGTTGCTCCTGAAGCTCATAATTTAAAGAATTGAGAGTAATATGTTTTTCTTTCTGAAATAAATATAAAAATAGAGTTTATAAAATCAAATAAATATCATACGCCAAACCTTCTCTATGCATCTTATACATATAATAGTTTTTTTGATAACAAGTTTAAAAGAATCTGGTAGGTCTGCAGTTTTCGATTTCTTGCAGGATCACTTTGTAGGTACCAGGAGTATATAGATAAAACTAGTTGGTTAGTTCTACAAGTTTCCGCCCTTTTAACAGTAAACATACTAGTTCCTAAAGTCTCAGCAGCTCGCCGCAATAGACAAACAATAGTACAAAAGGTCATAAGTAATAAATTAACTTGTCATACCTCGTGCACAGAAGATAAAGGAAGTAAATGCCTACCTTTTTTTCCTTCTCGAAATAGTTCAATACATTCAGCAACAATTACCAAAACTGCGAGCAATGTCTTGTCTTGCATAACATATTAATGCATAAAATGACACTTTTTCTTAGTCCTGGACAGAACTGCTGCTTATTATTAGTGAACTACTACGAAACTGTCAAAAAGCGTTTATACAACAAATAACCTCAAAAAATGTGAATAATATATCAGATGTTCGTCATATGTTTATGGATACATACAATGTTGCCTATAATTCCGGTTTCTATTACAAAAATCGGTGAAAGATTATGAATAATCCTGAGTATTGACCTAATTTATGTATAATTTCCGTATTAGTAGCACCTAATACAGCGCTAGTCAAATCCATTTCTAACACCCAGAGACGTGCTAATGTAATGCTATCCTTGTCGCACTCGTAAATAACGAGAGTGACGCATAGAGAAAATGATTTCTTCGTGTAACGATGACGCAGGGCTCATCTTTGGCTGGATACCTAGTAGTTTACATAAAACATACTTGCAAAGAATTCATCGGTCAATTGGACCGGTGCCGGAAAATTCACCGCCAACAATTCACCGAAACACAATTCACCGCCACGCCAATTCATCGCGGCAGCAGTTCACCGCTAGTATAATTCACCACGACAAAAACTTAATTTATTTGTGAAGAATTTAAAAATTTAGAAACATACCAAAAATTTAGTTGAACTTGTTTCATTTAGTTATATAAAATAAAAATTAAAACATTTTATTAAAAAACTTTAATAAAAACCAGCAAATAATACAATTTAGAACATGATCATAAAATTAAATAGGCTTTTAATAGCTGTACTTAATAAGTACTAACTATAGCATCACTGCTTATGACAATTACTGGAAGTTATTTTTACAAACTACTTAATCCATTTTCAAGGAATCGAGGACATCAAGTTTAATTTAAAAAAATAATTCGTTTTTGTTGCGGTGAATAATGGCGGTGAATTATTGCGGCGGTTAATTTTTGTTGCGGTGAATTGTGGTGGCGGTGAATTGCATTCCGGTGAACTGCTGGCGGTGAATTGCTGACGGTGAATTGTTGGCGGTGAATTTTCCTAGACCCCAATTGGACACTCTTCTAAATGTGGTGTATTTATTAAAATAGTTTCCATACAAGATTAGCCATATTTCCGAAAGGGCGTGTCAAGAAAATTATTAATGAAGACACAGACAATAGCTGATTATATTGTTTATAATCGCTCTAACGATGAAGGGATGGAAGATATTTCTAAAACTGTGAGAGTTACATAAATTTGCCTATATAAAAGTTGTAGGTATCAAGGTGATAATCGTTAGTGAAATACTATTGATTATACAGAGTCATACAAAGAGTTTGGCAAACCAAAATGAAGGTCCTACGATTCCTGGAGAACAACTCCTGCAGGTTGGCAAATTGAAGCAACGATGCCGACGACAAAGAGTGGCACAATGGCGAAGGCCGCCGAGGAACACTGCGGGTATTGACGGACATCGACTGAATCATAGCACGCCAAGGGGCGTTAGAGTGCGTTTTCTTGGGTTTGATGCGCACTGCTCTTAAGCGTAATATGCTCAGTTGAAGGTGGGCTCCGAAGCTGCTGTATGTGAATGACTTAATGGTATGGTTCGATGCAAACGACGTTTGAGCATCCTCGCAATAGAACAGCTGTCTGAGATATGAGTCAATAATGTTCAAAATAAATACGTAAATACATAGTAAATGCAGCCTTTTGTACGTAGATGGACATTATTGTGCGTTAAATGTATAAGTGCATATTAAACAGTTTGTTGTATATACAAATGTGTGATAGACATTGCTATTCGTTTCATGATCTAGTTTATAATACTAGATCTTCTCCACAGGAGGTTTTGTTTATCATTGTCGGTTACTATCTCATATTTCCTGCAATCGGATGTTCATAATCTTGATGGTATAGGCTCGGGTACTTTTGCAATTCTTTTTATTTTATTAAAGCCTTCTGCTGCTGTATATGTTCTGCTTTTGTATATTAGCCATTTCTCTCTCTCTCTCTAGGTTATCAGTCTTGCGACTGGTTTGTCGCAGCTTTCCATATTTGTCTGTCTAAGGCTATGTTTTTCATCATTTTATAACTACTACTACCCTAGTCCAATATTAATAGTTTCATATATTGTAGACGAGGTCTTCTCCTTGGGTTTTTCTCGAATATTTTTCCTTCGATTAGTGTTTTTAGTATTCCACTTCTTCTCATTATGTGGCCTATCATTTGCATTCTTCTCTTATTTATATGACTCCAAATTTTCCTTAGCCATATTTAGCCTATTGTTTATTTCTCTCGTGCATCTGCCATCTTAGTAGAGAGGCCAAACTAAATTAACTCGTCAAATAACGATTTTCGTAGGACTGAGTAGGTTTATACCGACAAGTGGTATCTTCTTATTCGGTGGTGTTTCCTGAGTATGAAAAATCATGTTGTCGCTTTATCAGCCTGTGGAGTGAGGAGCTATGACGTCACAAAGGTGGCCATTCTTAGTTCCAGGTTTTAGTACAGAAACCGGGGTTTAACCCAAACATCCAAAAAGAAAGTTCTACCCAGCAGCAATCTGTTTAGTACTCTCCTCTTAGTAAGTGGTAAAAAGTTGCGCAACATTGCGCTTCGGGTTTAGGCGGAAGGGGGTCGAAAGCTAGAAAAGTAGTAAAATGGTAGGTTTCAACAGTTTTTCGCGAATATCTCGTTAACTATGAGGTTTAGCGCAAACTTTATCTTATACAAAATTAATCTATATTTAATTTACAATAAAAATGGTCTTATGCATTTTTGACTTCTAGACAAGAGTTACGGAGATATTGAGGGGGCAATGATGTCATTATTTTCTAGTTAGCTTGGGATTCATGGTAATCACTTGAAAATGAGTATGTTTCGTTATAAAGAGTATGTTTCGTTATAAAAAGTACTTAGTAACGCATCATTAACATAGGAACATTTGTATGTGTGTATGTATGTATATACGCCTATGTGTTTGAATCTGACAATATATCTACATTGCTCCCCTCCTTTGTCGTTTTTATCTTAATTTTGCCTATTTTTCCTTTTAGATAATTCATCATATCGTTTTCCTCTTTCCCACTTGAGCTTTTAGAATTACAGCTACTTAAATTACTTCCATCTTTTGTCATATTTTCCTAAAAATATAAAATCATGTGAATAGCATTGAAACAACAAACTACAAACTTTATCTAATAAGCTTTAATACAAAAAATAATGGATTTTTTTTCGCAATACATGCTTTTCAGTAAATTCAATGTTCTTAAATGGAAAGTGGTATGTACAACGTACATGGTAGTTACATAATACTAAATTACAGCAATCAGTAACCTAAAAATCGTTAAGCTCTTTTTCATGTTGAAGATTATCTTCATCGATGCCGTCGTCAATAATTAGTGCATCTATGTTGGTGCACCTATGTCCGGAGCAATTCTTGCACATATTAGAGCATTTCTAGCCACTTCAGACGACGCTCACAGTTTCTGACACACCGTATTACAAGTGCAAACAATGAGGGAAAGCAATTTTTCAGGAGCAGCTGCCTTATGGTTGCAACTGGACGCAAATAACCGCCAATCCTTTTCCAACCCCACTTTAGCGAATCTTTATTGACATTGAGCCATTGCTGCACTTGATAGTAAACTCTATAAGAGTGTTGTTGTCCAGCTGCTAAAGTGGGGGAAAGTACAGCCAACCTCAAATTTGTGTGTACAGGCTCCTTTGCGATTGTTTTATGCAAATATAGAAATGAAGAAATGGTTCCAGCATCAGCTAGCGCATCTGGATCTGCATTTGGGTTGTTAAAAGTCAACAGCTTTGTGTAAAACTTCTTGTCACTTTGCACTTTTTCAGAAGGCTTTATTTTTGCCTTTCTATAAATTGGAGAAATCCGGCGAAAGTGTAAGCTGTCAAGACAACATCCTTCATTTCCTCGATACCACGCTGTATCCACCAGTGTAGTAAACTTTTTCTTCTTGGTTACCTTTCTTCGGTATAATCATCTTCAACTGTTTGTTGGCTGGAGCATGAACAACCAACTGGACCAATAAATCGGTGTCATTGCCAATTACGATACCCTCTGTTTCCTTCTTTGATTCGTCAATTGTAGTAAAAACGATCTTGATGTCAGCACCACCTTCTGCCTGAAACACTTTGCAGCCAGCTTGCTGTGTGTACAGTGATTAGAGCAATCAGTTGCATACTGTTTTTAGTATTAGTTAGAAATTTTGCTTGTCCAAGAGTGACATTAATTCCATCTTCCACTTTCACTTCAACATGTGTAGTAGTGGATGATCTGCGCAAATGTACGCGTATGTCGTCTTTGGTGCTGGGTGCTTCACCATAACCATCTCGCCTCTCCACTTCTTTGAACCCTTCATATAATACACTTGGAGCGAATATTACGAATTCATAGGCGCAATTTTAGAATTTTTGCCAAACAGAAAAAGTTACATTTTTACCCCCTCCATATATCAGTAATCCTTTACTCGACTGCAAAAATGCATAAGACCATTTTTATTGTAAATTAAATGTAGATTAATTTTGTATAAAGTAAAGTTCACAGTAAACTTCACAGGTAACGAGATATTTGCAAAAAACTGTTGAAACCTACCATTTTACCACCTTTGTGACGTCATAGCTCGTCACTCCACAGGCTAAGAAAGCGACAACAGGAGTTTTTCTACTGAGGAAACACCGCTAATTACGATGGTATCACTTGTTGGTATAAAACTACTCAGTCCCACGAAAATAATTATTAATTCACTTGGCCTCCCTACTATCTTGTGTGATCATACTCCCCAGGTATTCGAATTCACTCACAGCTTGCACCGTATCTCCTTGAATGGAGATGTTGTCCATTTTTAGGTTCTTTCTTGAGCACTTCATCACTTTTGTTTTGGTTTTGTTTAACTTTATGTTATAGTTTCTAAATACGAGCATATATTCCAATGCTTGTCTTAGCTCTTCTTCCGATTCGGTGATTGTGCTATGTCATCCGCGCATCTAGTTGTGTTAATTCTTTCCCCGTGGATGTATACACCTGAAGTCTGCGTCTCATTAAATTCATTGATGGCTTGTTTTATGTATATTTGGAAGAGCAGCGGTGATAGGCCACAACCCTGTTTAACTCCGCGTCTGATTCTTGCCTCTTCACGCTCTTCATTGTATTGCATGACCGCGGTTTGATGTTTGTATAAGTTTTCGATGATACTCCTGTTATTGCCGTCTATACCGATACTACGTAATATAATGAACAATTTAGCTCAATTTACTCTGTAGAAAGCCTTTTCTGCGTCTATAAAGGCTATGTATAATTATTTATCTTTGTTTAATACTTTTTCAATTGTTATTCTTAGGGCCAGTATGGTTTCCATAGTGCTCGAGTTTTTGTTAAACCCAAATTGGTCTTCTGTCAGATTTTCTTCAATTTTCTTTCTATTTTAACTAATATTTTTTATGCGTGTGATAGTAGACTTATTGTTCTATGTTCATCGCATTTTCGTGTTGATGCTTTTTTTGGAATGGTAATTATCTTTGTCTTTGTAAAACTGGTCGGAATTTGTCCTGTGTGTAGATATCTTTTATTATTCTGAACACTTTATCAAGAGTTTTCGAGATAATATTTCCAGGTATATTGTCTTCACCTGGGGTTTTGTTGTTTTTGAGGCCTTTCACTGATTGATCGAATTCCATTTTTAGGATGTATGGATATTCTTCCTCAGTATTTTGCCTGTTCAGTGTACCATTCAGGCCATCTTCGTTCTCTTCATTGTATAAGTCTTCTATGTAATATTTCCAACGCTTAGATATTTCTTTGTTGTCGGATGGCAAATTACCATTATTGTCTTGTATTCCATGAGCCCTGTTTTATCTTTCTTGAACATGCTTTAAACATTTCTGTATGCTTTATCGAGTTTACCATCATGTATATCTTGTATTTCTTCACAGCTGTTTTTTATGTATTGTTCTTTAGCTTTTTTGCATTCGCCCTGTATCTTATTTCTTAGTTCTTTATTTTTTTCTTCCGTGTTCTGTGTTTATGTTTTTATATCGCCGACGCTCTTCTAGCACGTTTAATATTTCTTTTGTGATTCACTGTTTCTTGTATTGTTGTTTCTTTACACCTAGAACCTTTTTGGTGTTTATTATTCCTTGTTTTATTTTGTTCCACCTATTTTCAATGTTATCATTTGGGCTACTTGACCTATTCACTTCCTCTTTGATAGTTTCTTGTAGTGTCCTAAGTGTCGTGTCATTTTTTATGTCTTCTAGATTCCACAGTGTTCTTTTTATTCGTCAGCTTCTTTAGATTGATCCTAGATTTCATTGTGACTATATTATGGTTACTGTCTATATCTGGTCCCGCGTAGCTTTTTGAATCTTTTATTTGGTTGTTAAATCTTTGACCATAATGTAATCTATTTGGTAACGTTTGATATCCCCTTGCATTTTCCAAGTATATCTTCTTCTTACGTAATGTTGGAATATTGTGTTCGTGATTATCAGTTTATGTTTCGCGCAAAACTCAATTAGAAGTTCTCCACGAGTGTTTCTTTTCCTTAATCCGTATCTTCCCACTATATTTTCTTCTTCTTCCTCTCCAGCTATCGCATTCCAGTGTCCCATTATTACAAAATTTTCATCTCCTTTTGTGTGTAATAAGATTTTCAATACCTTCATATGTCTCTTCGATTTCGTCATATTGTGGGCTGTCGTTGGCATGTATACTTGAATTATTGTTGAGTTTCTGGAATACGTTTTTAGGCACATCTTCATCAATATATCATTATATTGTGTGTACTCTAGTACTCGTCTTCCTAAATCTTTATTCAGAATTATACCAACTCCTGCTGTTTCGTCAGCTTTAGCTTGAGTGTAGATTATCCTGTATCGACCAGACCAGAAGTCTCCTTGTTGCGGCCATCTCATTTCGCTTATACCCAATATTTCTATTTGGTTCCTTTCCATTTCATATTTTAAGTTCTTTAGCTTACCACATTGTAGTAGCGATTTTACATTCCAACATGCAATTCTCTTTACATGTTTATTTCGTATTTTGCCTTCTTGAGTTGTCCCACCCCGGAAATCCCACTGGGAGACTATTTTATTTCCGGGTACCCATTTAACTTTCGAAGACATCATCATATATGCTATTTAGTTGACGAAGTGGGTTCCCTTTTCCTTCTTCGTCGATCTTGATTAATTTGGTCTGTGTAGTCTGATAACATTTCCTTTATCAGGTTTCGATCTGAGGTTATACCGCCTGTGTTAGGTCGTGAGAACCTCGTTTGTTTGAAATAGGGTGTACCGCTTAAAGGTGAGGTTGACTTTTGGATGTGAGAGGCTTTGTATGCGCTTCAACATCCCATTAAGACCATTAGCCATTTAATTGCAATAATCTTATTTCCGGGGTTTCTTGTGATCATACAAATAATTTCATTGATAAGTGCTGTTAGAAATCTTGGATGTAGGCAACTGTAGTTACTTCCACCTATCAGTTATTTCATTTCCTCAGATGTAACTTCAAAGGTAGTCACTGAAAACAATTTAATCGCGATACCCCGTTATATCTCCACTTTATTGCTTAATTTACACAGTTTTTCATCAGTGTGAATGTAGCTTAGAATGAGTAGAACCAGCATTTTATGAGGTTTTGGGCTTGCAGTGCAACATACATTTTTGTTCAGTGTGGATTGAGATGTTATTGGGACAATCTAAAAATTAGCCTATTCGCAAATTCATTGGAGTTTGCATTTTTAGGCAGACTTACTTCATGGAAATCCATCTACAAAGCAAAGAACGAATTTTGCACAACAATCTCTGCGTTTGCATTACAGGTAAAACTTTCCGACGTTCCTCTCTTACGCCATCTTCAAGAGACTGTACATTTTGAGAAATTCCAACAGGGATCTACAAATCGATAAGCTACATCACTAATTTCATTTCACTAAGATGGCTTCTCTCGTTAAAAATCCTAGTTTTCTGATTATATGATTTCTGTTGCATTTGATGTTTATTAAAAGTGAATTTGTAAGCCCTATTTGCAAACATGCTTCAGTTTTGCATCAAATTTCAGCATTTAGGAACTTAAAATCAACACCTGCCATCACCCTCTCCACGTTTTCACCACCTGAGTGGAAATCTTTTCATCCTCTTATATACGAATTTCTGCGCCTTGGTGTAGCACATATTCTCGGTCTCCCCCACAACATGCGCCGAAATAGCCCACAAAAAGCAACTTATACTTTTGCACTCCTCCATAAAAGCGTGTAAATCTTGGGTAAGTTATTCTTGGTGTAAAATATTCACGGCCTTCTGGCTTGTGATTTATGCCGGGGTCGATTTTGAGTTATTGCCTTGTGTACACACTCCTGCGAACATTACCTGACATTTGCCACTTCTAAGCGCATGAATTGGATAAAAGAACCATTAAACTTTCATCGGCTGCTGGAAAGACGAAGGGTTATTATTTATATGTCGCTCCGTTTGTCACCCTCTAACAAATGGCTCCTGTTGTTATTATTATCGTATGGTTAACACCAATTTGTAAAAGGTTTAGTAAATATGAAATTATTAGGCTCCTAACGCAAGTAACAAACGAAGCTTGCCTAAATATCAGTTGGTCTTGATAATGTTACTTTCAAGTCCATTTGCTGCTTTGCTAAGCACATTTATTCAGCAGCCCTCCCTGATGCTTCTAAAATGTTAGGTTAAATTTAGGGCGGCGTAACGTGAAAAGGCATAGCATATTCGGCTGAAAGCTTTCCATTCGATTATTGGATATATTTGAAATTTAAACTGTGCCTACTAGAAACTGAGCCCTACATTCATAATAAATTTTTACGCTCGCATTCCCGACTATTTTCCCGCTTGCCTGAAATGTCTGGCGATAAAGAAATTTTAGGGTCCATTTAAATTGTTACTCGAAGGAAATTGAAAATAAACGTTCGGCCGATACGCGGGAAATTTCGTCTTGCACAAGTTGTACCTTTGATAAGCTGCGATGTAGTGCGCCATTGTTGCTCCATTATTGGGTTTGAAATTCCAACAGGTGAAAAGTTAGCGGACGGAAACCTTGTTGTGTTGCTGTTGTTAGAATCAATTAGTTTCAGCCACCTGAGGGAACCGGCAAATTAGAACGCTTTCCCGTTACAAACTTCGCCAAAACTGATTTGACAAATCCAATTTATCGCATGATACGACGTGCCGTGTACCACTAAAAATCCAGCCGTAGAAATTAACCATCTATTTGAATCGTAATCTGTAGTAGTAAATCAAATATAGATTTTCAATTTCAGGAAAAGCACTTGGTAACTGCACGATAGTAATAAACACAACTTCTGAAACTAGGTTAAATAATGTTTAATTTAAAATGTGGTGTTCTTAAGATCTTAGGTCACCCACTTTTTAAACGTCACAGCAGGTAGCGACGCTCGTTATGCATTTCAGAGTAGCAAACAATTTTAGACTTACACCCCAAACTAAAATATTTAAATGACTCAAACCAGCTTACCAATTAGCTATAGCGAAGGCGGCCTGGAATTATTTTCTATAAATAGCAAAGGGTGTCGAATTTGCCAGTGGGCGCCAAAAAGTATTTTATAACCGATGAGTCCATTAGCTTCCGAAAACTCTTAAACTATCTAAAGTACTATGCGTAGCCAATTCGCTACGACCTGAAACAGACTTCAAGGAGAAATCGACACCTCAATTGCTTGAATTAGCCACAGTCATTAACAGGGTTATATTCAATAACGACAATAAATATGATACAAAATGTCACATCGGCAAACTTCAGCACTCTCATAAATCACACATGTGACTCTCGCAACAGGCCAAAGCCATAAATACAGCCAACTCTACTGCTGCCACTAATTATAGGAGTTTAGCTAGCACATAGCAAAGTTCAATATTTAAATAGGGAACAAATCTCTGTGCAGATCAAGTTATCGGGCGATTACAATTTTAGGAGATGCCGCAGGCCGAACATGGCAGGGGGCGAGTATGCCACAAAGTACGTAGAAATTTACAATATTACATACAAGCCCCAGTAATTACTGACAAATTCGGAGGTCACGAAATACTAACCGGTGACTTCAGACTTTCGGTCCGCTTTTACCTTGGCAACAGAATATTGTGTTTTAATACTCCCAGCAATGATGCGAAACGGCACCGAAAAGCAGCAGTGAAAAGAGCCACCAGAAAAAGTCACCAGAAGCAAGCAGGGACACAGTAAGGACTCTTAGCACCAATGGCTAACCGAAGAAACAACGTGGGGCTATAACAAGGACTCAGCAACAAACAGAACACTAGGCAATAGTTCAAGAAACTCAACTGATAGCAAAATGTAGTTGATCCAAAGTTGGATCTTCAGCTTACATCTCCAGAACTCAAATCTCGACTTCAAAAAAAATCGCAATTAAATGCGATGGGAAATACAAATATCTTTGAGAAATACGACCCATCATGTTCTTCGGTAGCACGAGTGAGCTGGTACAGTATTCTTGTCCCAGTCACTAATAAACCGCTTTAAACTCAGGCTAGAGCCACATCACGACAGTGCACAAAGTGCAACGGACCAATTCGTGCCACCTGCATATGCCATTCATATATTTTTATTATATCCTGCTAGCAATAAAGCTTAACCGTATTCTTTATATGTCTAGTATGTATTAAGTTAGTACGCAGTATAAGTGTATCGACGTGCGTGAGTGGAATTTGTAAATATGCAAGGCAGCTAATTCTAGGTAGCGGAGTTAAAAATAGAACGGAGTCCGCGGATCGCGTTGCATAGATGAACAACTGCAACTGCGTGGTTTTTGACCACGAAATCAGTCGCCGTAAAACTAGCGCCTAGTACGTGTGTCGTCCCTCATTAACCAAGGTACGACGAGGGATGATAAAGACACTAAAGTTTACAGAATAGTGAGTTGTGGGCGTGCAGTAATCACCACCGCTACAAAGAGGATCCTGAGTGGAAACCCAGATTACAGAGGCATCAAATCACTTGAGCAGCATCACCAAAGGTTGCTGCATTCACCATAGAAGCGTTGTTCTTGGGAGCAACTGAATGCAAGGTTAGCAACCAGTTCATATAAAAAATGGACAGCTTCGCCTAGTTTATTTGTGCGCCGTATATAAATACGTTTCATGCAATCGGTGTTTGACTTTTAGTCGACACTTGAACATTAGCGCACTGTTTAAGGTGCTTTTATGCAGGTAGAATACAGCCTTTTTATTGTGCATTTTTACATGTATTTTTTATGAAATAACGAGAGTAGAAACAGCTTTCGCTAATAGATAATTAAAGTATTGTTGACAGCTTCCCTGTATGTTTGGACGTTGTTCATTCTTGTTCTTTTGTGTATATGTATTCTCTTGTATTTGTGTTTTTCTTACAGATTATGTATCTTTTTATGTAAGCTGTTGGACTTTTATTGCTGGAAGTGTTTGCATGCATCATATCAGCATTCCAGGTAACAACGAGCTACTCCAAAACAACATTAGCTTTACCTTGAACGCACTGATGATGTTGAGTCTTATATCTCTACAGCTAGCAAACCCAGGGCAATATAAATTACTGGTACAGTAGAGTATAGGGCTAAGTAAACTTCCTGTTACAATATGGTGCCCACCGTAAGGACATATACTGTTACAAAAGAGAGCGAAGAACAAAAATATAGTTGTAGGTGAGCAGAAATATTGAATGCTACTTGGCCTAGTTTCGCATGACAACAGATCGATCATCCATCTCGTGCTGCCGAAGGCGACCTCGATATTTGTAAAACGCAGAGCGTTCGGACAGGGGTAGGCAAAATGCATAAAATCAAACAAGGCAATTAAAGGGCCACAATGATTAACGTTGGCAGCCAAGCAGTGCTCTCGGCACCTAAGAGCGACGCTGTACCCATTTTATTCAGCAAAGATATGTTTAAGTTTATCTGGAGATAGCAGTGTGATTTATTTTTCGATTTCCTTCCAAGTTGGTCTTGTGGACCGCGTTTCGACGATGATTAATATAGAAAAAAACTTTCAGGCTTTTCTAGAAGTGCCCCTCTTGACACAACAGCGGGATATGCTTCCATTCGAATATACTTGGGATTCACCTATCTGTGGCGCTACTTCATCGCTATCACTATGTGCTCTGGTCTCTTTGACTTCCTCCTATATTAGTAAAATGTACCCTCGAACAGTTTATCACCGGCTTGCCCAAAATTCGATGTTGGAAAAAGCTGGGTGTGGTAATTTATGTTATTTGATTTGTGCATCAACTACGTATCAGTTAAATTAAGTCGAACATATCTGTTAAAACTCGTTAAAAACTGTAAGTTGTTGTTTTACATGTTAGCTTGAGGACACAAGCACCTTGAAGTGCATCTGCACTTGGCTTTGTTCTGAAAATATCTATATCTTCAACCACGGCTAATGCGTGCAATTTAAAATGAAAATTTAGTCATTCATGTTTAGTCAACATGTTTATTAAAAAAAATGTATAATATGTGCCCCAGCAGGTAAACAAACGATTTTTTTATTTTATTAATGCAGAACACTTATCATTAAGAAACTACATTGTGATTCTAAATTTTCTACTGCTGTCTAGGAGTAGGAATCGAAAAATGAATGAGGTTTTAATTTTAAGGAGGAATTATTAACCAAGAAAAGTTGTCGATGAAATTTACATAGAACATTAGAAATACGTTACTAGAACTACATAATTTATAAGGTTTGAATTATGGAGAAAACTTCGATGCATTATTAATGACGAAGTTAATTTTTCTTTGTTATGTTATTTACTTTACGTTTGCTAAATTTTTGGTAAATTCGCATAGTGATTTATAATCGTGATCAAATATGTTTACGCAGTAAACCAATTAATCGAAGGTTATGCTTGGAATAATTAATTGCCGAAAAATTCTCAAAACTAGCATTTCTTTCATTATAGGAAAGCAAAATGTAAGGCGAAAAAACCTAAAGTTTCAAGTAATCTAAATAAAAAATCGTCGATAAAGGTAACAATAAGTTTAGGTTTTACACGTTAAATACTGGAATCAACAGAATTTATTTTTCAACTAAATACTCGTATTACTCTAAAGCCAATTTCATGCAAAATAATGGTGTTACTTGAGTGAAAAGTATTTTTGTTTAAATTGAATGCACACAGCGTCGTTTCTCTAACTAAGCTTCAACAAACTTTCTCTCTTTAATTCCGACGGAGCAACTTATTCCAAAGGACATTGTCGGAATTGATCTTTCCAAATTCTGACGCTACAATCATGTGCGAGAGAATAATAGTCAAATGAATTATTTAAAAATAGCAGAAAGGTTAGAAAAAGCAATGGCAATAAAATAATTCTGCATAAGAATTCGATATCTACCTTTTATCGTCACAACTAATTAATATTTACATAATTGTAAAGCCAATTTCAGCATTTGTATTTTGTAATATTTAGATATGTCTATTTGATTAGTTTAATTGAATTAAAATAGTTTTAACTTAGGCACCAATACGCATGAATCCGGCAAAATCACTGCATATTTACTTGTGCAGTGGTTTCAACAATAGCACGGATTTAAGGTTTTTTAACACTAAAACGGGTTCTGCTGGGCGTTGAACGTTTCATTCGCGGTGCGACATTACGGTGGTCAATTCGATGATTTGTGCTTCCGAATTGGGGCAACGCCCAACCAAGCCTATTCACTGCGAGGCCCGGGCCCAAAAAGATTGGTCACTTTAATACAGGGAGCTGCCAGATTTCCAGAGCCGGGCCAACTTCAACTCCTTTGACCAGTGTGGGAAGGCTAGCTTCAGGTGAAAAACCGAGGATTTCCCTACCTACACGAAATCATTAAATGTTGGTGCTCCTCTCATTTTGAAAGCAGCAAAAATAGTGACTTGCAATATATTCCAGAATATTGCGTCACATTGCGGCACAAACTCGTGCGGCGAATTGGAGCCGTACTATGCTACAGTGCCTCATGCCGCGAAATATCGTGCGCGAAGCCGAACTTCCGCCCACTTTAATGTTCTTTTATTAAAGACAGTTACTTCGGTGTCTATGTATTTTGGATACAGTAATTCTATTCTTGTTTAACTTGTACATCAGTTTAGAAACTCGTTAATACCTATAGAATATACATTCTTAGTTCATACCGTTGTGTTTAGGAATGACCATCTATTCTAGCTTTTAGTCCTATATTTTATATTAGTAGAGGGAACCGTTGTGAAACCACCCCCCACCATTTAACCATAAGTTCAGATATAAGGCCAAAGCCACCTTCAAGCTTACGTTCAAGGTCAAGGCCACATTCAAGGCAAGATCCACATCCGTCTTTTAACGAATAATTTGAATTTGAGCAAAACATCGGTAAGCTGTTGCACGAGATGGAGAAAAATCACTAAATGCTAAAACAAGTCGGTCCCTATAATCGTTTTTCAGTGAGGCCAGCCTTAAAGTCAAATAAAATCATAGCACGAAAACGCTGTCGGTCAATTTCCATTACTAATATCGTACTTACAGGTCACAGAATCTAGATTGAAACGCGGTGAAAATCGGAACTAATGTTAAAATCTAGTAATTTTCAAGTTGCGTATTGGTAACATTTTTGACATCTACCATATTGACATTAAATTGTTAACCTTATTTAAGCTAAATGACCCAATACATCAGAGGCTTACTCAACATTGCGGTATGGCGCCATATCAATTCTTGAATGTTAAATAGGAATGCGGAAATAGCGGTGTTGAGTTGAACAACTAGGCTCTGCTAAATCTTCTATCCCAGATAAAGATTCATTCAAAGAATTTTCACACCTTAAAACACCAAGAATCTGTCATATGACGTTAGTCACTGCGCAAACGAAATCCCTCTACCCACCGCTACTGATTACTTGTCACTTAAAATATATCCAAGCTTTGTATGTTTGACAACTTTCCACATATTGCCAATTCATCAAATATGATCACAGTGCCTTTCATGACCTACATTGAGAATCAATCTAGTTTCTGTAACCTGCAATTGAACTTAAATGGATATTTTGATCAGATGTCAACCGATGCCGAAATTTGGTTTGTAACCTCGCAATTAAGTACTTAATTGACAGACAAAAATTTGCTGCATGCGTACAATTACGCTCACATCTCACTTGATTCTTAGTAACCCTCGTACCATATTTCCAAAATGGGAATATAGTACAGGCATTTAACCAAACCGACCTAACAACGACGTTTACAGCTAAACATTGGTGTGAGTGTACTTTATGAACTACTGAATGAGAATCTGTGGTGTTGCAGTACTTGCGCGGTGGGATGTAGCCGCCATCTTGGAAATAATTATATAAAGTGATTTTTGAAGGGAAGATTTTATTTCGAAAATTAAAACGAAAACATACTGCTTTTTAGCTCACCTCATATCTGGACTGTAATTAAAATAATTTTTGTATTTTGAAATTGAATTGTAGGTAAATTAGTAAGGTACAGAAGAATTTTTTTAACGTATTTAATAGAGGCAAGGTCACAACCCTTGTCAGATTGAATGATGGTTGAAGACTGCATAGAATTATGTACAAAACATGTAACAATAACATGAGTTTCTAAGAATACTGAAAAATTGAAGGTAACACTGACCAATGCGAATTACATAAATTCGCAAAAAAATATAATCGATAAAATTTTACCCTGCCCCATAGCCATGAGCAATATGATTGCTAGTCAGTCACTTTACAAGCTCGACTAAACAGATCGGCCTCACTTACTTGCTTATCGTCTCATGAAGCACGCAGTGGCGATAGGACCGATCGAAGGCGAAGTGCGCTCGATCGGTGCCAACAAATACGTGACACACACACCCAGCCAAGTACCACACGCTTTTATAAACAGCATGGTGCAAATGAAAAGAATAAATGCATTGTTTCGTAAATCCGTGACTGTTCAGAAAAATCCTGAAAACCCTGATTTTTTAGTTTTAAACGCGCGTTCTCTCAGATTTTCTTTTTATTCGTGACGCTATCTCTTTGAACGTGATGACGTCATCGATGATTTTTTAAATACAACTAAGGGTCATAAGATTCCTCCTTTGAAAGATCTTTTAATTATCAAACTAACCATATCAACAAGTTTAAGTAACTTATAGACAATTGTCAATTCGTTGTTAAACCGTGTAGATCGTATTTGTTTTTAAAGGAATCGACAGATGGTGCTGAGACTGTAGCTTTAGGAAACGAATTTCATAGATGAAACACTCGATTGGAGAAGAAATGTTGGCGCGTCCTGGTATGAAATGTTTCCCTAGTCAGTTTTAAAGAGTGGCTTCTGAGACGGTTATCGGTGTTTATTGTAAATAAGTGGCGAAGGTCTATCAAACATTCTTTATGTAATGTTTTATAAGTGTGGATGAGATCACCTCTAGTCCTCCTGTCTGAGAGATAAGGTGATTTTAACAGTTGTAGGCGATCTGCATACTCCCTATTACATAAATTAGTTAGAACACGAGTAGCACGTCTCCAATAGAATTTGGTCTTTTACCAAATTACGTTTGCATATTCCAGTAACGGTCCGATACATGACTTATAACCTAGCGAAGACATTTTTTCCAGAATTCTGAAAAACTTTAGATGGCATATAAGTAGCAGAATTAGCTTTTTTGACCGCTGTAGTTATATGGAAGACCAACGAAAATCTTTACATATATGGTAACACCTAGATCAACCTGGGAGTCAACACTAAGAATATTAATCGATTTAACTACATAGTCTAAAGAAGGATTGTTCGAACCCAAATGCAAAACAGAATATTTGTTAACGTTAAGTTGAACTAACCATAGATCAAGGCAATGTTTCGCTTTTCTTAAATCTTCCAGTAGAACAGTACACTTGAAAACAGGATTATTGTAAAATTTCCAGTTATCGGTATAAAAAAGTGTGCTGAGAAGTAATAAGAGTCTCATGGTCGAGAACATATAACAGAAAGAGAGTCGGCCCGAGTACTGAGCCTTGGGGAAAACCAGAAAGTATGACATACTTTTCAGAGTACTACCAATTCTGAGGCAGTAGCTTACTGGTATAAGAAATAACTACAAACAGTTAAGTGTATAAGGGTCATTAGCTGACACACAGATGCGTCAGTATCACAGAACCACAATTAATAAGTAAATATATAGTATGCGTTGAGAGCCTCAACTGTAATACTTGACTTGTTAAAATGTACCAAGGGTTTGCTGTATTTGCTGCCGAAATGAATTCGAAATGTTAATGTTATAATGCAATTTACAATAAAGATTTCACTAAATAAATATGTTCTACACTTCCTCTAAAGTTTCTTTATAAAGGGTGTATCCCATCTAGACCCATAGATATATATTTTACTACACGAAATTAAAAATTATACTAACAGTGTGCCAGCAATCAAGTATAAAATTATTAGGTTCCAGAACTGTTTGGGTACCAGCGTATAAAATAGGTTAGCCAATCAGCGACTTAGTTTAGCTCAAACATAAGCTAGCTTTAAAGAGTATAAAATATTTCCCCATCACAGAAATCACTCCTAATGTGTTAAATACGTTAACAAACTTAAACAACTATGGTTCAACAAGATGAAGCTTGAACGTCTACTTCTTGAAATAGTGGAGCTCGAATTGATACAACTTGAAACGGTAAACCCGAAGCTTAGGTAAATACAAAACGTGTGTATATAAAAACCAAAATAGAATGCCCTGGACTAAAGTCCTAGTCTTAAAGATAGCCGAACTTAACTTCCAAGAGCAGATATAAAATTGTATCGCATTTAAATTCAATTACACTATATATTGCTACTAATATAAAATTGAATGCATGGTGTTTCGTTCTAATCACAGCTGAAAATATATGCTCCTACATCATCGCAAAGATCAGCTCAGTGGATAACTCGCAATCAGATCTTATTCGGTCACGGACTTCTCCGATCTCCTGTAATTAAACTACGCCAACCGATTTCCTCTACTAAAATAGTCGCTGAACTTGGATTTTACCAATCTCTACCTGATATCAATCACATTTACTTCCAAAACGTCTTGCAAGTAATCTCAAAAAGTAGGTCATCTAAGAAAAAAGCCACAGCGAAAAACAATGTTAGACTACAATTCCGTAAGCGAAACCGCCTCTTACCAGAACTTTGCCCATGTGAAAAGTTGCGATTAAACGAAATCCACAAGTGATCTAAGTTTCGATAATAAAGCTCTTCAATCAAAAATCACCAAAACTTGTAGAAGCTTCGAATACCACCTTACATCTGCTTCCAGTATTTCATCCACGCGGATTGCTTGGCGACTGCATTATCTCAGACTTCAAAATGCCATGCCGATCACGAAAACAGTCACCTTCCACACCGTGAGAGGGAATGCCAACCCTGAAGGAAGCACTCATGCTAAACAAAAGCTTAGATGCGTCAGACTCCGTGCTAAATGGGTTACACCCGGCAGGCCAAAATTAACAAAAACTTTTTTGATGATTGTCAATTTGCTACTGGAATCAATTTGTTGTCAATTCAAAGAAATATTAGAATCGGGATACCGCAGGGATCAATTTTAGGTCATCTACTATATAATACCGTTCCCAGCTATGTACAGGTACGTGCCTGTAGAAACTGATTTAACGATGTTCACCGATGATACCGCTCTATTGGTTCAGCACTACCAGTTACACCACATATTAATATTCTCTAAAATGGATCCACAAAATGCAGCAATGGCACAAAAATCGGTGTTTAAAGCTCAGCCCCAATAAAACAAGCGAAATTATGTACACTAACGAGATTTACAAGTAATACTAAATTAACATTGAATAATCGTGACATCCATTGAAATCGAAAGTATTAAAGCGTAAAAAGTGTTTCGGAATCATAAGCTGAAGTGAAAAAAAATTAAGATCTATTAAAGGAGTTACACTTAGACACAGGATAAGAAGTGAACAAATAAGAGAAGAACTAGGAATGTAAGATGTGGTAAGATGGTATAGGACATAAAGAAGGCTTTGATGAGACCATGTTGAAAGAATGCCTGAAGAACGGTTAGCCAAATGGGCTAAAACACAAAAGCCTAATACCCGAAGGACATTGGGCACACTCCCAAAACGTTGGAAGGATAGCTGGACCTCATCACAAGTGGCAAACCAACAATAATTAACAGAAAACACAGGACACAGTCCTATTTGAAAGAAGAAGAAGAAGAGAAGAGCTCAAGTGGGGACACCACATTAACACCAAATTAAATAAAGCGTACGTCCACTTAAGTATGTTCTTTCTAGTTATCAACAGTTCATCTTCTTTATAAATTGAGTACAATGTGTTATGTTTATTTCTAATGTTAAGCGATTTTGCTCTCGAGAATTTTGAGACAGTACGCCCCTGGGTGCCTATCAAATACGCCGCGTTTCTTTATATCGCATTTAAAGAATTCGGTTTTTATCTAGAAAGATCGCAGTCGGAGCGCGTGGGACATTGAAAGTTTTACGCCAAATTAAATTATTTAAGCTGTGATAGCGACAGCGCTCAGCGAGTATAAAAAAAGATGGTCAAACGCAAAGTTAGGGGCAGATATGGGGTGCAGCAGAAGCACGGCGAGCTTTTAAGCGAGAAAACGCGAACATTATTACTCTACCTTCTTAGTAAAGGATACGTAAAGCTTTGATATTGAAGAGACCCAGACTGTTTTAGTTTTAGGCCGCTGTTTTAGAGAGCTATGTGTGCAAGTAAACTTTTACCATAGTTGATATGTCGTAATTGGTAGTTTTCCAATATTACGAAATGAAATTTCCACTTGTAAGTAACGCCTCAGCTTCCCTGAATTATTACAATGCCCGTGCGTTTTCTTTCGCTGCTGTGAATTTAGAACAATGGCCTGTTGGACTTCGGGTGAACCCAGGGTAACGCTTCGACTGGTATGTTACACATTATTCCGAGAAATCTTTGGAAAGGAGACCGCTTTACCGCATCTGTCTATCTTTATTCATCCTCAAACCACCAGACAGCTGTAACGTGGATCTGCTACGTCAGTCGAGCTTGAATTGGGTGAAGTTCAAACTCTTCTTGCATCACCCTTCTGAAGTTAGCTTACCGAGTTAAAGTATCTGTGTTATATTTTTGCAGTATTTTGGCGAAATTGTAAGCGAGTTTCCCCAGTGACGTGCCTAAATTCAGGGGCGCTTGCTTGAGCACTAGCCAAATGGGCTTAAAGTCAGTTTCTTTTTGCCTTGGAGTATTGTGAAGCTTTTTTGCGCTGTCATTTAATTCAATTTGAATTAGTAATACTAGCGTAAGTATAACCTATGTATTGCTTTGTCGGAATTTAGAAAAATGTATTCTTTGTTCGGAAATAGCTTGAGTTCTATAGAGTTGAGGTTAGTTGTTTTTTAATATCGAGTTCTTTCTCTCTCTCCCTCTTGACTTACACGACCAATTATTATTATGTGTTACCTGCTGTAACTATTTGTATCTATACTTTAGACTGTCCCTTATCCAACCCCAGTCATATCAACGTATAATGCATCTTATTTGTAAGCTATATATTTGGTTATTCAGGCGCCTTAAACTCAAAAGTGGTGTTTAGTTGTTGATTGGAAAAGTGTTTAGAGATTGTAAAGGAAACTTCAATTCAGATAGCTAAAACATTCAGGTCCTTAGTTACAAAAATTAATTACGTAAGTATTTTGCATCAGTACCCGCTGTCCGACCGTGGATGTGGCAGATTCATGGAGCACGAGTTAAATTTCGCTGTCGCGCCTTGGCAATCATTGAAATTTTCGCTATCCTAAGAGAGGACCGAACTTTACCAGTATCGTAAACCACACTCTTCCGTGAGCTAGTTAGAGGACGATCGGGGCTTCTATACCATTGCCTCCCGACGCAAATCAACCTGTGGTAAGTGCGGTCCGGTGTTGTCGTAAAATCTCTATTATACGTAACAAATGTTCTACTACGTAAGTGGCTACTGAAACCGATTATTACTTATGGTTCACTAATAGAAACGTGGAGATCTGATTCGGAAACGCAATATGTAAGCTCTAAATTTAACAAAAATGGAATGACTCATTTCGCTGTTAATGTCAGTTCGTATAATACCCTCAAAGACCTAGTAAAGTTCAGTTACTAAAACTAGAAGATAGTTGTTACAGTGTAGTTTACCACAAGATATTTTATATTCAATTTGCGTTATTTTATCTTAATTAATTTACACGTACATACAAATTATCTTCTTTTGTGTTATTTATTGTTAATAAATTATTTAATCCCTTAGTAATATCAGTGCATAGATTAACAGAACCGTACACTTCATGTAATTAAAAAAATTCATCAATTAACTAACATATATACTGCACATCAATGCCGTTGAATTTTTGTATACTCAACTTTTTTTGTAATACGATACGCGTTTTAGCAGTCAGGTTGTCATTCAAAACTATCAAATCTCATAAAAGCCATTTCAAGAAATTGCGGAAATTTCACGTTAGATATAAAGTCACTGATGGCTTACGCATCTCATTTGACCTTTAGGTTACATCTCGTTTCCCTTCGTCCGCTGACCCTCACAGAGGATGTAGACGGAAAACGGAGGATTGAGAAACATGAAAAAATCGCTCCAGCACGGTAGCTGGTCCCGTGTAAAATAAATATACGTCCCTATTTTATAAACTGGCGTCGTTATAAAAACCTGAGAGTGACTTAATAAGACACTAGTTGGCCCGGATGGCAACATCTTGACGTAAGGCGTGTGCCAGGCATTTTCGGTCTATCAAGAAAAACGCAGCAGAAAGGAAATTTTACTAGTTTTCAATGTATTTTAGCGTAGTTTAACACATTTGTGCAACATCAAACTGTTCCAACGATACTCCTCAAGAATGTGTTCTTGAGGTTCATTACTTATTCGGAAACGCCTTTCAGGAAACAGTCACTAAAATGACCCCGAGTGTTATCATTTAAAACTGCAAGGAGTGTGAACTGGTGCATTATCGTGGAGCAAAGGAGCACTTCGATTAATTTTTATGCGCGTTTCTGTCGAATAGGTTTTAGGTTGGCCATTCGCGTTAATATTCTGATATTTTAACACCATTAACAAGTTATCTATTGGTCTGCTGTAAGATGTGCTGATTAGGCACAGTTAGATAATTACAATATAAATTTCTGTGCCGTCCTTGAAATCTTAACGATATTGTAATCATAGGCGGACTTGTGTGTTTTTACAGGGCTGTAAATTCATAAAGTGACATTTTCAACATCGCACTTTCTATTCAGCTGAAAAGTTTCGAAGCACTTCTTACTCATTTATTATTGCCTGACCAAAACTAAACTTTTAAGACGCTGGTAAGACCAAAATTATAAGAGCAATACTTGAGCACAAATGGCTTTGAGCTTGATTAGAATTTTAAAACCTTTGAACTCCTTAAGAGACAAAAACTGAGTATATATTGTTATCTGCGGTATATTTTTATAGAAAAGAAATAATATTGACAGTTTTTAGTGACGTTATTTTAATCTGTGTTTACATGCAAAGAAAACTATGTAACATATTCTCCATCTCTTCAACTATGGAGAGTATATCGAGATGCTGTGTCAAAATTTACAAAATTAGGCATTGAATCAAATATTAAAGGTACTTCAGCATTACACCTGCGCAATACTCAGAAAAGACATCAAGACAATCCGTTTTCTTGTAGCTAAAATAGCACAGAGTTAGCCTAAAAATGCGCGGCTTAAGGGATTAACGCCACCACTGATTTTATGCCAGCGGAAGGGGGTTATTACGTCCAACTTAGTGCTATACTATTTGAAGTTTTGGGGCATTTTTATAGCACTTACGGTTTTTCCGTCAAATCCGCAGTTTTGAAAGTTCCGTTCACGTCTTGTTGGTGTATCCGAGAACTTTATTTTCGGTTTTGTACCGGATATCCCAAGCATCTCGGTGATTCCGTCCGCAATCGATTCATCTCGAGTCCGTTGTATCGTATCGACGTCTGCAGCTGCGTGCTTTCTTTCCGCTCTACCCAGTTTGCAAGTTAAGCATAAATATTTTCTTCGCCCGGTTTGCAGTCCCTCGAGACCAGGGCTCGCCCAGATTCGCCACCATCGCCATCACTAGTTTTCAGATAAAGAGGTAACGTAAGTTAAATCGGTACATCTCCCGACACCAAGAGGAAGATTTTTCTGCTGCTAATTTTCCATTACATAACTGGCCGATGCTTCACAATAATAATAATTTTCCCCCAATACAATATTATTTAATCATCGCGAGCACCTACTCTTTTAATTTAAGAACTCCCTCCCTGTGTCCAATGCCGGTGAACTATTAATAAATTATCTGTGTTGTTCTTTTGTTTGAACTTTACTCTGTGCTTTAAACTGAGATCCTTCGTCTCTACTTTTCATCTGCTTTCTGCAAACAAAGAACTTAAGAAAAAGATAAAAACAGAGATCAGAAATGATATGCGCAAATATAAATCTCAACAAATTGTAAATATGCGCAAATGCAAAACAAGACCATGAAAGTATTATGAGCTAAATTATCCAATGGCAAACTAGAGATAATTAAATGTAAGAACGACAAGGTGAATCAGTTGTAGATAGAAGAGGTATTGCGAGGGTAATTCAAGAATTTTACACTACCGTACACTCCTCAAAAGCAAAAGTGGAAATCAGAAAAGAACTTGGACGAACGAAAAATCAAAAATCTCCCGGAGAAGACAGAATAACGGGTGAAATGTTGAAAATGTGAGGTAAGGCTATAAAAGAAGCAATAGGATTACTAATTAACAAATGTCTAATAGGAGGAAAAATATCAACATTCTGAAAAAATGCTGAGGTAATCTTTCTATTCAAAAATGGTGATTTTACTAATATCTAAAATTACAGACCTATAAGTCCACTATGACACTTGTACAAATTATTCACCTCACTAATCATCGAAAGGCGAAGTTTGACTTTTACTAGGCAGTCGAGCAGGCTGGAATCAGAAGTGGCTTCGGTGCCATAGATCATCTGCAATGCATCAATACATTGATCGAGAAAACAACAGAGTATAATATAAATACTCATTTCGCACTAGTTAGATTATCATAACGCCAGAATAGACTGCCGGTACATATAAATCATTTATTTTATTTATTTATTTATTTCGCACTCAGCCAACAGCCGTTAGGCCAATTATAGGCGTCGCTGTGCATTTATGGGGATTTCCAACCCCACTAACGACTGTCATGATGTTATTATGACATCCGGGAGCAACTATTTCCGTGGCAGCCGTACCACGAGGCGCTGAGAAAAGCAGCCGTGGAACTCCCATCCAAGCTCTGACCAGAAAGAGCGTTGCTTAACTTTACTGATCGAACGTGCACGTTCGTTCAAGCTACACCACCCGGGATCTCATAAAAACGACATCAGTGCGCTCCATCTCACGTCACTCTCAACGAAGACCTGAAAAACATCTCCTTTAAATGATTTACATTGGCCCTCCAAGATGATTTTAAGCAGTTAAATTAGGAGGATAAAGGCGTTAACATCGACGGAATACATGTTAGTTACCTACGTTTTGCGGACGATTTATGCTCATTAGCAGGGATATCAAGGAACTACAGACTATGCTCGAACAGTTAAATGAGGGAAGAAGGACTTAAGATAAATGTGACAAATACAAAAATAAACATTACGAGTGATAACACTGTGGTTTTGGAAAATCAAATGGTAGATAATGTAATACCCTTACTTTGCAATGTTTTGACAAATTAATGCTCACATCGTATTGACAATACGTAAAAGCCAGATTACTTGACCTTTTTAAGTGGTAGCTGCAGTGGGTCAGCGTCCTTTCAAACATTCGAGTAAACACAAGTAAACAAGAGAGAACACGTAAAATAATTCTACCATTCTGTTAATTACATAAATTAAAATGTTGTGCAATGGATTTAGATTTCTAAATAAATCGCTCCTGTGGTTGTGACAGGTAGGCCACCAATCTGACAACACTGGCAAGCCGGTTGTCAGCCGCTGGTTTGGCTAATTTTGGCCGGTAACCTTGAAATGGGTAGGGCGTCGGGCTCCGCTTTATCGGCCTGGTTGGGAAAGAAATAATGCATTATTTGACAGATTTAGTTTATAAACAGTTTGGTGCAATTTTAAAGCTTTCCAAAACAACCCCAAGGCAAAATATTAACATTTAACGGGTTGGTGCTAGTTCCTGAAGGTGCAGGAAACCTTTTGGCCAGGTAAGTATACTTCTGGAGCTCAATTCGCTGGAGATGGCTACTGAGCCGAACTTCTTCTCGTTTTAGCGGTGCAGCTGCATGAACCGGGAATTACAGGGAAATAATATTGTCTAGGGTCCGATAGCTGGGCACGCAGAGAGGGTACGGTTGATACAAAGTATCGTTTCGACAACGCACCCAGGGGTGAAAACTTCGTGACAGAGTATTGTCTAACAAAGCTTTCCGTCAAAGTATAAATTTTACAGGTGACAATTGGAAAATAAGTTAAGTTTAGTGGCGAAACTGCTTGTATTTATACTGAGCGTTGTGTTGTAGGTTGACGTTGAGTGGTAGAATGAATTTATGAGATAAGCAGCGCTGGACTATTGATGTTATCAACATCTTTTTATAGGAATGTTGCCTCGACCCTAAAGTTATCAATGGTTTTGGCATGGCTGTGAAATCTTATCAACAAGGTGGGCGTAGAAGACACAAAATGTGGCAGGAAATGTATTAATTGCGTTTCTTAATTAATTTGTGTCAAGATAACATCACAATAAAGTGGAAAAGTACACATCCCTTGGCTACGAAACACAAATAGACAAAGAAAACCAACTAACAGAAATACAAAGGAGGAAAAGAGCTTCTTGAGCAGCCTTGGAAAAATTAAATTATATATATTTTTAAATAAAGGCATACAGATACTCGTAAGTATGAAGAGGAAAGTTTACAACACCTGCATTCTGCCACTGACAACATATGGTGTGGAAACTATGACCATCACACAAGGAAGTGTTGAGAAACTAAGAGTATCGCAAAGGACAATGGAGTGGATCATACTGGGTATTACTTTAAGAGACCATGTGACACATGAGAAGATACGGCAAAGAACAAAAATCACGGACAGCATGCCAAGGATTGCTCAACGTATATGGCAATGGGCCGGGCACTTAGCACGGCAAGGTACAAATAGGTGGACATATAGAATGTTAAGATGGAGGCCAAGACAAACAAGGAGAAACGTAGGAACGCCTAATAGGAGATGGGTAGATGCTATTAGAAAAACAGCAGGTACACATTGGCTGTAGAAAGCACAGGATAGGAATATGTAGAAAGAAATAGGAGTGGCAGTGGGATTAAAAGCTAATGAAGAAGTGAAGATGTATTTGATTGGTGAGTTGCGCTTTCGATATCCCAATAACAATACCTCTATAATTATTTCGTGTCTTTCTTTTTCTCTATTTGGTGCGTAATTACTAAAAATACACCCTGCAATTCTAATTTACGCAGCATTTTCTTTGATTTATCAGCGATTACTTAACATAACTTTATTATCAGAACTGGTCCTTGAGCTGTTCCCGTGAGAGGCTCGCGATTCATAAATCATCGTGATGCTGGTCAGCAATAAAGTATCGATTGCCACTGTAAATGATAACCCGCAAGCAGCATCCTATACTTGTATTTCCATTTGCTTTAACTATTTAAAAAAGGTTATAATAGTCTTTAGTCACAGTTCGATACTTGATTTAGGGCATTAGGAAACACATAGTTTCATTGGTTCAATTTTTAATCAATAGCGTCATCTCAACGTCTCAATAGCACACTTGATTGAAATAAAATTCCTGTTAGAAGTGTATGAGGCGAAGAATATCTGAAACGTTCGTCCTACGTACATTGAGATAGCGGCCGCGTTGTTATCTAATCCTCCCTTTTGCAATGATCGATGGAAAAGGTTCGCCTCCTCAAAACTGTGCCTATCAGCCAGATTCTTTGCCGGTATTTGCGAGCCTTCTGCTTACATCGTGTCAAAGCCTCACAATGCCTGAAAGCTCTGCTCCGCTCCAGTTCCTGCATCGGGACTACATTCTACCAGGCGTCGACATTTCGCGGTTTACCTTTGACAGCACGCAGCCTGGCATTCACCGCGAACAGAACAATGGCGATTAATCCCCCATTTTCAGTAATTGAGGCTCACATTCAGATCCGCTAATTCGCAAAATGTTGCTGATTTATTCCGGTGGGCGGACTCGCAGATTAATTGATGCGGCCGAAAAATTCTGCGCGATTTATCGACACACCAAGTTGAGCTCCGAAAATTTGATTTATTAACGTGGCAGGTAGCCGCGAAGTGAAGGTCCGGGTGCAAAACGCAAAACGGAAAATACGTTTCCGGTACACCGCGGCAACACGTTAACGTCGTGGCTAAATGTTTTCGGCGCTGAAAAGGGTCAAAAATTTATGTTAAATGCCTTCGATGCGGTTTACCCATCTAACACCGTTCATCAAAGCGTTGCTACAGCCCGTGCCTGTAAAGGGTGTCCCCAGAATGTGCGAAATGTACCTTAGCTGCAGACTTTTAAATCCAAAATAGAACCGTTTAATTATTCAACTTCTATATTCAACTTTTTTTAAGAAATACCATAGGGCCACGTGGAAATGCAGTGCAAAATAAAAGAATTTTGTAGAAAGGAAGGAACAGGCTAGATCATTCAGCCATTTCACATCACATTGTAGACGCAATAAAATTAATTGTTAACTAGCACTGTTACTATTAAGGTCATTAGGAAACAAAGAGCAGCGAGACCATAATCTGGCTGACATTATTTCACTGAAATATTCAAAAGATTATCTAATTCCCAACAACACACAAAAGCATGAAAGACGGATCAGGTTTTACAATTGTAGGATAGCGAACTCTGAAAAGATACAGAGAACCCACGACAAAAAATTAGAACTTCAACATTTACCTGAAAATAGCATGATTTTAGAGGAGCAAACTCATGTACTGCCTGAAATAGAATTAAAGATTGCACGCGGCAAGCTTAATTGGTTGCACATCGTCTTAAACTAATGGAGCAGGTGTTTATTTGCAACAGTCAACTACCAGAAATATTTTTCAGTATCGAAGGGGGGTGGGAGGCGCTACCGCATAATTTTCATTAACCAGTGATGTAGTAGGAAAGCTCCAGTAGATAAAAGTCCTCCACAAGGTTTTTGGAACTGCCCATACTCGTTACATGGAGTAGGTCTACCTTGCGTTTATGTTTTTGTAATGACTTCACTTATATTCCTGAAAATGCGGATGAATTTCGCATCACAAGAAATGAAAAATGAGGTAATGTAATACTATTATATTAAACACACACACACACAGTTCGCTTCAGACCAGCAGAAGCCTGAACCTGTTTTTTTTTCTAACGTGACGTTACGGCACAGTCTAAAAAATGTAATGAAGTCAACTAGGTTTCCAAATAGCGATTAGCACACTCAGCTGGAGATAGTTCAAATTGTAGCTAATTTAAGCGGAGAGCCCAAATGCATACGGCGTAATTATTGGACACACAATGGATGGTAATACCCATGCAATTACACAATAACGTGCACTTAAATCTGAATGTAGTACTTGGTACATCGGATGAAATAAAAGGCCAGGCAAGCAGGACTTGACTCAATCGATGGTTCTGGTTGAGAAATGGGATCGAAAAATCCAAGGCTCGAAGAAAGCCAGAAGAATTAATGCCCAACAATTAAAGACAAACGACGAGAAATTGTAGCAGCTTAAGGTGTGGAGTAGAACCAAATAGCGTCAATATTCAAGCCGATATTGATGGTGTCAGGTAACAATAGGATTTGAAGTGTTATGATATTATATGTATAACGTCTTCCATAAAAATCGCAACACCTAGAATTAATTGAGCGATTTTATTAAAATTTTTATAAAATCTCTATTTGGCTGAAACAAAGTAATGATTAAAATTTGAATAAAAAGTATCGATCGGTTGTTGTTTTTTCTTCGTTTGTTTGTTTACACTTAGTTACAACAAATTTTTAGAACAAAAAACAATCAGTGCGTAATAACTGTCAATTTTGCGAATTGTTTGATCACTATTGCCTTCTGACTATAACAACAATGCTAAGAGTTCATCAACGTGAAAATTATCGTCAATTGAACGTGGCCGTATTATTGGCCGGACTTTCTCTTAGATATATTGCTGGCCGTGTAAACCGTAATGTTGCAACGGTGTTGTGATGTTGGTCCAGATGGTCCGAAGAAGGGGTTCAACAACGTCGCCCGGGATCTGGAAGTCCCCGGAGGACTACTCAATTAATTCTAGGTGTTGCAATTTTTATGGAAGTCAGTATATACAGTGAAAGCCAAAATAATTTGTTCATTTTTAATTAGCAACAACTAAATATATATTTTACCTTTCGCTAATCTATTGCTGATAATTGAAAGAGGAGGCTTTGGAGATATCTTCACAGTTGTCAACAAGACGGGGCGACCTGTCATACTGCAGGGATAAGTATAGAAATTCTGCGTCAGATATTCCCCAATCGACTAATTTCTCGAAACGGTGATTCTAATTGGCCTTCGAGATCTCCTGATATTTGCCCTACACTTTTTTCTCTGGGGCTATTTAAAGGGCAAAGTCTTCAAGAGTAAGCCCAGAAATATAGAGAAGCTCAAAAAAAATATCCGGCAAGAAATTGAAGCTATTCCGCAGGACATGCTTCAACGAGTTATGAGTATTTTTTTCCGACGCTTAGAAGTGTGGATGTGTGGAGAAGGGAGGAGGACATTTAACGGATACAGCTATTTGGCTTCTAAAGACGTTGGAGGCGTGCCTTCGCATCCAGGCGTCTAGCGCAAAATTACCTCTCCTCTAGACTAGGCCAGTGGCGGCGTGATCTTTTGTTTCAACTGAACATAACAAGAAATTGTCAAGATAATCAGATCAACACAGGCCCGTCGAGTGATCAACGTAACGTTATCAGTGACAGTATACACAACAGAGCTATTCAACTTCTACAGCTATATTACAATTGACGAATTTGGCGCTGTAATAAAACAATTGCAAACTTGAGCTGAGAATTTTTTAAACTGCTGGAAGACGCCTACTTAAGTGGCCTACAAAAATATTTATTGCATCTATGGTGGTAATGAAATACCTCAACATTGGTAGAAATCTGAATTCATAACGTGAAGCTAACAACCAGCAGGATATATTTAACAATCAATTTGACTAGTCATTGTTACTTTTTCACCTACCCCTCAAAAGTATACGTAAGAGAATATGTAAACTTAGAGACAAAGAAATTGAAAAAATGAGTTTGTGTTCCGAGATGAACTGGAGACTGGTGAACTATATACTATCAAAAGAGCATTTGATATGGTGCAACTTCACAAAATGGTGGAGATTTGTGAAGAACGTAGGACTAGATCAGCGGTACCCACTACGCGGCCCTTTACTTGATATGCGGCCCCAACACGGAGTGGAAGAATGGCATTCTCAAGTCGATAGATTGAGCATAAAGAGGAGGGACAAAGTCGCTTTAAAGCAAATCACAAAAACGATTGCTTCACCCACCAAAATGTTGGCAGAGATAATGAACATCAACGTCTCAAAATAATAAATGGTTGAAAAAAGGGCTTATTCTTAATGTAAGAAGAATACGATATTCAGAATTCATGTTTTCTATTTCTCTTCCTCTTCCACTGCAAATGAAAGTGGTTACATATAAGCGTCCAATCAATACAAACGTATAAAAGACGTTTTTTTCCCTACGAAGTGAACCCATCGAAAAAGTTTTGATGCAGAGTAAAACCAAAGAAAAAAAAACGTCGCGGACGCTGACTAAAGATTTACTCGGTGCTCATTGAAAGCGTCACAACAAACCTGTCAATATGTTATATCCAAGATGAAATAATAGTAATTTATTATACAAGACGATAAAGTTAAATTTTATCCACGAATGAATCGTTTAACGTCGAGACGCAGTCGAGACGTTAATGATTCAAGAGTGGATAGAAATAACTTTATCGTCGTGTATAATACAATATTTTTTTCTATAGCAAGAACTTTAACAATTTCAGAAGAAACTAAGGACAGTCAATGACATTTCAAAATGTCAGTAGCTGGATTGGGTTGCTACGATAATACGAAGCTGTCATATTTAATTTAAACAAAAGTTAGAAAATCAAATTACTTTATCTATCCTTGATGTTAAAGTGCTACTTTATCTACCCTTGCTGTTAAAGTAAAACTTGCCCTTTTGTTTTGAGTTGATAAAAGCACACTTTAACATGTGCTATAGAAAAAAATACGTTTATTATTATTGATATGTTTATGACACCACCGAAGCTACTTTCGCTGGCCTTAGGTGTACCGCGTAAACCTCAACTCCAAAAATCTCTCCACAAAGGCGACGGGAAATGTGAAGACTCGATAGGCTGAAAGAAACTACATCTGCGTTCGTATAGATGGATATCCTCTAATTCCTTAAAAGGCGACTACATGTCTCTTTATAATGAAAGTAAACAGGATGATACAACTTATTCAACACACAAATTATAGGAAAATGTTCAGAGCTCATCTGGGGCAGGTCTGTTGTCAAGTTACCGCTATGGAGATTTTTCTAAAAATCACTTCCCGGCAATACACTAAGGGACTAGCCGAAAACTAGCCAAGTTCCAGATACCATTAAGCCATGCCACACGGGGATAGGCTGGAAATGTGAGTCCGTTAGGCAAACGATGAGCAGTATCTTACGAATAATATAACATAAATAAATAAATATTAAATTCGCAATGAATGATCTTGAGCATGCAAGATTACATAATAAGCGGGCGACTTAAACATTTATAGTTTAATCAGTAAACATGAGCAAATTGAAGGCAGGGGTTGACTTCCTGCTCAAAATGGTGCTCCAAGCAAATATCAAGATTGCGGGAAATCTTATACGTTAATAGGCAGCAACTTAGGGTCATCGGCAAGGAATTAGCCCCAAGCTTTGGTCTTAGAATGCTGAACGCTGGGCAAGCAAGAACGAAAAATTGTTTAAGTGCAATCAAGCTACGGCGATTTTAAATTCGGCATACCTCAACATTGAAATTGTTCGATAACTCAAATGGCACGTAATTACAACTTTATATAATTTAATACCAGGAAGGTGGGTGATCTGGCAAAAGCCGTAGGTTTGCCACGATGGCCGTTAAAACTATCTTCAAAAGGCAATTTCACATCATGCGTTGGGCTCGTTCTCGTAGCCCAATCTCTCTAATCGCTTTTTTCCATCGATCGCATTCGCCTCAATGTCAAGCAACTCAGCGCGTTTACCCCTCTGCCGGTCTAAAATCAGCGGCGTGCGTGGGAATATTAAAAGCGAGATAAAATTGACAACAGATGCGAGCGTGATAGCCGTACGATATTTAAAATATCACTACCAAAACGTGATACTGTCACTTATAGTATCCTATTCCCATGCTACTACGTTGTGGGAATGGCACGAAGATCAAATTTAGTTGAGGAATTATTGCACAGTACACATTCCTCTAAGTACAACAGTTAATACAGTAGTGTTTCATAGTTAGTTAGTTTTTATTAGTCAGTAATTCAATAAAATATTTATAATTTGCTCCTATTAATCTTTCATTAAAAATTTCGAAAAAATTGTTAGTTGTTAGACCAGTTGCTACGAATACAATCCGAAGTTCCTATTGGTTGCCTGTAGTGTCGTACGATTTTTATCATCAATAACGGTGTATTAGCGAAAAACTAATATTGTCAGCTTATCTCCTCCTACATATTTTAAAAAGATGACTTTGCAACGATTTTGATTTACTTGTATTGGACACTTTAATAATACAAGATACTGAGTAACCTGATGATTTTAATAATTGTATTGATAATATTAACCATAGATACATATGAATGAAATAAAACTTATATGGAAATCCCCTTGTGATGACATTACTTTACTCTTACCTTTAAATCAATCATTTGCCAACATTTTGTTGTTGCGCAATGACGATGATCCTTCTTAGAATGCAGTTTCATCACCGGGTTAATGCGTACCTGAAAAAGAAAAATTTTTTGCTTAAAAATAAATATAATAAATTCAAAATATTGACATAAAATTTGCTGAGTTGTATGTGGAGCGTTGCTAAGTTGTGTCTTTCAGAAACTATACTGCCAGTTTTCGTTTTCTACAATAAAATGTGCTGAGAAGAAGCTATAAACAAATGTTATTTATTGCTCAATATGAAGTAAAAAGTAAACAAGGTTTTGAATAAATGATTAATCGCGGAAGCACGATTTTGTGAGAAAGTTGTAGCTCATGCACTACCGTACTTAATAGCTTCCTGACTAATGAAAGTTGAACGAAATATAATTTCTCATCCATTTTATCTTACTCGTTTGAAACAAGAGCATTTTGCAAATCCTGTTTGCAGAGCAGGACGCGCATTTTTGAAGAAGGCTTATTAATTATTCAATCAATAGCTTGATTATACAGGGTTGGATGCATCTATAAATTTTTCCTGCGAATTGAGTCCACTTCAGATAAAGGGTGAGCGCTCTTCCGTAAATTGCCAATGTTACTCACATAATCGAAAATCTATAAGATCGACACATTGCAAAGCATTTGGTGTATTTTCTGTTTGTCAAAAAAATTTCTTAAAAAACTTCATTTAAATAACACAAACCGATATCAACTAGACGTAAAATTAAAGAAAACCGCGAATATTAACTAGAGTGGATATGTATCCTGCTAATCCGTAGATTTGGATAAAAATTGGCTATAGTTACAGCATGTCCGTTTTATTTCGAGGTGCAATAAATATTACATTGCTATTTGTTAACTTTAATATTTAAACGTGTTGTTGCGTTGATAACGGAAATATATTTTTTCCTAGAAGTTCATATGTTTTAATTTCTCGTTCGGCCCAGAAATCATGATGAACAAAGCCAATACAGCACAAAGATCTATGAATTTCCGATTTATTGAACTAAAAAAGGGCAGAGTAGTTTTGAAAGGAGTTAGCAATAGAAGTGGAGAACAGAATGGCAATTTGTTATGTGGGTTTGAGAGACCGACGCCGCCACTGCTTATATATCGGGGGAAGGAGTAAATGCGTTAAACTTCCTCACGCGAACGAGTGCTGGGATGAAGGGATTAAAAAACCAGATAACTACCGCTAAGTTAGGCTGCAGTTCGGTGTCGTTTCATTTGAGCGCGACGTAATTTGCAGTGTTAAGAACATTTTTACGACCTTTGTGGTACCTTTTGAACTTTTTGACTGGATACGTCAGCTGATGTTGAAGTTCTGTTCGTGTCCCGTTGGCATACCGGAGAATTTCCCTGCCCTTCAGGAAGGGCCTCGAATATTGTTATAGACATGTTGGATTGTAACCAGCCTAATAACTTACTTTTGAAGTTTTTCCTGAATTGATTTAGACAGAAATACTCATGCTTTCAGAATAGAACTGCAACCCTCTCCCACTGTAGCTAGCTGGAGGCACCTGTGGTTTGATTACTTATTATAAATCCACTTTATATTGGAGCAGCGGATCTATAAAGTGTCTTCATAAACGATGAAAGGACAATCTACAGACGCTCACCCAAGTAAAACAGGCAGAGTGTTGTCTATATATTTAGAAGAAAATGAAGATAATTATCTTAACGAAATTAAAGATGTAGATAATGAGCCATCAGTGTTTTGTTTTAATAAAATTGATCGAATGTCACGTTTGTCCTAATTTAGAGTACATCCTTGTTACGGTGACCGGTTTATACACTTGGTGTATTGACGAAATCACGAGTATACTCCAAAAAGGTTTCTAAAATTGCTAACACTTTGATTGATTATATCTTATCTCATATTAACATAGTATTCCACCCTTCTACAACGCTGCATTGTTTTCATTCAGTTATACTGTAGCTTTTATTATTAACTCCACTTAGAACACATTTACAATAATTAGCTCCACACTATTGCCAAATTCCTTTTATAATGACAAATGTTTCTGTACTTGTAAATCATTTACCTCCTCTACAATTAATTGTATTATGTTTTCTAACTCAGGTTATTTAATTTTCGAAGTCACGCACATATTCACTAAATAACATGATAAATTAACACTTTTACTGGAAAAATTGTATTTACTTTTAGAATTTGGGAAATACAGGCGTTTTGATTCCCTTCAGAAACAAAATAATTTTAATTTTTTTATTTTGAAGACGTAAATGTTTGAATCATTTATTTATCTTTGTGCGTTACTTTATTGAAATCAGGTAAAACATTAGTTTTTTATTATGAATGTACGGTTTTCTACTGTATGTTTTAATGAGTCAATCATTTCGAAGCTTTGCAGGAACAGAACCAAATCAAACGTGTTGCTTCTATGTTTTTGGACAAATCCCTTTAGGGAGTCGTGGACGGTAGAGACTATCAAATTCTCGTTATCACCATTAATAACCGTTGTCGCATTAAGCAGATAAGAACCGTTTTGCCACAATCCAGCGAATGGAACTTGAAAGCCAAATGCTCACGATTACAGAGCGCAATTTCTAGTGCTCAGTTAAACGTCGTGCATGCGGTCACTCCTGAAATTGAACGAAACACAATTTGCAAAAGTGACCCTTGTCGGGCGCTCGTCATCGTCACAGGTCAGCGCTTTTCCATGGTTGTGCCCAAGTCTATTACTCCACTCTCCGTGTCGATGCCAATTAACCACCCCCGCGTGCGGTGGTGAAAATTATATCTGTATCACTCTTCGGCAATTTTACGGGTGCTTCTAGTACACATTCCCGCTGAAACCACGGCGTAATTTATTTTCATTTTATTTATCAGCGGACCGAAGAGTTCTGCATAGCGCCGTGTCCGCCCGAATCGACAGTAAATTTACATTGCGCGGAATAATTTTACACTTAAATACGCTGTTGCAAATAACAAAAAGAAGGAAATAATAAATTCAGCGCCGCATGCCATCCTGCCTTTGAAGGACGTTTCCGCAAAGCTTTCCCAGCAGGCGAAGGGACGTCCCCACTCGTGCGGGGCGATTTGATTTTCTAGAAAATCAAAGCTAATGCTTTTCAGGCCCGTAGCTGCAGGAAGGCCAGAAGAGCTTCCCAGAGCCGGATTAACAAGCATTGCCCATTAAGCCATAATTAAATTTACAACCCTTCTTTCAAGGCAATTAATTTAGCTAAATATTGTAATGATGCCAAATCTGTCGCCCCTGAAAAAAAGGTAAATAAATTCAGAAAATATAATCACCGTGGCACATAAGAAAAACGTCCGACGCACAGTGGTCATCCAAAAGCACTAGTGGATCTACGAGGCACGTTGAAGGGTATGACCTTGTGGATACCACGCAGAAGAAGCTGAGATTCCGTTTTGACGCATGGAGCTGCAAGTTTGTCGACGTAAAAGACGTTCATAGACTACGAGGTTATCGGGCTGTATTGAGCCTGAAGTAAGTGCAGCTTCAACAAAGACAACCATCGAAGCCCATCCCAGCTGTACAGGAATCGCAGGGGCCACCTGCAGCTCACTCTGGGCGCACATGTGAACGAGGAGGTACCTACAAAAGGGTGGTCAATCTTGGGAGATGAAAAACGCAAGTTAGTATTCATAAAAGCTAAGAAAATTTGTTAATAACCTGTCAATTATTGCGAAAATACAGTAGAATTTCGCCAAAATATGGTTAAAAAGGCACCTAATTTAGAGAAAGTGGAAATTGGTGTTATCGATACGCTATATTTAAATGTGAAATTTAAATTTTATAATGAGAATAAAGAATTATAATTGATTCATGGCCCTAGGGCAGATAAGAGTTAACTGTATAAAGAAGAAAAGAAATAAGTCCACCCGTAACAACGCCACTTGGCAGATTGAGTCAGAATAGTGTCGACTCCCGACACTTAACGGCGCATTCCGCCACTACTTCTCGTTCGTGCGTCACATTCGAGTTCCGGTTTCCTTTGAGTGCCTCCTCGTATTCACCTTCTCAATGTTACTTTAAAAACTGTGATTCCCCTTATCAATAAAAGTGTTCTCCTTCCCTGCATAAACATTTTGGTAACGGAACTGCACCTTGAAATTCATCTTTTTTATGCTCTCTCTGGTTAAGATTGACCCACACTGCGTCAACAATAAGTGATAAATTTCGCGCTTTAGAATCATTTTGCGTGTGCGATTAAAGTTCAAGACTGCACGACTCGTAACTCGATTCGAGTGCGTCCGCGTATAAATATTCGCCACTTTACGTCAGCAGTTTTCCCGGTGGTGACGCAGCGAAACGTACGAATTTTTGACCCGCCGAAAAGCTCACTTATCGCTATCTCGGCCGCGTTAAATGAATGAATAATGGCTTTGCATTTATGAGTTATAATTTGCATTTGAAGATTTATATCTGCGCTGATTCCTCCAGCAAGCCTAACTTTCTGTTTGCTTTGCGGCTTCACTTTTATGAAGGAAATGTAATTACGTTAATGCTGCTCCCCTGTTTTGGTTTGTTACATTCCACATTCAAAATGGCCTAAAGCAAAGAATGGAACTTATTAATTTCCCTTTGGTTTTTATTACAGTATGTTTCGAAATTGTTTATTTTACCCAACGAATATTATCAAGAAGCGTTAACTGAAAAACGAATCAACAACGAGGAACCAAATTTTACAAACAGACGAGATAAGAGAAGCAATTATATAGGAAAGCAATAATAAAGGTATAAAAAATTGTTGATCACTTCAAATTGGAAGTTAACCCTAAAATGCGATGGATTTGATTTGACAAATTTATGCGTAAAATGACGCGATACTCGCCCAATTGAATAGTCCACACCTGATAAGAAACAACATGCAGTATATAGGATAATTAAAAATCAGAAAACTGCAATAATTCCTTTTCCTAGGGTTTGTTGCACATTTTTAGTTAAAAGGATGAGAAAGATAGTTCTAGCCAGCTACGCAATAACTAAACTCTGCAAATTTTTACTGCTTAAGCACTGTTACAGTATCAAACCGATCTATTGGTCTAAATGTAAACATATAATAAATGCGTTAAATCTACAACCCAGCTGGGAGACCCTTTAACTATAATTATAATCAAACAGACGAATGAATTAGTTTACAGCGGCCTCAGCGAAGGCGGCGATGTTTCAACAAGTAACACATAAATTATGCGAGAACAACTAAATGAATTTCATTTTGCAAGTGGCCTCGGTAGTCGGTTGTCAGTCAGCTACCTGATTGGTTTAGCCGAGCAAATGCGTCATGATGGTAGGAAAACTCGCTACTGCAATGAATGGGATTCGGCGTAAGCGTGGGCGTCGTGCGGTCCCCAAAGATTTCCCCTAAATCGCAGGGTCTGGTGTAAATCCCTCGAAGGAAGAACGAAACGAAAAACTGGCAAGACCAAAGTATTGGCCAGCTCTGCTGGATGTATCCCCAAAACTATCAGGAAAAAGGCTCCTTTCGGACCACGGAAATTTGCAGAACCGGCGGTCATACAAATTAGGAACCACACACTGTCACTCAAAATCAAATACCTTATCGCCTCCGCGGCTCGTGAAGAACTCTCCAATCCAAGCCATCTTTTCACGCCAGACGCCTCTGTCGCGCCAACACCTGCAGCTAATCCGAATGTAGATTGCCCCACGTGAACTCACATGTTACAACGGCGAGATAGCCCGCGGAAGAGAGAGAGAGACGGAATTAGAAAACTTTAGGAACATATCTCGCTTACTCCAATGGGCAGCGTTTTGAAATTGTTCTAACCAAACGCGCCTAAACGCGACGAAACAAATGCAGCTGCAAAGAAGACGGCTAGAGCCCAGAGCGATTACGCTGAACCTTCTAGGAAACAAAAAGTTGCATGCGTGTCAAACCTTTAGAAATTTTAGATGCACTAAGCTGAAGGAATGTACGAGAAAATATGACCGAAAAGGAACCTATATACAAGCGAACTCGTCATATTTGTAACAAAGATACTCCAAATGATCGCATAATTATTTAATTTAAAAATGGCCTGACAGCACTATGCTGATGATGAAAACATTGTAGAGGATGTTTATAGCTCTTTAGCTTGTCCCTTCACTTAAATAAGAGTAAAATAACAAACAATAATTTAAGGCTCAAACGTATACGTACAAGCACAATTGTAACAGGCACTACTATAGTACCACACACACGACTGCCGATAACCCCGTAAACACTTGTATACAGTTCTGTCCCTTGTCTCTTACTCGAAATTGAGTACTCTATGGTTTGTTAGACAATGAGCAGTCATGGATGTTCACATTCTTCAAGAGATAACCACAAGTTGTTTGCAAGGTCCTAGATTTCGCACGTTTGCATTATTTGAAGTATTACATTACTCTGGTCCGTAAAGTGCTTTAACGCTTTTGCTGCGGTGTTTCATCGAGAGTATTCATGTGAATATATAGAACATATTTTATGTACCGACCACTTTGGACTCAAATTTTGGGCGCATGTCCGTCTGGGTGTGCTAACCACTATTAAAAACCACGGCTGACTTGCCGTCAGGCCATCAACGTTACTTTCTTTAGCCTGTAGGTAAATTGCCGTGGCGTGAAGTTTAGATGGCATTTCAAGGGTAGTGTGATATGGGTGATTTTGTATTGCACACTGTTTGATTTCCTGTGAAACTAAATGTAGTACCCGTTTCCAGGAAAGTAACATAGCTCATGCCAAAGAAAGATGGAGAAAGTAAGTGCCACTCCGCGCATAGAGCATGACAAGATCTTCTCAGTACATCAGTTGATAATGAAGAAATATTTTTTCTGTGACGGGAAAAAAGATTGACATTGTCTCCCTCTTGAAAGGCGCTATAATGCCACTTTTTAAAAAATAGTTTTTTCCGGATATGTATTCATAAGTATTATTACTCAGATATTAAGATACTTTCAGTAACGACAACAAACTGATTTAGGTGCTCTATTTCACCACCTAATGGCGGTAAAAACCAAACGTTTAGGTAATTTTGAAAATGACACATATGTAATAGCCGTTTATAGCTTTGCTATGTAAATTGTAGTTAGCTACAACCTACCATTTTAATAATTCATATTCCACATCTCTCAAATTTTCGGTTTTATTACGTTTTTCAATATATTGCTGTAGATCGTTTCCCGTCACTGAAATAAATAGTTAAATAACTATTTCTCTATCTGCACCGATTTGACTCTCTCAAACAAACACCCGCTCAATCAGTTTATGACTATACCTATTTTACTAGTAATCCGCGTGCCAACTTTGTAAGTTTGTTCTAGGAAGTAAACATATTTTAACGTGCAATAACTAACTACTGAATTTATGTATCTATTATAGGATCTACTATATACAAATCTACAATATCTGTTTACCATTTTATTTAAAGATTTCCTAAACTTGCGGAAAATGTGTTTCCAGTTTTGACTGTGGCACTGGGTTGAACAAATTGCTTTTGAAGAACACGCTACCCTTGAAAATACTCCGCGGACTTAAACATTTATTATTTCATAGAGTGCAGTGTTTTATAACAGTTACTTAAACAACTAGATTTCAGTTTTGTGTGTTTAAGAGAAATTCTCCATTCTACAAGTCACATTTCTCTGATATTGTTCTCCATTCAGACATTTTTAAAATCTGTAAAGTTGAACAGATTTGCCTGGAGGTTGTAATCAGGAATCCGTTGCTTTGCGGTGGTTCTATCCCTAATTTTAAGCGCATAAATGAGACTGCATTTATGCTTTAAGCCAGCTTAGTCAATGGCATTTAAAGGGACGACAGTAAACCACCCCTAAGACGCAGCCTCACGTCTCGACAGTATTATGGCTCGGTATAGGGGTGGCGACGTAGTGAATGAATCAAACATTAAATGCAGATTGGTTTTATTATAAAAATAAACGTGTATTTATACAAAACAAGAATGCTTAACGAAGTAACAATATCAAAGTTCAAATGTACAGTTTACTGGCCCAAAGCGTTTACAATTACAAAATAACAACGTAGCAATTCAGCGGTTTTATTTCCTGCTGGAGCAAAGGTCGCCCGTTGAACCTGCCGCTGTAGGTCGGTTTTGTGCATGAGGCGCAGATCTGCAGTTTTACTGGTCTTTTACTCGTCTGATTGCAAAATAACACTGGCTTTTAAATTATGAATAATGTTCCGTAAATTTGGACTGACATTTATATATGTTTAATCTAATTTAAACATATTAAATAAAGCAAAGACTGGTGATTGCGGCATTAAAAATTTCTTGCCATTAAATCAGAATTGCATTTAAAAACGTGCGACTTGATTTCGTAAATTTTAGAAAATAAAATTTGTGTGTTTAAATCAAGTTTAAACAAAGTGAATCCCTTGCATTGCAACATAAGACAATTACCTGCTACTCGCTTCTTGCACAGCATAAATACACAGGGTATCCCAAAAACACACTGATGAACTTTAGGGAGTGATAGAAGACATAAAAAAACAAGCAATATGTCTGCAACTGAGCTGTTTTGGCTCTAGAGCAAATTACATTTTCAATTTATATTTTCAATTACATCGACATAAACAATAATTAATAACAATTGTTGACATCCAAAGTTCATCATCACCAGGTGGATTGGAAGAGGAAATTCTGTAACTTGAACTGGGTAATTTCCCAATTTTAATCTTCTCGACTTTTTGGGTTCTTGTGCAGCCTCTGGTATACGAAACTCCTACTTGCAGAAGAGGATCTTCTAGCAAGAGTGATTGTCGCTTGCGTACATATGCAAACTATTTCAGGAATATTCCAAAATGTCCATGAATTCATGAATTGACGATGCACCCACTGTATTGAAGTAAATTGTCGACATTTTAAGCAACTTCTAATAATAAATAAACCCGAAAATGAACAGTTTCAATAGTAGAGATCAAAACTGTTCATTATCGGGCATGAATATGTTAACAAAAATTGCTTGTATTGGTTTCTTGTATAATTCCCAGAAGTTTGTCGGTATGATTTTAAGACTATCTATATAGACTGAATTGGAAATTTAAAGTAGATCTTTTTTCCAAATCATCGTTTAAGATCTCAATACCTTCTATAAGGGTGTTTTTAGAAGATCAGAGTATTAACTAGCAACAGAGAGACCGTAAAATATAACAGAATTTCCCAATGGTAGTTTAATACTCATCGTAAATATATAAATAAATAAAGGCGCGAGAATCAACTTTTGAAGCAGGTGTTTTCCAAAATCAAATGAAATTTACACGCTGCCTACTTTCGTCACAATCGGCACTGGAATCTGCACAGCGCGGCAATTTCCGATAAACGAGAGCTACCATAGCACAATTCTACCAGAACCCCACCAGAAGATAGTCTCTCCGATAAGCATCTAGAAGAGTCTAAAAGTAAGATTCGTAGTCCGTGAAAGACAATTGAGTTTAGCGCTCTAGCTTCATCACTCCTAAGCATCATGTCGGAGGCTTCAATTCCGACGTCTACAGCCAGAGCAAACCCAAAGATTTATCCGTTTAAAGCCTCCCGTTGGAGAGTTTCGGCTTCAGATTTTCTTTCCTAGGTGGCAGAATTCCTGCTGAGTCTTCTCCCCCAGTCAAGCTGATACCTCTGTGATACAATTTCCCGATAAACCCCTAAAATAGATCTATAGACCCCTTCACATAAATTCACTCGACACCCGATCTGCAGCCCCACGTTAATACTGCCTAGGGTGCCTTTATGTCAACTTGACGTATTTGTCTTTTCCAGGGCACGGACCGATCGTTTTTCCTTCTCACTCTAAAGCACTCTAAAGTGAGAGGGAACAACTATTAAGGTACGGACGGGGTATTGTCCCCTCCCACTCTAAAGTACTTTAGAGTGAGAAGAAACAACGATCTGTCGGTACCCTGGAAAAAACAAATACGTCAAATTGACATCAAGGCACCTTAATACTGCCCACTGTGGCGGCTCTACCTATTTACAACACCGAATAAAATACCTGGAGCACTGACCTGTTACCCAGAAGTAATCTCAATACCTACGCTGCAGCCCCATAGTATATTACAACACATGCAACGCTTGTTCTGCGGCTTTTTAGATGCAATTATAGCTCTCCGCAATATCCTGAAGATTTGAACTGTAGATCTGCAAAAAAGTCCTCCAAAGCGTTCTGCTGCCAAGGTAAATTCTGTTCCACAGATAGCCCACAAGCCATATCAACGGGCAAAACACGAATTTTATCACTATCACAGCCCTGCACAATCGGAGAAACTTTTCCAGGGGCGTTAATTACTTTGAAATTCACATGTATAGGCACCGACCGGTCCCGTATTTCGTTTGTATTTGTCCAGGACGCGTATTGCCAAAGATCAGGACCTCGATCGAGGACGTGGCATTTGTTGACTACCTAAGCAGGCGTTTTCAGACTTTCCAATCTCGGATGCAGCTTTTATTTACTGTTGTGTAGCATGGGCGTAGGAAAGAGGATAATAAGGTGTGCCTGGCTCATCCTGAAATCATAAAAACCAACAGCTGGCCCACCCTCGAATTTAGCACAAAATAAATGTATAAAATAAAAATAATAATGACGTAAAGCTGTTCGGTGGGTAATTTACTTTTATAAAATAAATCCTTGAACTACGTTCTACGTCCACGTTGTATACATCCATTTGTATAATTGTACTATATTGTAAATACTAATATTTGTATGTTATTGGCACTATCATTATTTTTACTAGAAAAAAATCGAACTCTTGGTTTACTAAGCTACCATTAAGGACAACTAATTGAGAAAGAGCAATTTTGCTAAATTTAACCTGACCACAAGAAACATTTACAGATTTGAAATATTAAGTAGATAGTAAATACATAGAATAACCAGTAAATGCGGTAGTACTAAACTTCTTCTAAGATTTTGTTTTAGGGCATCTTGCAGAATTGCAAAATGAGTGTGTCCTTAGCGATAGAAAGTTCATTAATGCTATAAAATTTTCTTCGTTGAGTGCAAGTCATAAATATAGCAGTGAATGTAGAAACAATAAACCTTAAAGTAGACTGATGATCAACACACCTGTTGAGATGAGTTGACTGTTTAATATAGCATTAAATAATTGCTTAACATTCTTGAGAACCGCACATTTTCTTACTTTACATGAGGTTCTGCCTCTAAGCACTATTACAAGCTAGCTCTCCAGTATACATACGTTTAAAAGTAGCAGCTGTTATTATATCTGATATAACGGCACCTGTAGCTCAATTTATTTAGTTAAAAATGAGAAAGTAACCATTTCACTTTTTTGAAAACGCATACTGTCTTCTGCTTTATAAGAAATCACACAATGCGGCTATATTAGAAATACAAAAATACATAAAATTCTGCTAGCTGCAAAGGCTGAAATCCAGGTATTAAATTACACCTAAGAATTCTACCTGCAGGGGTGTCGTAACGTTGGTTATAACTATGGAAGTTAGTAACGATTAACACATACCAAACTCTCCAAATTTAAATCCGCTGAGCGGTTAATCCTTGAAATGTTTCAAACAAGTACAGCTTAATTATTGCAATCAAAGTGGTAAGAGACGATAAGCGAAGCCAAGACCTAGGCTTGTCTTGCGGACTTGGCAAAACGGCAAGGTAGAATATAGCTGTAGCTCGAAGCGGTAGACAGCGTCAAAAACGTTTTCTAGATCAGGCAATGGCGATGGAATCCGGTACGTTGCTTGCGATATCCGGTACAAAATCGACACTCAGTGATACCAGAACAGGACTTCAAAATAGGGTTGCCTCTAGCAAGCTTGTAGATCCGACCTGCAGTGCGACAAGGACTGTAAAGCCCTCCCACACAGCAAATCATCTGACCAGTGCCCCTCGGCTAGCGGTCGTGGGAAAAAGCGTGTGGCGGCGTCTGTATTTTGAATCGACATAACACTAAGTCATTCTGATTTTTATTATGAAAGCAGGGAAGATTAAGATAATAATTTATCTTTTTGCAGAGTAACCGTAAGGTTTTCCTGTTAACAGAAATAATCTAGATGGGACAGATATGCTACCAGCTTTTCGATAATATCCCTTTTTCTTTTTCTCTTTTTTACGTTTTTATTCCTCTTCTTTAAAGTCTTTTCGGTGGACACCAATAGAAGCTATATGTGTTATAAAAATTCCATAACTGATTTTGTAGAATCATGTATATAAAATAATCATAAACTTGCAAAAATAGGGGCTAAAAGTAATTCAATGCAAGCATTTGAATTGAAGTGTTTTTAATCTGTGCTCTCTAGCATCCTGATATAATACAGAATTGCTGTTGTTGTAACTTTTCTGTAGGTGGCTACCAAGTTGACTTTATGAATTTGTACAAATATACCTTTATTTTAATTTTTTATAAAGAGATTTGTTCCTATTTTTTCAACTATCCATTTCATTGTACATTACGTCTTTTATCTACTTAGTAGACTTGGTAGTTCATTATTGCGCTCTTCCCGTCCCTTCATCAAACAGTAGTTTGAAATCCCTGGACGATCATCCCGAAGACAAAACAGCCATACGCAATCTGTACCCAACCTTATAAATAAAGGAAAACGATAGCGCGTCCAGCATCTACCCAGGTTTAATTATCTTAATCCCTCTCATTATCTCCGGGCCCATTGGTGATCAAATTTACGTTCCAAGGTTGCCAGATAAGGTAGAAACGCACACAGCCCTGGTATGGCAGGCCCCATGCGTAAACCATTGCAGGTTGCAGTTTTTCTCCCAGCGTAATCCTCATCGAAGCAACCCGAAGGCGGATTTTCCCTCCTGACAGTTTTTCATCTTATTTGAATGGAGGGTAGGCGAGTCACATTATCACGCGATGCTGTCACACGTCTGGCTCCGATATTAAAGAGGAGTTTTTCCAGGCTCGAAATTGATTATGTAGCCGGCGTCTTATTGCTTGATCTAACCGGCCTGGAAGGAGAGCCGTTAAAGTATATTTAAGTTCGAAATGTCGTCGGCAATTGGGTTAACAATTGGGGAAAATTTTCCGCCGTTCTGGCAACCAATCTTAGGTAGGTAACATAAAAATGTACACCGGTGGAGTCGCGTCGTTAGAGTTTTAATATTAATAGCTGCAAAATTAAAGCTTACGCTTCACCATTTAATAAATATTTTTTCTAAGAGATAGAACTGCCATTTATTAAAACTGAGGGTGTATGTAAAAAGCGTTGTTTCACCTTTCAACGTCATTGTTTTTGTGGATGCTTAAGGAAACCCACATTTTTTATAAATCTTTTATAAATGGCACGCCGGCATAAATATTTTTACCTTCAAATTTGAATATTTTAGTTTTCCCAGTTTACACTCTTGTTGATGCAGTTTTAAGAAAAAATCCTTTTTCAAACAATTTTTGTTTATAAAAAGAATTTTACGGTTGGTACTTTTTATTGACATTCAAGCAAAAACAAAGGACAAGAGTATGTGTCTACATATGCATATATGCAATTTAATGTACTAATTGTACAGGTGGAAGAAGTATTGTATGTTATTATGGTAATAATTACTTGGTGTATACGATGCATGTTGGTAGAAGAATGAAAGACGTGGAGCAATATTAAAAAGGGTCGACGTTTCTACGTATTATACCTAAACATAGTGCCAGTGGAAATTATTGTATAAGCTATCACAAAATAAAACATTTTCCTAAATTTCCAACATATTACACCAGGTATGCTTTGATGCTCGTAGCATAAATACGTGTCGCGTGCGATAAGGACGAGTGAGATAACCCAAAAGGTCAAACAGCCGAGTAAAGCGAAAGCTGTAAGTGATAACACTATCTGTAAACACCTATAAAATAGGAATTATTTAATCCAACTTAAATTTAATGGCTTTTTTCCAAAATACAATTCAACTCAGATAACACAACCAAAGATCGCCAAACAATGGCCAAAATTTTTAGGAATAATTTCCAACAACAGCCAGGACTGTACTTATTACGAACACGGGCCAAAGTCCCACTAAAGCATTGAAATTATATCGTAACTGCTCCATGGTATCAGTCACTGATGTCGGCACAAACGTTGCAATACAAATTTTCCAACAATAAAAGACTAGAAAAGACTTTGGCAGCTGCTTGAAAACAAAAAAAAAGAAAGAAAAAGAAGTAGCTCTCACAAATCTATAATTAACCTTAGCAAATGTATACGAAAACCTATAAAATGAGCCAGAAGAAAGTGACGAACCGTAAATTTAAAAAAAAATGCTATTAAACCTGCTCCAATACTTGTATCTGGAGTTAAAAATCTCTTCACTAGTCCAATTGCTTGAAAACCTAGCTAAAGATAAATACGACCTGAATATTTTAAATGGCAGATAAACGAACGTACAGTAAAAAACAGAGCGGAACAAAAACCTGCTCCTTCTATCTTACGTGGAGTTAAAACCAAAGGATAACAACCAATATATTTACAAAACATACCCACTCTTCCACAAAAGAAAATGTGAACCCTTGCTTCCTAAACCTGAAATCCCGCAATGCAGCAACTGCCAACGCTATTAACATATAAAAAGTTTTTGCTTTCGAAGAGCCTAGTTGGTAACATTTTTAGGAGATTACGCCGCGATCAACTGTCAAAGACAAAATGTAAGGATAGTAAATGTGAAATATGTATAGACAATTGCCCCTCAAATTAGAGAGATTGCCTCGTATACGAAAAAGCTCACACTGAACAGAAGCGTATGTCTACCAAAACCTTCCAACCAACCATTATATCAACACTATCAGAGCAAATAAGAAACCCATTTAAGAAAACGCCATGGAAACGCACACGACGTCTCCATTATTCTAAGCTCAGCTACAACCAAAATCAACAGCAACTTCCCCAGTAACCCAATGAGATTCAGGAATGCACCACGCAGTCTAATCCACAACCAAAAAGATAACTAAAGTTTAGCAATAAAGACGAACGGAAAATACAAAACTAAAATAATGTAACACTACTAAAAGGTTTTGACGTTGAGCGGCAATTACCACAAAAGTATATTTCTTTTAACTTCTTGCAGCTGGTGAACTACGGGGTAGCCTCCTGAAAGATGCGCAGTGCAAGACGTCGAAAGGATCCACCTAGACGAGGCTGTGGGCGGCCTCCTAGAAGAGACGAGTAGCTTTGGGGCGATCCGGGATGCACTTTGTGCAAACTGGAGGGTTGACTACAGAAATTGTATGGCAAATCTGTAGGTGAGCAGGTAATGGGAACGGGCTAGTTTAGTCTTAAGCTCGACTGCCAAAGATATTAAGCGAACAAGTGTGTTTAAACATCTTTTGGCCGTTACTTTCAACGGCCAAAATCGCAGAGGGGATTAATTCGTTGTTTTCAAAGGTAAAAGTTGCAGTGTCATTTTTTTTTCTATAAGTTTTACCAGGAATCATTTGATCGACACATGCAGCTTACCTAAATCCCCTGATTTTGTTACTTAACTAGTCTCTTTTGGCGCACCACATAAAATTTATAAATTTGTATTACCGTCGGATTTAGCCATTGTTTTGGACAGTTATAAACAGCGTTGCGTAATTCGCCGGTTTAGCTTGCTTCAAAAAGCCTGCAGTTTAACGCCTTCTATATATAGACAGAACTACAATGGTTCTTAATGCACGGTTGGCTACAGTTTTATTACACTAGGGTGTCCGACTTCATTCAAACACAGCGGCGCGGCGCCGTAACAACGGCCGCCGTGTTGCACGAAAGCGGACAGAATAATGAAATCAACTCAGATGTTACCAGTAAACTTTTACATCGTCATAAAGTAATACGTACAGAATAGACAGTGTTTAATAAAGCACCGAGAAGCACCAGCGGAGCCACAGAAAATACAATTAGGCATGCCCCAAAGTTGCATCCAAGGGCCAGTATTCTACTTGATCTATATTGTAGACATACCTATAATTCCAAACACAACCAACTTCGTTAATGATCAGTACTAGCTGCTCAACCCATTTCAATCATGATATTAGAACTTCTTCGACACAACCCAGACAGAATTCAGAAATAGCTCGTCTTCTTCTTCTAAGTGCATTCTTCTACCGAAGAATAGCGATCATCATTGCTATTTGTACTTTCGAAGCGGCAGCTTTGAAGAGAATTTATGTATTTTTCCACTGGAACGTACCGGCGACTATTGCAAAAACTGCACTTGCACGTATTAGGAACGTTCCCATTACCTGCACGCAACCAAAAGAGGAAGTAATTATTGGTGACAGCGGTGTTTAGGCGACATCCCTGAAACTTGTGGCTTTGTTCCAATTACTTGTGATTACGTAGCAGCGACGTTGCTTCGTCCTGCAACTGAATGACAGTAAATTATCATCAACATCATCATCATCATCATCATCATCATCATCATCATCATCATCCAGTTTTCTTAATCCACAGCTGGACGTAGGGTTCCCTTAAATGTCGCCATTCGTTTCTGTCATCCGCTCTCTATATCCAGTTGCCAGTGATCCTCTTTATGTCGTCAGTCCATCGAGTAGGTAGTCTTTCCTTGCTTGGTTTGTCGGCTCGTGGTCTTCACTCTATCACTTTTTTGTCCATCTTCAGTCTCTGAATCTGGCTACATGCCGTGCTTAATTCCACTTGAGGTTTGCTATATATTGTATTACATCGCGTACGACAGTTCGGCTTCGTCACTCCAAGTATCGATCTCTCTATTAGCATTTGAGTTACTCTTAGTTTTGTGGTTGTTCTTTGGTTCGGAGTTAGAGTTCCCTTCCATACGTTAGTACTGGGATTAAGGATTAATTAACATTTCCCTTAAATGCTGCCCATGTGATAGTTAGTCTTCTATGTAGCTCGCATGTCTCACTGTATCTGCCTATTCTAACTTCATGGCCTAAACAGATATATTTTTCGACCAATTCTACTTCACAAACAAGATCAAGTTCTGTCAACATTGTCCTTATGTCGCCTATATATTGGTTATTAACACAATGTCATCTGCGAAACGAAAGTGCTTTTGATTTTCGCCATCTATTGTTATTCCCTTATTAATCCATTGAAGCTTTATGCTTGCATTCTCTAGCACTGCAGCGAATGGTTTGGGCATTGCATGACCTTGCCTAACATCCCCTCGATTTTGGTCTTCTGGATGTTGTCGTGTAATCGCACGTTCGTAGTTTTATTGTTGTTGTATATGAGTTTAGTATATCGATAGTCAATGCGGCTCTCTTTTAGGTCGTCGACTATTCTGTTGGGTTCTATTATATCAAATACCTTGTGGAAATCTGCAAAAGTTAGCACTAATGGTCGATTATACTCCACCGACATTTTTTATGAGGACCTTTAAGTTTGTAAGTGGTCAATAGTTCCGTAAACTGATAGAATACCAGCCTATTTCCTTAGCTGGTAGAGTTTTCTCTCTAGCCTGAATGTAATAATCCAGGTGGACAATTTGTATAAGTGTTTTAAGAGGCTCATGGGCCTATAGTTTTCAAGGTTGGTCTTCTCCCCTTTTTTGTGTAACATGATAGAGCATTGTTCCATCTGTCAGGTATAGAGCTTTGATGCAGACATAGGTTGAGTAGATTTCTTACTTGCTTTGTAAGTATAGTGCCTTGTTTACAATACCGTCTTTTCCTGGAACCTTGTTATTTTTTATTTTTCTCTGTGCGTGTCTTATTTCTGTGTTGTTCTCTGGAAAATATTCTGAGCCCTGATTTAATATGCTTTTCCTTGATATTAATTCTTCATGTGGTGGCTTTTCTTCTTCTCGACTTCTATATCATTTCTTCTTTTGGCTTTTTCATGATCCGGACTACCAAAAACATTACGTTTTGTTCTGTTCCATAGGTTTTAAAAAACTTTAATTTTAAGTAACTCGGTTGCTATATCAAAAAACTGCTGCAGAAGTATTTTTAATCAGAAATTGACGTAAAATATGCAGGCCGTTCCATTAAAGTGATATGCATTCTTGAAAATAACTCAAACTGGTTTTGCTGTTTCTGCAATGATAATTAGCGAAAAACATACTACTATAGATCATTCCATACTTCAAAATCAGTAAAGAGACTTATGCAGAACGACGTTGCCACATTTCAGCAAACATCTCCTTGGAAATAAATACGCACCTGTCAATCATAGATAAATCCTGCTTTAGTATTTCGGGGCACTTAACAACTACTAATAGAAGTGGCAACATCAGCCAGAAAACTTCCATAAGAATTACATTGCCCTATTCTGCCCGTACTAAATTTGAAGTATGGAACGATCTATAGATTGATAATTTAACCGACTTTGTAGCTCAAATAATAAAAGAGTTAGCAATATTGCCTCCTTAATTTGGTTCACCCTATAGAGGAATTTAAAAACACTTCATCGAGAGTAAAAAGTTTTGAAAAAATCCAAATCTCCCTTCTTTTTCCTGATAAAACATATTTCAAATTTTATGGGTGAAATTAATAGAGGATCTCTAAATCAATTGATTAATTGTTTGTTGAAAGTTCCACCTCAAAGTTGCGCTTTCTGGATTTCTTAAAAACAATCTCCTTCAATGCCGTTTATACAAAAAAACACGTGCAACTATTCGTATTTAGCATAAGTGGATCTATATGTCGAAGTACTCCGGATAATCCAAATTTAAAATACATTTGCAAATTCAAAGATTGTGGAAACTGACAGACGCTAACATTTTTATTTGTAAAATTTCTAGAATTTCAATCTTTATCACTTTACTTTTACAAAGTGACGACTACTAAATAAAAAGCTAACTGTGTTGTAAGCTTAAAATCAAGTTTACAAAAAAGATTTTCTAATTTAAAGATAATACATACTTTGGTCAAACTTAATATTTCAAAGTGTTCGTATTTTTTTCTGTGGAAGTAGCCAGTTATTGTTTTCATAACCGTAATTAGAGCTCTAAACCAAACAATGGCTATTTATGCAACAAGTGCTAAAAGTGTATGTTTATGCACGAGACATGATAATTGGGAAACGAAGCCGAAGGCTGAGTTTTATAACATGTCGAGTGCAATAACACTTTTAGCACGAGTTTGCATACAATATTTTTTCTACGACCTTAAATTTTCTATTAATAATCCATAAATGTAAATTTAACAAAGGTTTGCATTTATGACAGTTATAATTTATGTCATAATAAAGAGATGGCCTTGACGCGCAGGTGAATGTTTATGGAGCCAGTACTGTGAAAGTCAGTTATCAAAGGTAATTATAAGAGCACAAATCTGACTTTCTTCATTACATAACGCTTTAATTATTTTAAAAAATACTTTAACTCTAACGCAAGAAGTAACTAGAATAACTTTACAACCTCACTACCAGTTCAAAATTGTAGTTTTATAACCTCACTTCACTTTATAACACATGTGCTAAAAGTAAACAGCTGATCTCATTTTAAACACGCTAAATTATAAAACGTTACTTTTAGTGAGAAAAGCTAGCGCTAAAAGACCTGCTTTTAGTGGTGATCGTAGAAAAATATTTTTAATTCATCTTGGAACCATAATTTTGTTTATTTCATTTTGGAACCATAATCTTGTTTATTGGCCCTCGATAGCGGGCGTAAAATGGTTTTTATCTACGATAGTGGTGTAAAATTGCCTTTTACAGTGGTGTAAAATTGCCTTTTAGTTGGCAGTTTTAAGTTTCTAGAACGACTGTTTAATAACATGTTTTCATTAGTTTACGTCGTTATAGCAACGTTCTTAAAAAATTTAATTAGGCACGTAGTTAGTAGCAACGTGTAGCAGTACGCTAAGCAGTACCACAAGCACCAACAATGTAGTATAGCAACACCAACAATCTGCATGGAAACCATAGCATACCAGAAACGCACAGCGCCAGCACAACGACGACCCAGTAGTCTGTAGTCAAAATACTGAATCCTCGAATTTTGTCCATTTTGATGACTAAAATGAAATAAAACGTTGTATGTACCACGTGCCTAATCACGATTATAGCTCTCGGGAAATTTAAAGCTCTCGGTGAATTCACTCGTGCTAAAATCTATTGATTAAGCCCTTAATACATAAATAACTATTATTGGCCCTCGATAGGGGGGTGGGGGGGGGGCTATATGCGTCTATGGACCGAGAGCCTATAAGTTGCTAAGCAGCATAACAATCACCAACATTGTTGTACAGCAACATCAACAATCTGCATAGATATCATATCACACCAAAAATCCACAGTGCCAGCACAACGATGAGGTAGTCGTCTGTAGCCAAAATAGTAAATTCTTGAATTTTTTCCTTTTGAGAACCAAAATAAAATAAAACGTTGTGTGTGCCATGTGCACAATTACGATTATAGCCCTTGGGAAATTAAAACCTCTCAGCTTCGGGTGGCGCTTTAAATATTTCCTCATGCTATATTCAATTGGTTATGCTCTTAATGCAACTATTGCAACCTTGTACTAAAATGCCAATTGTTTTAGTTTTTATTGCTAATGTCAAAATGATGTTTTTACTACGTTACCATTGATGACGCTAAAAAAGTTAATTATATACCTAGACACTGGAGTTTACCTTTTTAGTTGTCAGGGTCCGTACGACCGAGGCAAATAAGCCACGTATGCAGGTTATGTTGACGTTTTCTATCATCCATTTGCCACCCCGCCAGTTGTAAAACGTCGCAAAACGACTGCCGAAAGTAACCTTGCACTTGGCAGTAAATTTCTATGTCAACATAACCTAGAATATCTAAAATGTTCGGTTTATTATAGAACTGCTAAAAAATTTGTGTGTAATACGTTGCAGGAAGGGTGTTTTTTCACTCTTCGTAATTGTCTAACCCTCTTCGCTCGTTGGACAACAATTTTGTAGAAGTTTTCTTCTGTGTTGTATAAAACTAGGAATAGTATTCATTTGTGGTCATAATATTTTTATTTTCAAACTGCATCTCATATTAACAAAAAAAAATTTTTTTTTCTTAAATGCTCCAAATATTTTCAATGAAATAGCGATATTAAGGTTAAGATACAAGACCACAAAACTAAAGGAACTTAACATTTATATACAATATAGACATTTGGGAAGCAACCAATGTTTTCGCAGGTCCAATTAATTTGTGCTTACTTTTATAAACTAGAGGAGCAGAATCTCTTGAAGTATTATTTAATCTTTCGATATTTTTAGACGTATGCCTTGAAACTCTTCTCTACATATAACATAAAAATACACCATATTGTGACGTTGTTTTCAGACGCGCAGGCTAACAGTTTCTAGCATTTTCATTTTATGTTCAAATAAAATTATCCGCTATTGGATCCAAATTGTATCGGAAAAAACAGCATACGGAAATTTAAAAAAGTACAAGAACATTTTATTAGTGTGTGACTTAATTGTATAAGTGGGCACACGGAATATGTATACTCTCGCAGTAACGTCCTCGTGCCGAATCGGCTCGCAACGAAACGTGTTTGCGTCGAAACGTCTCACGTCAGAAAATCCTCGCGCCGAACCGACTCCACGCCGAAACGTCTCCCCGCCGAAACGGTGTCCGTTACTGTTACGTGTCAAAAGCATAACATGAGAATGAGAATTTGTTTTGTGTATAATTCAAGGCCGTGTAAAAGCTCTTTTATTGGAACATGGTCGTTGTGTAACTGCAACGTTAGCGATTGGGTTGTGATCTATTTTACCGGCAGCCGAGAGCAGTTGTTTAAAACAATTCCTTTGGTCTTGTTGGTTCTTTTCTAGTATCCTAGTATCATCTGCGGGGCGCAAAACAGTAATGATTCCGCTTGCCTGAAAATTTCCCTACCAACGTCACATGGAGCCGGTTGCAGAAAGCAATGTTAAGTCTGGTGTTAGCTAACGCGACGTCAAAGTGAACAAAAACGAATCAAATCTCAAATGCTTATGGTAACTAATACATTAGTAAACAAAATTTTATGCGATTTTGTTCACTTTGACGCGATGTTAGCTAACACCAGACTTAACATTGCTTTCTGCAACCGGCCCCTAGAGTTGTAAAAACTTCTGCGATCTCTTCGACTCTCTGCTCCATAAAAGCCTAATTTGAATTTGGGCCCCATCACCTGACGGCTTTGCTAATGATGTTTGCTGGCTTTGATTTTTGCAGCCGCAGCTTTGAGCCCGTTTGGGGGCTATTCGTTTCACCGTTTGCAGCAGCAGCTTGAACCCGTTTCAGGGCTATTTGTTTCACCTCTTGCAAAAGTGTGAGGTTCTTAGATAAGTAATACAACCTATTGATTTGTGTTAATGGTATTTGTACTGCAATCACGATTAAAAAACTGTACCTGTGTTTAATATGTAATTATATATTTTAATGGTTTAATATTAGATTATGTATTTGTATCGTGCTATAATAACATAATTTAGATGCACTTTTAAAATAGGTAACGTATAATCAAAATTTATAGAATTTATTTACTAGTTACTAAATGCAGTGTTGTTTAATAAATCTAATGCACACATTTATATTATTTTAAGTGTCTGATTTCATTACTGTTACCGTATGTATTGCGGATGTTGTGTTATTGGCTGCTGAAATTAATCTAAGTTTATAATTTCTTGGCCTATTTGAGGATATTTGTTGTATTTGAAAAACTTGTTAGCGCTCATGTTATTTGGCAATTATATCATTTAAAGAACTGCACGCCGTCTCCACTGAGTCTAGCTGGGCGGGACCTCAAATATGCTATCGTAGAGTTATAATATTTGAAAACATATAGGGAAACTATAGTGAACAACTATTGGCGTTAACAACTGGCTCGCACCAAAACGGGCTCGCGCCGAATCAGTCGCGCCGAATGGACTGCGCCGAAAAGGATCAATAAGATTATTGGAAAGGCAGCTACGTAGTTTTCAATATCGGAAAAGCCACGTGCAAGTCATAAACAGCAAAGTAGTCATAATGGTAAAAACTACGAGGCAGCAACTTTTATTTGCCAAATGAAGTTATTTAGAAAACAAAATCGCAGTTTTCGTGGCGGTTGAATAATAATTACTAATTTGAGATTTCTGTCTCAGTTACGGGTATTTTGGTGCTACTTGATTGTGATACTTCTAACTGAGTTAGAAATTAGGTTTTTCGTATCATTTCTATTGATTGCGGTTTCGAAATAGACCATTTCTTTTACGTAGTCCGAGCGAAAGCAAATCGTAAAATGTTAGATTCTGTAATCGAGAAGGCCATCTCTCTGGCCACCAATCCGATCTTCAAATATTTAAATATCGTGGCAGCTTTCTATAATTATGTGGTGATGCACGGATATGTTGGTACCACAAGTTCAGGTATGTCTTAGGATATTTAAGTAATTTTCACCCATCAGATGATGCCCGAAAAATATTGATATACGACGTAATTTCTTATTTTATGGCCACCAAAACGTTGAGAGACCATTGATTTTAGAAGTTGAGTTGTCGTACTCAATTTGAGTTCTTCGTAGCATAATAATTAGTATAAACAATGTAGCTACGACTTGCAGAAATTTTGTATTTTAGTGTGCACAAGATGTTTATTTGCGAAAATAAAGATAATTTAGAAAAACAGCAAATTATCTTCAAAACTACTCACTTCTGACATAAAATATGCCTAAAAAATTATGGAGAATTAAAAAAGCAGTCGAATGTTTTAGAAAATTGTGGGTGTTTTATTTGAAAAACCAAGTTATGACTCTTTATAATCTCACACATCAAAATCTTTAAAATTCACTCGATATTTAAGTTAACACAAATAAAGGACGGCCATCTAATAGGATACACTTTCTTTTTTCCGAATTCCTAATAACAATCATGTTATAATTGTTTTTAAATGCATACTTTTTTCACAAAAATATTCATAACTATTATTCACAACCGTGTATGTAATAAGGTCATTAGAGACTTGTTGGAAAATCAGCCATTACCAACTTTTACTTCCCACCCCAAGCTGGAAGTGGGTTACCATGGCAGAGGATGGGAAGTAGTTATTTCCCAACCGCTGTTAAGATAACTAATTTTGCCCGCATTGTATTATTATTATTAGCTTAACGCTTCTCGTCGGTTAACTAGTTAATATCATGAAACACTTTCAATCTCGGTATGTATGTATGTATTGTCGGTAACCTCATTTTACCTTTCAATATAAAGGCTGATGCTTTATACGCTTGCGTCTGGCGGTACTTGCCCCGGAGTCGGGTTACAAAGTTGGAGCGCGCCATTGTGTGAGGTGTGTGTCTTGTGTGATCTTGCTCCTCTATCTCTTAGGTCCATGGTTCTCAGTAGAGCACAGTTAATTTGTTGCCCAACTGTGAATGGTCTCACGGAGCCCGATTCCAATCACCAAGGCTGCGAAAAATTTTAACCCTCCGCGAGATTCGAACCGAGGACTTGCTTATTGCAAGCCTAGCGCTTTCCCAACTGCGCTTCCCGGCTTCTCATCTCGGTATGTAATATACTATTAAAAAATTTTAAAGTTAATATTTCCACTAGTAAGTAAGATCGTAGTCAATAATATCGTGCAAAAGTATAAGGTATCCCATTTACAAAAATGCGAATTTATATCGCCCTTCCCACATGAGTCTCTCATGGTGGTTCAAAATATGTTTAAAGTGCATAGCTAAACACTCTTCATAAGTTGAGCACCATATTTTTTTCTATCTTTGGCAGGAAAGGCATAACACAACTTTCTAGAACGTTGCGGCACCCTGTATAAACCTACTTACATTTTTTTACATTCAACTTTAGTTAGTATAATGAACACGACTACGACATTATAAAATCTTTTAACGGCGTAATGAATAAGAGCTAATTTACGAACTTACTTCATTTCCAATTATCCGCAATCGAATAACCACGGACAAACAAACGTTGCAATTAAATGCACTCGTTTTGCTTTCAAATTTTCGCAACACTGGTCATTGAGACCGAGCCAAATTATTCAACAACAGCGTAAACACTGCTTACATAAACGCAGCCACTGGAAAATGTAGGGCGAATAAAATTGAAATTCCCATTTGCCAAGAGCTTGGGTGGATATTCGCGCAGGTAGTTTGTTTCCGAATAAAAATTTATGCTGCAGTTTTTAATGCATATGCAATAACGTTTATTAACGAGGCGGTTTTCTTGTGTGCCCTCCTTTTCCAGAAACGAGCAGGGGAAACTGTATTTTGGTATTGATTTGCATTCTAAATCACTGCGCCAAGAAAACGCATTTCAGGAAGATGTAGATTACGCCGCGGCATGCTCGAGAGGGATGACCGGGAATTTTCAGGTTAATTAGTATGAATGCGGGTCACGTGCACTTGTTTTATTGTAACCACACTTGAACGTTAGAGCACTAATGCTATTTTCAAGATTTATATAGAAAATCAACACTTAAGTAATATGCAAAAACTAGTACTAGTTCGTTCGATAAAATAGTGCGCAATTAAGTTTAAGAATTAAAATCCTGTACTTGAAAATAAAGTCATTTGCGAAGATTCAAGGTTGGACCTTTTTATTTGAGTGTACCAACGATTATTCAGTCTATACAGGGTGTTACAGAAATAGCTGCTACATTTTAATTGTTTCTGGAACCTACCAAATGTAGTACATCTTTGATATGCCATTTTTTCGAAAAACTTCTTTTAAGTAAAAAATTGAGAAAAATTTTCTATTAAAATACGCCACTGAGTAGCTTTTATTGGTTTACTAATGGTTTATTAATGCAAGACAAGGATTTTATATTATATTAAAGAAATTGATTAAAATATTTCACTATTATATTTAAAAAGATGAATTTGATTATAATAAAAGGATATCAGAATTATTAAAGTGTAAAACGTTGTAAAATAGCGGAATAATATGAATTCAGTTGAACAATCAAAAATAAGAAACAGAACATTTTAAAATGATTTAAAAGTTACCTGAAATGTGGTAGCAAATACTCATTTGAGAAATGTTATTCAATATAGCGGGTGTTACTAAATGTGATAATAAAATATAGAGTGGTGAACTGTAAAAAATATGCAAAATCGATAACTAAGAACATATTACTTTTATGCACACAATAAAATTTTTGAGAGAAAAACGTAATAATTTTGTAAAAACTGAAAATTTGAAAATAAACTTTTTTTAATCTATTGTGGTGTGAGAAAGGGTTCACTTATAATAAAATTAGCGAGAAGAGAATAAGTGAAAGTTTGAAAACTTGGAGAATTTAATGAAAATAATGAGAAGACGTGTATGGTAGGAAGAACATAATTTAAAAATACTGCAGGTTATTGAAATACTTTCTGGAATTGGATATTGTCGAATAATTACATCTTGTGACTTGGATAGCGTTAGCTGTATTTACTGGGAATAGAACACGGCAGGATTTTTGGAGTAAAAGTCTTGAGAATTGGAAGTGGTTTTTCATCTGATGGAGCTACACTTTTGTTGAAGTGACGTTTTGAGATTGGCACTTGTCGAGGTGACGTCCTGTGGTTTCTGACAGATCAGGATTCGCATGATTTGGATTGTCAACATCTTGTTTAGAAGGGATAGTGTCTTCAGTGCTGGAAGATTTTATTGAGGTTCATGTTGCTGAATTGTATGCTGATTGAGAGTTGGAAGGAGGCATTTCAGAAACTGTTTGCAGTTCTTGACAGTAGGCTGAGCTTGTACTGGGGTTACTCAGTAGTTGGTATACATTTGGATCTCCTAAAAGGCGGATTAAGTTCTTTGGACGAACTGCAGTCACAGGTATTTATTGAGCAAACTGAAATAAACAGTAAATGAGTGAAGTGTGGTAATTAATAGAAGGACCACTTACTATTTCAACTTGATTGAATGACGGGTAGTGAACAAGGAGGTATTTGCAATTAATATTCCATGTAGGTACATAATTTGAAGTGACACTGACGTTCATTGGGGTTGTCACAAAAATTTTACAGATTTTCATTAAACAAATGATTTTTCAGAATTAAAAGCAGTCTTGATATTGTGTGAACTGACTTGTTTTGGGAGTAACCGTGTTCTACTGAGCTAGCAAGATTTAATAACTAATTAGTAACGATTCATAAATAATGGGCATAGGAAGTACTTGAATTCATCTTAATTGAGAATTTATTTTAAAACTAAAATAGAATTCGTACAGTCAAATGTGACATATAAAGGACATCAAATAATTGCCGAAATGTAAAATAATTACATATCCAACTCATATTGCAGTGTGGTCAATCAGTGTATAATTAAACCCCCATAACGTAAGGCTTTAATAACATTATTAGGAGGTGTGACTATTGCAGTATTAACAAATTGTTTGCTCGCTCTAACTTTCGTCCGACTATGCTTTTCTTAACAAAACAAAATGTTTACTAAAATCATTTTACTTAGAATAAGAAATAAATCAAAGTTACGAACGACTCGTAACTTTGGGGAGCGGGGACGTGGGAATTAAGACGGGGCGTGAAGATAGGTCATTTTCGAAAATGTAATCACTATCTCTAATCTCTTTGTACATTCTACATTTATGACTGGAAAAAGTTTTTAAAGAGATAGTGATTGCGAATGTATAAGAAATGTATCTAGTAATAGAGTGGCTCTGAAATAGTAGTCATCATTATTGTTCTTGTTCTTCTTCCTACATTAAGCCAGTGGCGTGTTTAATTCCACAAATGGTGGAACTTTGAGCCGTCTTTGCTCGTAAGTCGGTTGAGTAATTAGCCTTGTCCGTCAAAATTGAGGAAAAGCTCCATTTTTAAGAGTTGACGACTACTACATGTGTTAATATTACCCACAATTTCAAACAGGCCTCGGTTATCCCTCATCTTTAATGTTTTTTATATAAAAACATAACCCAAGTTGTATTTCATATGTATTTTCGTGTGTATTAGATTTAAGCATTTTATTTTCTGCGCTGTAGAAGTATTCGATATTGGATTCGCTGGTGCAGCGATAAACGCATGTCAGAGCCTGTTCGTGAGGCGAAAGAAAATAATTTACATGGAAACATGTTTCGCTGGTATTTTAAAGTTCAACTTTAGTCGCACGTCGGCTTCTACGGGCAACGCCCGTGCTACGGCTCTGAAAGCCTATTGTGCGAGTTTTCCCCAAATGCAAGCTAAGTTAAATAGAATCGGCTAGAAGCCTGCAGCACGTAAATAATTTCTGCAAACTAGTTTAAATTGGAGCGATTGGCGTTTTTAACTTAAGCGAACGCATCTTTGCCACATACAAGGTGAGAATATCTGTGAAGCAGTCCGAAACATATATTTTAAGAAGCGCCAATTTAGCAGTCCTGGAGAGCCTCCCAGTAATAGGATATTTCCCAGCGTTGGGTGTGTTAGCTTAGTACGTTTCACGTGATCAAATGTATAGATGGCGCAACTTAAAGCAAATCTAATTTTAGAGCACGCAGCAGTTCGTATGGGCCAAATTCAAGATAAATTTGATAGCAGGAATGATTGCCGTCAAAATACGATATAGCTTGGGTTCAACTGTGAGAAACTTTTCCAAAAGCGAAAGAAGATGGTTCGTGAATGCATAATATGTATGTAGATCGACCTCCTGACATTTTTATGTTTTTATTTTAAAAACAATTATTTCAATGCTATTTTGATATTATTTCATGTATGTTGTGTACTTACATGCGATTAGATTCAGCTGACCTTTTTTTGCCTTATATGTGTTTTGAAGTTAATAGACCTGTATAAACAGTTTGTAACTTCTTGTGCATTGTTTAAAGTTAGTTTCAGCCCGAGAACGCTACAGGGTAGACCAGCTTCCTGTTTTTTTTTTTGGCAAATATTGACACTTTGTCACCACGACTAGGGTATTAAGAGTGTTTCATGTATACACTGCAATATCTAACCGAACAAAGTGGGAGATAATTATGTAAGTATTAAGGTGTACCAGACGTCATGATCGATATTTACGTAATCACGGAGGGATAAACAAACGCTTCACTTCAATTGTTGGCTGTGCGAAGGTTCTGAAAAACTACCGATTTGGTATAGAAAAACAATTTAGTTATAGTTGGCTATAGAGTAGGGCTCAGTTTGCTTGCTTGAATTAAGGGTAAGTTCCTTACCAACTTTGCTTTTTAAGCTTATTCACTCCTTTGACTGAGCAAACGCTATGAAAAGGGTAGCGATTTAGTATATGAAAACAATCTAGTTATCATCGACTATGATACAAAGCTCGCCCAAATCAAGAACTTACACTTGAAGGTAAGTTCATACGCAAAAGATAACCTTCCGATGCTGGTTTCCAGTTTTACCCACATCATTGACTGTACGTTTTCAAACATTTTGAAAAAAATAAAGATTTAGCCTCAACACACAATTTTTAATCGTATTTAGTTATTAAAGAAAAAATGACCGTCTGGTTACCTATAAATTAGCTATTCAAATGTTTATAAAGGAAGTTAAGATTGATAACATTTTAAACCTTAAGGACTTCAGTTTTGATGTCATGTCTTTACCTAACCACTAATATTGTCTTTTTCTTGAAATAATTGTTACCACACTTGCTGTGCTTTTAAAATCACTTTCGTTTATAATGCACTGACACTTTGAGTTTATTTAACATCTCACTAATTGTCTTTCGATCGGTTGCGTTCTATTTTCATTGCTCTTTGCAATAATTATTTTGCTAGCACGGTTTCGTTTACCTTTCTGATAATCTGCCTATTGCTGGCGTATACAGTTTTACTACATAACGCACATATTCTGTATTTGACAAATGATTTTGTATCATTCTATTCACATTATGTCTGATATTAATAAGCTTAAATTCGTCAGTTACAAATTAAATTGCATTAGCCCTTCCGAACATCTATCATTTCTGAACTATGAATGTAACCCTTCTAAAAGCTGCTTTGTTTCATTCTAACTTCTATCCCTCACATGATTAGATATTGCTGCTCACATCAAGTGCACTTATTAATTTAAAGTATTGATTATTTTGCAATAGATAAAATATTTAATTCTACGCTTATATTGACCTTAGTCATTTAGTTAATTAGGCAATCAGAAATTCTATGGGCAGTTAACCATTAGTACAATATATGTAGCAATGGCGCAGTTATACATAGCATACGTAAATACAACAATTTACAAATTAAGTTCCAAAGTTTTAAAATGCCTAAACTGTAGGTAACCGAACGGGCCGGAGTTCCTGTCGTAAATATACTCAACCGAATAAACGAACTGGTATTTGACCAAGTTCTTTCTGTATGTTCAAAGACTGCAGTCATAATGCGCAATGAATTTAGCACCTCCTTACAGGCTAATTTTGTACCCTGGTTTATGCAAAAACGAGGGTGGTTTATTGTGTTATTTGGATTGTTATATTAGAGAGTGGCATGTTATAAGTTGTTTACCGGACTTTTTCCAATGTCTGGTTTATTTTCTCTGGCTGGCATATGAATGCCTGGAAAAATCGGCCTGATAATGCACCATTGTTCTCCGAGTAGAAGGTTCGAGCATTGGATTTATTGCTTTGTTTCTGGCCAGTTACGTCAATCTTTTATATATAGTCGGTTCAGTTAACACAAAAACATTTTTATTTTTATGAAGTTGGTATATACATACAGTTTTGGTACTAGGGATTCTGTATTTTGTTTTGCATAGGTTTCCACACCTGCATAAAGACAGGTTTGAATTTAAAAATGACAATCAATGACAGTTAATAAAGTAGATATTTTTTCGGAAATTTACCGCCGAACTTAAACACTTAAAATTTAATAAAAATACCTATTAATTAACTCTACTTCAATAGTATTCAACACAGTATTTGCATAATATCCTTTAAAGTAATTACTTAAAACATTAATGACAGATGTCGCACCTTTAACTTATTTGTTTTAGTAACGTTTTGTGAGTACATTCCTAGACAAAGATCGAATTTGGAAGTACACTCATGAAAATTTGCAAATCAAAGCCCACTTTGTCTTTTATGTGTACTGAACAGACTATACACACTTTGACCGGCGGGTGGTGACTTCGGGATGCAAACCGTATTCCGAAAAGGGTTTCTGTAGCTGCCTGATGGCCTAATGAGCCTGGGTTCTTGCATAGTGTTTCTAGCCTGCGCAGTTGTAACACTGAGTGTCACTCTTTATTAGTGTTTTTCTACTTGTTTCGCGAGACGAATTATTATAGTGCACATGTTGGTTCGTCATTGTGGTCCACCAATCTGTATTAACAAGTTTATAATTGTGTGTTTCTGTGACCTAAGCAGAAATTCTCTATTTTTGTTTCGCTTTTCTCTAGCTTTTTTCCTAGTTTTGCAGTGAAAGCTTCTATGGTGATGACCTATTGATAGGGCTCTGTGTCCACTGTCGACGTTTTCTTCTTATCTCCTCATCTTTATGAGTTGAAGTTGGTGCACATACTTGGATAACAGAGATGGGACTTTTTCAGTAATCTTTGCCAAAATTATTATTCTATTTGATGTTAATTATTTGCAGTAGGTAGTTTTTGACTAATTTTCATTTTCATTAATGTACTTTATATTTTTAACCCCTTAAAATTGTATTTTAGTTTGTTTCTAGCTACATATATATACAACTACAATTTGAGCTCATTTTAAGAGGAAAAGGCTATGCATGTGTGTATTTTACGGTCACCATAAATTTTCATATATTTTGTAGATTTTTGGTATGTATTTCGTGTACGCATACATTTACCATCCTTTGATAATATATTTGTGTAGGAACCTGAGAACATTCTTTTCACCATGAAAAACACCTAGTTTATGTTTGAGCCCATTGTATAATAATGTGGTTTACAAAATAAAATTTATTTACAAATGTCTATAAAGCATCTAGGCAGATATATACAGGGTGTCCATTTTAAAACTCCAAGCTTGCAGTTCTATAAATAGGCAATACACAGTGCAGATGCAAGATGACAATTATTTTAAAACAAAAGTATTGCTATAATTAAGATCAGAGCAATCATATTTCAGTACCCTTGAGTGTTTAATTTAAAGTCAGATGTGTATTGGATTGTATCTTGCCTATTTATAAAATTCAGGTTTTATCTAGTATGGCCATGGAATACTTCCAAATTTATGAATGCAACTATAACTAACTTAAAAAGCAAATGTCAAGTTTGACATTTAAGTATAAATGTAGTTGCGTTCATAAATTAGGAAGTATTCCATGGCCATACTAGATAAAAATAATTTTTGATCATACCTTACTACGAAGATTGTTAAATAGAAACACGTTTCGATCGTGGAGACATGAATTGATCATCATGGCACTTCAGTGCAGTTAATGGAATTGTTTATTGACGTATTAGTGAGGTGTCTGGCAAATTTCTTTGCTATTGCGTCTTTCTGTACATTTTTATAGAGCTCGAAAATGGCGTTTATTATAGAAAATCCTTCCAAATAGATAATATGAGAACTGTTATTCAATTTTTAGCCGCCGATAGACGTCAACCACTAGAAATTCTTATGAAAATGAAAGCTGTCTATGGTAACTATAGTTATGCTCACATTGCGGTAGTTTGATAGTGCTGCAAATTTTAACAAAGAAGAAAATCGACTAAAGACTTGGCTCGTCTAGTGCATGTTCCAGTTGCAATTTGAGATGAAAGTGTGAGGCGTTTAGAAACTGCTTTACGTGCAAAATAGATGCATTAAAGTTAGATAATTGTCAGTAAAGATGAGCATCAGTATAGGAAGTGTTCATTTCATTATTCATACTCTTATCACAACTTTCATGTTTTTGGTCCATTGAAACAATCAATAAAGGGGCAGCGATTTACTTCGGATACTGAAATACAGGCTGCCATTAGAGAATAGTTTTGTCAACAGCAGCAAGAATGTTACCAGCAGGGAATCTGGATATTAGCACAACATTGAGACTCGTATCTTAATGTTAATAGAGATTTTGGTTTAAATTAAGTTAATAGAAATTATGCTACATCTTCTAAACGTGTTTCAATTGAACAATCCTCGTTTTTGTCTGGTACAATAGTATTTTCTTGGTTATCAATAATTCAATTTAAAAACAGTGAAATTTTTTAAGCATATTTGCCTAGGAAACATATTGTTCTGGCTCCACGTTGCTGCACCCTTTATGTTATAATTGACTATGTTATAGTGGTCTTTATGTATGTAAATGGTTTTATGTTATAACAATAATTATTATTCTTTAGCTATTACGTCTCACTTTTACTATATTTTAGTTTATTTTCAATCAATTCTCTTTTAAATAACTATTTAAGTAACAAGGAATGTAAGGACCTATTAACATTTGAGGTAGGCAAGTACAAGCCCAGGCAAAGCAGCGGCTTGTTGCCTGCTGAAAATGTTAATAGGCGATACATTCCGAGTTATCTTATTATATTTTTCCCGCTGCTTTCCGAAATTTTCCTAGATTCGTTAAAAAATCGTTTGGTTTGTCATCGGTCACCAGGATTAATTTTCGTGAGTGGTGTTACCTGTGAGTGTCACAGGTCACATAAGCACCTGCAATTATAAACAAAACGTCTAAATCTGCATCTTGCGTTGCCAATTCTATTATCCTAGGAACTTAATAATAGTATTAAATTCCGTTGTCAAGCGAAAACAGCAAACAAATATAATCACCGACTTACACGTTCTGTTACTAAGGTTGTGTCACTTACTTACAGGATTGACAGCGGGAAAATGAATTTAAGTAACTCATTTACCGTTTTATAAATTATGAATTATCAATATTATTAAATATATCTAGCTCCGGTAGAAAATATTTACCCTTAACTGAAAACACCGGTCGGATTCGCTCATAATCAAGACTGCTTTTATTCCTGAAAATTAATTTTTTAATTTTGTGACAACTTGTACGTCTGTCAATGTCACGTTAAATTATGCAAGTGCAAAATCAATTACAAATGTCTCCTCGTTACGTTACTTGCCATTAAAAAAATATCAAATAGTAAGTACTCCCCTCTTTGAAATTACCTCACTTCACTCTTTCTATATTTTTCTTTCAGTTTTTACATAAATACCTCTAGCCTTTCACCTAGTCATGGACCTCGATACTCTCCTTGCCAAGCCAAATGCCTCACAGAAAACTCCCAACGTCCAGACAAATCCCAGTACGAACTCAACCAAACACCCGGAACCTACCACTTTTCTCTAACAGAACTGCCAAAAACTAATCAGCAGCAAACGCTTTCCAGGTCTTACTTCCAAAATTCTCAATCCACCGACGACCTAGTACCACGAACCTGGACTAGATGCCAGTTAGAAGATGCCATTTCAATAACAAGCTTGGCGAATTAGAACTCCAGCAGATGGAAAACCTTCTATCCACACCACAAGACGCTCACTCTGCTAACAAACGCGATGTAAACCACTTCCAGAAAAACCATTCCCTGCTATCCAGTTCATATGATGTAATGGATTGATAAACTTAGTTATGTATCCAATTCGAGACATTGCTTTTGTAGATTATAACTGTATTACAAATGGCACTCTCACCACATCCATTTTCTTCCTCCTTACCATTTCCGCATCTTTAAATCTTTTAAAATTTTATTTTAATTTACAACCCTTTACATTTCAAACAGATTATAACTGGTGTATAAAACTTTCTTTTAGAAATTTTGCAGCTTAGAAAGGTATTACAGGTTTTTTGTACCAAATTATTTTACATACTCACAATTGGTATTATCCCCTTAGTGATATTGTTTTGCATATATTTTAAAGTCCAACACTCTATACAATCTGTATCATATTTATTTAACACCCACTATGTTGAATGATATTTCTCGAATAGGTATTTGCCATAAATCCTCCACTTTATTTCAGATAATAATTAAATTATGTTAGCATCCTTCTGTTTCTTGTATAGCATCGTTCAATTGAATTTTAATTCTACTTCATTTATTTACCAAATACGTATTAATAATTTTTATATCCTTCTAATACTTAAATTGATCTTTCTAATTTAATACTGTATTCTTTTAACCTTTTTTTTCTGATATCAAGCCCTTATACTAAAAACCATTACATTATATTAAGCTAAAATAATTATTTACCTTATTTTGAATTTGCATTTCTAATTGGATCGCCATTACTTGTTATTGTTAATAAAATTAGAAATTATTACTAGCTACGTTTTGATATTGAAGACGGTTCATTGGAACACCTCGCTAACCTTATATGTCATTACTATTGTCAATTTATTCGTCCGATTTATAAACATTTACCTAGGACATACATAAAATTTAATAATGGGTAACAGGCGTATTTGCAATACTATTTAAGCCATTTAAAATTCCAACTTATTCTTTTTTTAATGCGCATTTATAATAATTAAACATTCCACGCTGTAGAACAAAATTTAAAAAAAAATTAAATACATACTTACATACGCTTTCTGAGACCTTGAACTTCGTCTTTTCTGGTAAATATGTGGTCATAGCTTGAATTTTTAATTGTATCCCAAGCAATTAATTTATAAACATGCTACTTAATTAGGCATCCATACATTTATAATTTTTATCTTCTCTGTTGAAAGAAAGTTTCTCTATGATTTTACATTTACATCCGCGAAACGTTCTATGTATGCTTTATACCAAACAAAAAACTCGACAGGTTTTTGCGTTTTCAGGGCCACGTCTATCGGCATTAGTCCAATATTTTGCTCTCCACTACGGAACTGTTTATAAGGAAAGCTGCATGAAAGCGGTAAATGAACTCTATTTCTATTCAATGCACGAATACGTAAAAAACAACCTTTTTTGGCATGTTTATTTCGACGCGGTAGCATGAATGCGATCCACTAAACTTAAATAGATTTTCAGGGAGGTTATGATAATTGTTAGTAATGATAGAGATATGACAAGCGCTGTAAAAGTTAGTTACTTTAACCCTAACAATTCCACAGAATTATTGGAAACTGTGAATGTTCTTTGATTCCAAAAGCGATAAATACTTCGAAATAAGATTCGTGTAGGATTAAGTTTTAGTGAACCCCAACAACTATTTTCATCCGGTTGCCGGTGACTAATCCAAGATATAGGTACATACTGTTATGGTATTTAACTTCTAATAGTTTGTTTATTGATAAAATAAATGACTACTCTCATGTGGGTCGGGTTTCTACATCCTAGCAATTATTATCTTGATTTGTATAAATTACTAAAATACATTTACTATCATCTTAATTATTGTGGTATATTTTAAATAATTTAAAATTATAAACGCTTTGTACAATGTTCATTCAACCACTGGGACCGCTGCAATTCTGGCTATTTAACTAATTAATGGGAACCAAATTAAAAAATGGCGATCCAACCTCACAATTGCTCAAAAAAATTGTTGTTGTTCGATAAATATCAGTGATTACGTAATTACATTTTTACGTAGGTGATAACAATGCAGTTAGTAAATACACGTTACAAACAAAAAATACTCAGAGAACGTGTCTGCCGGAAGTGCACGAAAAACCGACGCCACTAAATTCAATCTTTTAATATGAACCTTTGCTGACCTTTCTGTCGCTTTTTCAATGAAAACTAGGGCTTAACTCGAGTTCCCGGCAAGTCCCACGATGCCTGGGACCCTCTCTCTTCGTTGGCTTACAGATACAAGCCGCTGAACGTCCTGCAGAACGGCTCCTGTAGCTCGACCGCAGCGAAAAACGCCTCCAATTCAGCCGTTGCTTTACGCCTAGTGCTCCAACTGCTTCTCACAAAGGTCGTGTAGCAAACCGGGCTCCAATTACACTGCTCAAAGCTCGTACACAATCTCGGAAAAAAACACCCAACACTCGATACACAAATCAAACCCTTTTTAATACCTCTGCACAGTTGCTACGAATCAATTCAATCTACTACAGCACTCCCAGAGAATATAGAATTAATTTTTAGGCACACTGAATTGAGAAAAAGTATTTATTTATGTATTAATAATTATTTATTGGGGAATCCAAAATTAACACCACTGCACAGCTCGGCTTTCTTTCCCCTAAGTGATTGTCGTCGATCTTACCTCGTTTTACATCATTTCCAAGGCGGCCCAGGTTACATGTTGTTCAAATCAAGGCTAACATTATTTTTAATATTGTTTTATCAAGGCCAATGCTATTTTATACAATTTGCAAAAATTAAATTGGCATATTTCTGAAACATTTTATAACATAATATTGGATATGCTTGAAATATGATCAATTGCTATTCTAATCATAAAGTCTTAAAATTTGTTTATAGCAATACGTATATTTTTACTAACACCTTTTGAATGTTAAGAATAATAGATTCACAGAAAGTCGGGAAATCCAGTGGCAACTTAAAAGTCTATATTTCCAAGATTCAAAAACTTTTACACCTAGCTACAGGAAGCTATTGAACAAGCTTATAGAATTGTAGGTCGCATCTCATACTGGTACTTCACGAAAGGGTTTGACTTTCCGCTTCTTTAAGGTTTTCATTGTTAACTGTGCGAAGTGTACGAATGAGAGGAGTACAGACGTATACTATACAATGTTAGCATATGTAGAAAAATCTAGAAAAGCTAATTCTAAGCGAGCTAATGACAAGGAATTTCAAAACATACTTAACCAGAGACGGTACCGATGTCTTAGTTGCCTTACTAGGAAAAGATTAACAAGTTCGCACATTTGCTTTTACCAAAAATAACAATCTTTCAAAAATAAAGCATGTCAGAGCATTTTCAAATTATAGGAATGTGCTACTTTTGGACAATTTTTTTAAGATTAGGACGCCGCTTGTATATAGCTTTCTTGTCATATTTTTCCGCTTGATATTGTATCGAGTTTTGTGCAGGCATTTAGTGGTTTATAGCATTACGCAGCTGAATCCACCGCCGTGAAATCTGAAAGTCACTCGTTTTGTAACTTCGCTTATATTCGTTGGCACGTTAGGTTTCAATATCGATTTAGTAGGCAAACGGTTTTCTAGAATGTTCCCCCGAGCTGGATGGCCCGCAGGTGCGAGCGAGATGGCATGCTGTAGTCGCCTTGTGGATGGTGGTTGGTGTTCGGTGCGCGTTTCAGACACGCTCCCCGCGCGTCTAGTTTTGTGGCGTGGCTGGGAGTTAGCGTGGCATGTTTTGAGGAGTGTGTTCCAAGCCGCGAAGCGTGAAAGTTGTGTTGGTGATGTCCCATTTTCTTAGCCAAACGCCTGTAAGCAAAATACCACTACTTTTTGTGTGTGAGATCCAAAACAAGCGAGAGCGTGCCCGTGGTCACCTTTCTCATGCGGGCTCTGTCGTCCTTTGTTGCCGGTTGTAAATTCTGTAAAGGAATCATTGGTTACTCTGCATCATCAACGCCTACGCCCGTTGGAGCATCTTGCCCTGTTCCGCATGTCTTGTGACATCGCCGTACAGCAAACTGGACCCGTTCGCCCACCGTAGGTGAAGCTAACAAGGTATTTTATTTTTTTAATAACAGCTATCTCATTTCGCGCACTAATTAACGCTAGCCACCTTATTTGTGTACTATTCAATGGCAGCAATCATTTCTCACGCACTCATTAATGCCAGTAATCATATTTTGTACGCTAACTAACGTCAGCAGTCGTATTGTGTGTACTATTTAATGGCAGCTATATCATTTCGCGAACTAATTAACGCTAGCGACTCTATTTGTGTACTATTCAATGGCAGCAATTATTGCTCACGCACTCATTAATGCCAGTAATCATATTTTGTACGCTAACCAATGCCAGCCATCATATTCTGCGTAATAATTAAAGCCAGTAATCATATTTCATGTACTAGTGAATGTTTGTAACCGTATTTTGCGTGCTGTTGAGTGGCAACAACCTTATCGGAGTACTAATTAATGCCAGCAACCCTATTTTATGTACTAATGACTGTACAGAACTATATTCGTGTGTCAGAACAATAGACCTATTTGTTAAATGCTATTATTGTATTTTCTTTGTGTGTTGCATGCTGAGTTTCAGGTTAAGCAGTCTGCAGTGTAATATTAATGTAAAGCGGAGCCTGGACGAAGTTGTGAGCGTCAAAGATAAGTCCGAGCGCTCGACTTACCGGTTCTGGGGAGTCATAAGGCTGCACGCATACGTCGCATACCCTACCCCGTTTGGCTTTCGGGGTTCTGTCTAGGTCCTAAATTCCGAATCCCGTGCCGCCCTATTATTTGGTAACACCCTGTATATGTAGTCACACTTGTCCCTATGGCATACCGTTTATAGGACCACGCACATCTTCCTGAGCGCGTTAATCCGTGGCTATTAGCCTGTTTTCGAGAATTCAAGTAGTGACGTTTCCCGGACGTGATAAGTTAGGTGGCCCTCTCGTACCCCGAGGTGTCTATAAAACAGTTTTATACCGTAACAAGCAGCGATGAAATTTACAATATAGATGAGATATTTCAATTAGATCCAGTATCTATAGCTAAAAATCTCATTTTCATCAAGGCTTTTATATCATAAAGTGCAATTAATTAAAATGCGCGAAATATACAATATAGATTTAAAGGTATTAAATTGGTATATTAATATTTTAGATTGTACATTAGCATAAAATTCGCTCCTGAATAATAAACTAAGAACATTTTAAAGTACAAGAGATGGTTTCCTTTAAAATATTCGTTAACGTTTCCAACCGTTACAAAGTAAAACGGCTGTCGAATCACCATTAAAGATTAAGAGGAATTAAGCCTACAATACAATTAAGTATTGAAATATCGAAACGTTGGCTAAACAAACACGAGTCCAAACTCCGATACCGTTCCCAGCAAAGGAGGTATAACTGGCGAACAAGCGGGTGTAAAAGCATTCGGAGTTGTTTGCTGTAGTATTTTAACGTGCGCCTGCTTTATTTGTTCTTGCAAATTTCGTTACCAGCCACCCTTTCTCATTAATTCCTGAGCTTTTAGAGGATTAGTAAATGATAGAGATTAAACTGTGACGTAGCTCAGATTAAAGCAGAAATATCTCACAAGCAGCCGCCTGGAAAAATAAGCCATCTTTTAATACGTTTTGCAAATATGCGCGCTAACGTGATTTGTTTGAAAGCCCTGGGCCCGTTTCGTAAAGTTTGAAGCTTTCATGTCTTTTCTTTTTGATGTTGTTATACTGTGCACGCTACGTCTAGCGATTAGATGGAAACTCATGCTGAAGGTTCCTAGTTTGTGCTCTCACTAGGATAAGGCAATGGGGGCTCTTCATTTATAGTATAAAAGACAATAAGAGGTACACTTTTAGCGATATATATTAATTTCAGCGATATTGATATTTAAAATTTCACATAGTAAATATGCAGAGACATCTAAAAAGATTGAAGACCACGTGACTACGTAAGTCGTAGGGGCAACACATGAATATAAACGTAATAGAAGAAGTGGAAAAGTTTAAAACCAAATGGACGGAACGCAGGCACCAAGACGATAGTAGAAATCACCATACAAAACCGGTGTCTCTATGAAAGTCAATGAAGAAGAGAAAACCCGCAGATGAGATAAAGAAATATCCTGAGACATAGAGACTTAATTTAGGAAAGAATTGTGTTAAAGAGAGGCAGATGACGAGAACTGGGACTTACACTAAAGTCAGCGAGAAAGAGAAACACCGCAGCTGAAATGAGAACACATGAGACATAGCAGATTAACTTAAAAATGAACAGCATTAAACAGAGATGATGGCAAGAGCTATGGCATGCCTATATCCCGAGTTGGAAGTTTCTTCTCAGAAGAGTTGTAGCCTATGGTAGGCTGTCTTATATTATGTGTCCAAAGTATCTAAGAATTGGTTCTTTCGTTATTTACGATAATCCAGCTGATTCGTTGATTTGATTAATTATTGACTCATTCGGTCTGCGAGTTGTCTAAGATGCTGAGAACGATTCTCTAACACCATAGCTCAATGGAGTTAATATGTATCGTAACTGACTATTCTGTTTTTCCCCGTTACTTTTGCTGCCTGAAGGTAGCTCAGAGTCAGGGCTCGAATTTGGTTAAATAAACAACAGTTTCGATAAGTTGGTCCATTTACGGTACTATACAGTGCTTAACAAAACATAAATTAAATCAATATTACAACTGATTTTATAAATTGACTCGACAATGAAATGTAGTCAGATAGCTGAAACAAAAATGTCAACACCATGAAGTATTTACCGTTTGTTTCAAAATGTATGAATGTCTGTTTACAATGGCCCAGGAACCCTTAATTGGTGTTGTGATTTACACCCCTTAAACTCGTTGCTTCGTTGCAAGTATTCATCGGTAGCTTCAGTTGGGCAGGATTTGTGCGGACGAGATTTAAGAATTGAAAAAAGCGGCTCTTCAGTGATTTGGACAAAAAAAGGTTCATCTGAAAACGGTTTCGGGACTCGCTCGTCAAGCGTTAGTATCAAACCATTTTTTACCTGATTAGTCTAAAGTAGGACAAATAGTAGAAAAACGTAATAGCTGCAATGAGAATGTGTTGTACCAAGGTCCACGCAATGCTTGCCTCCACCTGAGTGATGTAATGGTAAGCATGAATTATGTTATGACAATTTGCAACTTAAAAATATGCTGTTTATATTTAAATTAAATTTGCACTCAAGCAGACGTCCCAAATATATGTTTGATCTTGTTCCTTAACTGTTCAAGAATTGGAGGCATGTAGCAAAACAAGAAATAATACCATTGGTGTTTTTATGGCAAAGGGGATTCGAGAGTACACCCGGATTATCTAAAGCTCTCATGCCAGTTTTTAAATGATCTTGCATCTCCATTTAATTTCTATTCTTCTAGCTCTTTCGGTACTAACAAGATATCCCAAATATATAAACTTGTTGATCACTTCGTACAGCCCTATTTGTCTGACTTCGGGTTTGTTATTGTTATGGCAATCGACAACTATAATTTCAGTTTTTATGTAATTGTGATAGCTTTCCATTGTTAGAAGGTTCAAACATTGTGTCTGAGTTAACGAAAAGAGTGGTATCATTAATGGCCAATTTTTAAAAACTCCCGTTCTTGTTAAATAGTCAGAATTCATCATATGAATTTCTCCAAATGGTCCTTTGAGCGTTGTTAATTCTAGGCTTCCTCTATTAGTTCTTACTTATTATTCACAATCACTTAATTGCTGAAAAATACACGCTCCCGGTTCATTACCAACATAAACCGGCACTGGAACGGCAAATTTACAGCGTTTACGTAAATATTTTCAGCGGCGGTATAATTGTAAGAAAATTGTGAATTGTAGGCTACATGCTCATTAAATTCTGGAAAGCAAGCACACGGTTCTCTGCTTCTATTTCCCAGCGCGCTCAGACCGTGTACCCAACGTAATTACGCGAAAATTTAATAGAACAACCGATTCTGAAGATAAGAAATAACAGATGTGTTTTGATAACTGCTTAATCGATATGCAGCCACTGGCGCAACAAGAGGGATTTTTATTAGACATTTTGAAAACTCTGGAAGTAATACATTCTGAATTAATGACTTATCAAGCGCATAGAGTTCAAATTTAAGAATGATGCTTCTTGCGAGAGTTTATTGGACTGTAACGTGACTGTAAGACTACAATCGACAACTATGATAATAGCAATCATAGAGAAATAATTTGTGAAGTTGTTGTGGCGTGGATGTTGATAAATGAAGTTGCTACGATATGTATGTTATTACAATGTATATTCATATCATACCAAAACATTAATTTTCTTATTTTTAGAACACCACTGCACACTATGGCAGGTTTTCGATCGTAAAATAATATAACCTAAAAATTTTCATGTTATTAAAATGCTTAGTTCACCTTGTTCTTTCCTTTATTCTTATTTTAAATACGTGGGTTGGCATTAATCAAAATGTTTTATAGATAATGTACTATAAGACATTTAAGATTTAGTTTTGGATTTATGAAAAACCCCACACTAAGCAGGCTCAACTGCACTAACCAGCTTCCTATGGTACCAGACAAACGTTTAGAACATGGACAAATCAGGAAGCCGACGAGCTACAATGAAGACTGCTTGCGGTTACTTTCTATGTTCGCAGGGGACGCCAAATAGTCTTTTGATAAGAGTGATAAATCCATTAGCTTACGGAAACTTTTAAGATTACAAAAAAAATGTTACACAAATTTCTTGCATTGGCCATACACAAAACTAAAATGAATACGAATATGTTTATATTAATAAAATTTATTCTGATACAACGATTAATTACAAACACTCACCTGAATTACGAGTATGGCAAACGCTACAAGCAAGACCTACAAATACAGCCACTTATATTGTTGCCACTAAATTACAATAGTTCGAAAGCATCGGAGATAAACTGTGCGAAATAGCAAGGAATAAGGGTTAGTCGAGGAATTTCACTAATGCAAAAAACAAAAATTAAACATTTAAATGATTAACAGGTTTCTGGGTACTATTAGTAGGATAAATTAGGGAACAATTACAAGTTTACAATGACGCCATCGACCGAAAAATAGTAGGAAAATATACTGCCACATAAGCACAAAATTAGTATATTTTCTAAATGCCCAAGTAATAACTGACAAAACTCGAAGGTGATATAAAGCTAACCAATACATTTCAACTTGCGAGAAGAGTACAGTTTCGTTTCTACTGTGGACGTACACGTTTGGACAGGAATAAAAGGCAGCGCCTAAATGGAAAGAATTACTTAAAATTTCTTTAAAATACACTTTCAGGTTTATTGAAAGACTTCCTTTAGATCTTAAACAGGATATGTGGTCTTTACACATTTTACATTAAATGTTCGTAATTATCTGCACTCACAGTGAATAAATACAAGGGCTGACACTCCTGCAAACTGGGCATCTCGATCAACATATTTAAATATCTGCGGTTCTTTTATGTGAGGAGCATTAGAAACAAAGTGTATTCGCATCCTTTAAACACACAGGATAAACTTTGAATCAGGATACAACAAGCATTACAGTCAATTGGAAGCAGTAGAGAAATATTACAAAGGGCACACTTTAACTTCTTGCGTAGCATCAGCCTTTGCATCCAGGGACGTGGCGGGCACATTGAGCATCTTTATAAATCTATTAATATTCCTGAGTTTCACCAATAAACTAATTAGTTTATTGTCTTTTCATCATATGTATTTTAGCATACATTAACCACTACATTAAATATGCATGTCAAAAAAGAGCGGTTGCCGTTACATAGACACAAACATTTTTACTAATGCATTTATCTTTTCGGAAAAAAAATTAAAGATTGTCGGCGTAGCTATTGAAAAATTACTGTGTGATATGTGTCGTAACGTTTTAGTTTCATTCATTAGTGATCGGCAGATAATCACCAATATCATTTGAAAAGGTTCCTTAGGCCCATGGTGTGTGTCATACTGAATATCAGTCAAATACGTAGATTCAAGCGTTCTGGTTTTATAAGGAAAGTTAGTTTTTATTAAAGCACTTTGACACAGATTATTGGCATAAGGAACGAGATTTGGATATGAATAAGCTGCGTTGAATCGTCCTATTTTGGCCCTAGAAACCAATAGTTAAGCCACATCAAAACATTTTAGAAACACCCTGTATCTATACATTTATAGCGAAAGTACGAATAAAACTATTCCGTATTTTATTTCTACATAATACATTCTTCGAATGTAACACAACGTCTGCTCTTTTTAATAAAAGAGAATAGTTATTTTCTGGTATGAGAGTGTTATATTACAAATAATCGACGAGGGAAAAGCGGTTGCGGTGCATTTTTTAAATTTAAGGTTGGTGACGGATTTATGTATTTGTCTGAGCAAGCCATAGTTTTTTTAGTTTTGAAGGTTTATGGCTTACCCAGGAATTATAAGTTAAAAATCGCTAAAAATCAAGCAATTCTAATCGGTTCGACAGCCGACACAAATGCTCTATAGTGATCGTAAGCTTCAGAACGCGACAGATTTATCAAAGCTCTGCTTTTAAATGCTATTTCTACCAAATGCACAATCTGGGAAATAATTGTCTCTAACAAACTTTCCTCAAAAGAGCACCCAATATCAGAGCCGGATTAAGGATATATGAGGCCCAGGGCTAAATTTTTTTAGAGGCCTCATTCCCATTTATGCAACGGGTAGAAAGGGATCTAAATGATTAGAAACCGCACTAGATTATAACCTTCGAATCTTTTCTAGGCCCCCGAAATTCGGTGGCCCGGGGCTGCAACCCCCTTAGCCCCCCCCCCTTAATCCGGCTCTGCCCAATATAACCTCACTAATTACCACAACAACGGCACTTTTTAGAGCCGCGGTAAATAAGGTCCAAATAGCCAGAATGATCGCTAATATCCGTTAACGGATCAGCACTAACAGAAGAATTACGGATATGCGGGATATTGAACATAACCAATATAAATTACGTTGATATGATAATTTTGAGAAATAGCAACATCAATCAATTAGTCGTAATTTTGAACAGTCTCGAAACTTTGATTTCAGGTGTCTAAGTAATTCTTAGAGATTTCCCCTTTCTCTATATTTTCCGAAAAGAACTCGTACTTAGAATTTTTTACTTATTATTATTGTATCCGAACAGTTATATAATTAATGTTAGCTCCAAATTTTTTCACAACATATTGTTATGATACACTAAGGGTAGTTGCAAAATAAAAATATAAAATTGATAAATTTGGAAGATTATTACAATCAAAATTTGAGGTGTTTAGATAAGATTGGGTGTTAATTACAAAATGAATAATGAAAATTAATTGAGACAATGAGTAAGGTAATTTGATAAGTAAATAGCAATTGAGTATTCAATTTTGATGGTTGAGTTCAATTTTAATAAAGTTTCAAACCAAGGTTACAATTGACAAATGTGCTTGCAATAATAATAAAGAATTGTAGCATGTAATAATAGGACATTAATATTTTTAAGAAGGCAAGAATAATTGTAACTACGAGAGATATAACAATTTGTTTAGTTAGTTAAATAAACAAACTCATAGAAAAATGTATATAAAATTTTGAAATAACTAATTTTGAGAATAAAAAGTTTGAAATTATGCCATATTTTGTATAATTGTTTAGTAAAATACAAAATAAAGGGGCTATTAACAAATCTATGAAAATATAACCTGGAATTAATAAAACCATACAATCGGTGAAGAGATTGTGCAATACAGTGAATTGGAAATAAATAACACAGAAGATTACATTATTTGAAGGGATTTGGATTTATTGATACATTCAAGATACAATTACGATTCATTAGTGACGTTGGTGGTTGCATGGAAGACGGGTCAAACATTTAAAAGGAAGTTGTCGGAATTAGCTGCTTGAGTTGGACGGTTATGGGGGTGTTGCTGGATACTGAGTACTATATGAGGAATAAAGAAGGTTAGATTGGGATCATCTATAATACTGAACCAGGAATCGATTGGAGTGACGGTGACATTGATAAAGGGAGCAGGACTGGATTCTACGAACAATAGGAGTTATTGGCAGGTTAGATGCGGTTTGAAGGTTGACTGACCATCATAGTTGTGACTATTGGAGGAATCAGCGGTAGGCGTTGCAGACTGTGAACTTCGGGAGCTGTGGACGTTGGGAGCTGTTGGTATTTGGATATTTGCAGTGAAAGCTGGAGAAGTTTTAAAGTTTGTGTTAATAATTCATATAAAAGCACTTTGAATAATAAACAATCAAAGAAAGAGTGAAAATAAACATAATACAGTACTTACTTTGGTGAATTGATTAATAGATATGTCAATGTAAAGGATAATTGTCAATACCTGGTTTGATTAAATGTAGAAGTCAAGTTGACAGTTAATGTCATTTAGTAGTCAAAGATTTATATAGAATTTAAACTTCAACTAGATTGGCGATTGATTTGAAAAAGAAATTATAGGGCTAATACTAATTAAAATTTGCATCTTAAGCATTGAGCTATTGCATAATTATTGGTCGACCAACGTGGTGCATTTAAGACATGGCATTAATTAAGGGCTAGCTCAAAGTGGAGCTACTGCAATATATAGTTGTATCTCTAAAACATTTAATAAACTTTTGTGTACCTTCGACTGCCGCCAACTCCTTACCTATATAAAAAATTACTATTCCAAAGAACGCCGCCTTATGCTCAACAGTGAATCAAGTAGAAGACATTTTTACAGCCTCGGGTAGTTAATAAATCGTTTTTACCTTCAAGCCTGCATTAACCTGGGAAATAAAGCATTAAATCGATATCATTTAAAATTGAGTATATGCAGGGCCAGACTTTGCTACTATATGATTGTACCGTTTTTCATATGATGCGGTTTACGTCTTTTTCTAGTTAGCTAGAGAAATGAAGTAACAGCGCATAACAAAATTACTAAAATCTCAAATCCTCAAAGCAAAGGACTAAACTTGTTTCGTAAATAATTTGATGAATTGATAAAATTAACATAACGTAAAATAGGCTAACCAAATTTTTAAAAAATTATCGAGAAAAGCAACTTACTGTTGTTAAAGACCGGTATTATTATTCTCGTTTGTAAATTTGTAGTAAATACGAGTACTTAGCGTGTGAGGGACTTTGAAGGTTGAAAAATTGTATTATACAAGATCACATTGTGTATATGTTACACTTATGAGCTAATAAATACTAATAAGTTTGAAAACGCCTTCGCAATTTGTAAAAAAACATTTGACTGTTTTAAAAGAAGACGAATGATATTTCTATATGCTAAATTTTAAATGGAGCCCAACAGCGTCGAAAAATACAGTCTCATTCACTTTTACATAAATAATAAACTTAGTCATATTACCAATAAACCAATTAAAACCTAGTTAGTAATAGTGTATGAAACTAGAGAAGTCGTTAATAATTACGAAGTGCGAGTTATTAAGTTTCAATTTAAAAATAACATTTTGCATGTTTACAGTAGAAATGTCAAAAACTGTTGAAATAATATCTGAAACACCACTTCATCCTTTTTTAATATGTTTGAAGAATATCCAACGAAATTGCACCTTTCCTAATTAAAAACTATTTAAAAATGTAAAGAATTAATCGTGTCGTCTGGTAGATTTGAAACTGCGGCAAAATAAACTTTACATAATACATCGTACGTATATATAGTTGAGCTTCATATTCTATTAACTAAAAATTACGCCTCAGAGGTAATGTTTGGGAGAAATTGGAGAAAACAATTTATTGAATCTTTACGAGATGACTTGGGTGAAGTAGTAATGCAAACGTCATCAATAAAGAGATTAAGAAGAATTGTGCTTATTTACAAGAAGTTGTGCTTGTTATTAGGGATGGGCGCGTGACGTGAAAACAGTCGTGTCACGTCGTGTCACGGCGTGTCACGTCGTGAACGTGACTAATATTTGAAAATCGTGACGTGAACGTGAGTGAAAATTTCCAAGGCGTGATTCACGTTTCACGTTAATTTCACGTTAAATATTTACTAACGAATAAAAAACTGCAGGGTGCAGCAACTTTTAAATTCATTAAATCACAAATTGTGCCAAACACGTTACATTATGTGGCTTTATTTTTGGACCCTAATTATAAATCCTTAAAGTTCATACCTTCACATAAAAGAGAAGATTATAATGCAAATAAAACTATAGATGATAATGATGAAATACATAGCAAACGACTCAAAACTGGTACATCAGCATCAGATTCTTATCTTTATACACTTAGAGATAGCTCTGACGATGACACATGTAATTTGGATGATGTCGAAACAAAACTAAATTAGTATGTTAAATTAAAATTCGGAAATGTAGATGACATTTTAGGATTTTGGAAAAACAGTGTAAATACGGCACTGTTAAAAAAACTTGAGAAATTTTAAACATACCGGCAAGTTCCGCTACAAGCGAAAGAGTATTTTCTACAGCTGGGCGAATTTTAGAAGAGCGCAGAATTCCACGTAACGCTGAAAATGTTGATTACATATTATTTTTAAATCAACATTTTAATGTGTAGATGTGTAGATGAACTTATTATTCTAATAAAAGTAATGGTTTGTTTTTTATACTCGGCTAACACTGAAACTGTTAATTACGTTTTATTATTAAACCAAAAATGTATTGTGTAGATGTGTAGATGATATTTTTAAACCAATTTATTGTGTACTTGTGTAGATGAGCTTATTCTAATAAAAATAATGTTTTATTGTATACTCGCTTTAACGCTGAAAATGTTGATCCTTGTACGTAAAAGTAGTTTCAAACCAAGGTCCGTAAATCACATTTGCATGAACAAAGCAAACGTGATTTACGAACCTTGGTTTCAAACCTACGAATTAAAAGTGTTGCCTAGCAACATATACCTTCTGTACTCATACCAATAAGGGAAACGTCATTTCCAATGACAGCTTTTAGTATTAAAAGTAATGTCTTTGAAGACAGCTGCAAGAAATATATTTGCGAGAAATCAGTATTTATCCCTTCTCGAAGTTATTGTAGTCAATTTTAATTTTTTTCTTTTTATGTCAACTATTCTGATTGCAACATATCACGTAAATTATGTCAGGTGAAAAACATATTTTTAGTTCTCTTTAGGGTTTTTTCATTGGTTTTAAATTTGAACATTCTGTTCTATCTAAATTTAAATTTTCAAATAAAAGCTGCGTGTCACGTCGTGAGTGGCGTGTCACGCCTTGAACGTGAGTGAACGTGAGCGTGAACGTGCGTGAACGTGACTGTTTAAAGCAAGCGTGAAACGTGCGTGACGTGAGCGAAAATTCACTCACGCGCCCATCTCTACTTGTTATTCTATTAACTAAAAATTAGAACGCGAGTGGCCAGCCTCCGTCTGGCCCTGCCAGCGTAAAGAAACTGTTAACAATAAAAATGCATGCTTAAGCTGGTAGCCAGCCTACGTCCGGTCCTGCCAGCGTTAACAATACAAATGCTTGCTGTTGATGGTCTCGCCACTTGTGCTTACGATCGGCATCTGCACGCGCCCGTGCTTACGGTTGGTCGGCTGGCGGCCGGCGGCCGGCATCAGCTCTTATAATATAAGATTACACTATAATGGTACTGTTTCTGAAAAATTGGAGAAAATAATTGATTGGAGCTTTATGAGAAAACTTAATTAACGTACAGTTTAGGAAAGACTTCAGGGAAATACTAAAAAGACTCGTGTTTATCTACAGATACTTGTACTTTACATTCTGTTAACTAAATATTACCCTTTAGTGGAAATGTTTTGCCAGAATTGGATAAAAGCTTCACGGGATGACTTGAATGAAGTAGGCTCATAAGAAGGTCATTAAGAACAAGACCAAGAAGTGATAAAAAAATAACTCTCTTCATCATACTCCATTAACTAAAACCCAGGCTGTAGTGGGAATGTTTTGGAAGAACTGGGGAAAATTATTGAATGAAGTTTCACGAGATAACTTATATAAAGTATAGTAATGAGAAGAGCATCAGAGAAAATACTAAGAAAAATCGTGTTCATCTACAGGTACCGGTGCTTCATTCTGTATTAACTAAAAATGACGCTTTAGTGGTAATGCTCCAGAAGAATTGAAAAAATTGATTAGAGATTCATGAGACAACTGCAATAAAGTAGAGTGATGAGAAGGGCATCGAGAAAAGTACTAAGACGAATTGTGTTCATCCACTAGTAGTGGTACTTCACATTCTATTAATTAAAGCTTACACTTCAGCGACAATATTTCGCAAGAATTTATTGATTGGAGCTTCATGAGATGAGTTGCATAAAGTAGAGTAACGAAAAAATCATCAAGAAAGAATTAAGAAAATCGTGTTGCTTTACAGGTAGCTGTGTTTCATATACGATTAACTAAAAATTATGGTTCGGTTACAATATTTCAAAAGAATTGATTGGAGCACGAGATTGGTTGGATCAAGTAGAGTGAAGAGAAAAGCACCAAGAAAAAGACTAAAGAGAATCACGTTCACTAGTAGTACTTCATATTCTATTAACTACATATTACGATTTAGTAGGACAGTTTCGGAAGAATTGCAGAAAATAAAACAACTAGCACCAAAGTACACCTGAGACTAGAACCTCAAATAAGTAACTATTTCGTAACCACAACAAGACTGTAATATTGTTGTATAAATAACTTTATCTACGACCACCACTAAAAGTAGGCCTTTTAGCGCTAGCTTTTTTCACTGTTTACTTTTAGCCCATGTGCTAAAAGTGAAGTGAGGTTATAAAACTACAATTTCGAACTGGAAGTGAAGTTGTAAAGTTATTCTAGTTGCTTCTTGCGTTACAGGTAAAGTGTTTTTGAAATAATTAAAGCGTTATGTAATGATTACAGTCAGATGTGGAGTATTAATAATGACATTTCGTAACTGACCTTGACTACTGTCATTCGCAAACATTCGCCCGCGCGGCATGGCCTACTGTCTATTATGACATAAATTAGTGTCGTAGATGCAAACATTTGTTAAATCGATATTTATGGATTAATAACAGTAAAATTAAGGTCGTAGATAAGATATTGTATGCAACGCGTACTAAAAGTCGTCGAGACATGTTATGAAACTCAGCCTTCAGTTTCGTTTTATAATTTTCATGTCTCGTGCATAAACGTCAACTTTTAGCACTTGTTGCATAAATAGCTATTATTGGACAAATCGACAGTTGCTGCCACGTAGTTTTTACCAATATTTGTTATTTTGCAGCTGTATATGACTCGTACGTAGGTAGCTTGGAAACGTCGCAGTTATCTTTGGGACGACCTTAAAGTTTTATAAACTTGAATACGGCTAACAATAGTAACGGCGATTAATGTATGATGCTTACATTCGGCGTTAAAACTACTTTGAAGGTTTTGATAGCTACAAGGACGTTCTTGACACCTTCACTATGTCTTTAAAGTTTTAGAACCTGCAAGTAATATTTTGTAGTATTAATAACGGGTCTACTACCTGTAGAATGAAGCGTTCCCATACAAAGTTGTTATAAAGTGCGGGTTTTCTTTTATTCACTATAAAATAACCTTTACTATTTAGTTCCCAATATTGATAAAATATTGGCGTCTATTTACAAAAACAAATTTGGTTAGAAAATATAAACACTTTATTGACATTCTACGATCTTTTATAACAAATTGAAGGTCTTAAAGACAGAAAACCTTAACGGTACTGTACGAGGCATGCCTTTTATGTATTGTCGTTTACATATTTACCGCCAATTTCGAATATAGAACCGTACAGCGTTCGAATCTCTTTAAATCTAGAAACTCAAAATAATTGAAAAATATAGGATTAATGAAATTGCTTAGTCACAGCGTCATTTCAAAGTTGTCAAGTCGCGTACGAAAATGAATTTCTCTAAGGAAAATGTTCGTGCAATAATTTTCTACAACTTTCGAAGAGGACTAACACGACTTCAATGTTTCTAGGAGCTGACTTCAGTGTTCAATGATGAAGCCCAATGTCTTAGAACCGTCGAACGCTGGTATTTAGAATTCCAGCGTGGACATACCAGCCTTAGTGGCAAATCTCGTGAAGGACGCCCAAAAACCGCCTTTACTGAAGATAACATCGTTGCTGTGAGACAACTAATCATCGAAGACCGTCATGTGACATATCGTGAGATTGAAACATCATTAGGCATTTCAAGGAGAATAATTCAAAAGATCCTGCATGAAGCGCTTGGTGTGAGAAAGCTGGTCTCCCGTTGGGTCCCGCATTTGCTTTCCGATGATCACAAGGCGGCTCGTGTTAAATGGTGTAGGTAAACTCTTCAATGATTCAACCGAAGAGAGTCAAATCACGTCTACGACATCATCAGTGGTGATGAATCTTGGATTTATGCCTATGATCCTGATTCTAAACAGCAATCGACCGTCTGGGTCTTCCAAGATGAGCCAAGACCGACCAAAGTTGTTCGCTCCCGAATCACTTCAAAGAAAATGGTGCCCACGTTCGTAGCGAAAACAGGTCACGTTGCGACGATTGAACTAGAGGATTGTAGGACAGTTAATGCAGAGTGGTATACCATAGTCTGTTTACCACAAGTTATCACCGAGCTTCGGAAAACCAACCAAAGCGACACATCATCCTGCATCATGACAACGCAAGCTCGCATACCGCTCGCCAAACAATTGAGTATTTGGAGCAGCAAAACGTAGAAATTCTGGACCACCCTCCCTATAGTCCTGGCTTAAGCCCTAACGATTGTTGTACTTTTCCCAAAATTAAGACAAATCTTCGTGGTCAACGGTTCCAGTCTAGTGAAGAAGCAATCGAAACTTTCAAATCGGCGATTTTGAGTACCCCTACCTCGGAGTGGAATAAATGTTTCAAAAACTGGTTCGAGCGTATGATAAAGTGCATAAAATATCGTGGTGAATACTTTGAAAAACAATAAAATGTATATAAGGTTCTAGTTCTTTATTTTTTTCTCAAACGACAAAACATAAAAGGCATGCCTCGTATAACAGCATTTTAGTACTGTGAAGCAATTACCCTTTCTTCTAAATTTCATTAAAGTACATAAACAATGTGTGCGAATTCAAGTGGTCGCCTGCAGAAAATGTAAGGTAAAACAGTAGAGTGGTTAAAGTGCGATGTGGAACCATAAAGTGGCAACGGAATGGGCAGTTTGTAGTAGGCACAACGGTGCCGCTACATCTCTCTTTGCTAGAAGTAAATATAACTTTAATTTAATATATTTGCAGTATAAGTCACACCATTATCAAGTAGTTTACTGGTAAAATGACTTCAAAGTTATCTGCTTCGAAATACGTCGATTTTTATGGGTACAACTTACAAGGCCGCTATTAAAAAACATTAACCTTTACTTTAAAATAGCTTTAAAAAGTTATTGTTTATCGTTTCTGCACTAAGTATAATAAATGAATACATAATAATTAGTTTCAAGTTTCGAAGAACAATGGAAAACAATTTATTTTCGCATGTTGTTAAATACAATATTTTAATTAAAAATGCAATTTTTATTGGAGCTCGATCTGGTTTAGGCGTATCGTCATTATGTTTAGCAGTGAACTTGCATTCGTTAATTCTGTCAGTCAAACCTTCGAAAAACAGCACAAGTTTTCTCTTCTAACATTATTTGCATAGTATTCGATTTACTTTCTAAACGAAAGAAATGGACCGATCATGGAGAAATGAAACATAAATATAACAAAATCAATTTCACACAAAGCAATCAACACTAATTTAAAAGAGTACTAAAGCACCATTGAAGTTGCGGCTACCAAGCCGCCACGTCGCCGCTACGTAACCATAATATCATTGGAAAGTAGCCGTACAAGATCTAGGAACGTTGCCTAAACGTTGCCGTTACCAAAAAGTATTTTCCATATTGGTGGTGTATAAGTAATATGAACGTTCTTCTTACTTGCACGTAATTAGTAACAAAATACTTTAAGGTTCCTACAGTGGTCGCCGGTATGTTCCAGCTACTAATTGTGCTGATTGCCTTTAATTTGTCTATCTTTAGAAAACTTTCGAAGAAGCTGATAGCATGATCAACGAAACATGATGTGCAGAACCTCCCATTATACTTTTCTTCAGAAAAATTATTAAAAAAGGTTGATTCCTTACTTAGGAATATTGATAAATACTCTAATTTATATTTCTAATAACTTATGAAATGTATAATATGAAAAATATTTCATTTTTTCTGGAAGTGTTTAGTAGTAGAAAATGTGGGTTCGAGTCCTTTCAATTTCAGCTGCCACAGAAATCTAGCACTAACTTCATTGCGATGCTCCTTTCCGACTTTGACAACGGCGGGATCTGAATGCTTTTAAACCTTCTCTAAAAGGTATAGGTTGATGCCGCTGCATTGGGGATTTAACGACAAGGCTAATGACGAAATGTTTATTTTAGCAATGAAAACTGTTTTTAAATAGTTGTAAAGTGCAAACCTACGTTAATTGGAAGAATTTAAGACTATGCTGGTTGCCGTGGTGCCCAGAGCAGCTTTTATGAAAAAGAACTTTAAAATTTACAAAGTACTATTGCGGAAAAAATATTTCGCACGGTTTGTTTGCCTTGTGAATGTATGGTTTTATCAAGTGGACTAAAGTCACTGAATTTTCAATTGTACAACTGACATTCTGCCATTAAAACTTAAAATGCCGAATCACGTTCTAAGCGAGGCCGAAAAAGGCTTTGTTACCGCAAAGCTAGAAAAGGGATGGTCACTGCAACGTGTGGCCGATGATGTTAGTTGCGGAAGAAGAACCATTTCTTAAGATAACCTGAAAAAGCTAGTAATTCGACAATAACCCCAAAATTTGAAAAATGACAAGTAGTCAGATACACACTAAGCCACTGTGGATAAAATTACGTAACTAGATTAAATATCGTGGGAAATATTTTCTCCGCAATAGTACATTGTTTTTATTTGTTCCTCACTTGTAAACATCAATTTATCAAGTCACTGTACTCACCTTGAAAATGTTTCTTAACTGGCTAGCCAGTAAATTTTTTACTGGCTAGCCAGTTATATTTTACAAGCGTGCTCATAGATAAATGATAGCGTGCAAAGCCAGAGTTGTCTTCCTTAGTATGTGTCATTTTGATTAATTTAGTTGCTTGTCAGTTTGACATTTTGAATAAATGGTGAATTTCTAGTTATTTACAAGTGAGGAACAAATAAAACATTCAACAATACACGTCAGGTAACAATTTTTACTGGCTCAAGGATATGACAGGCTCGCCTAACGGCTCGCCAGTCATCCCAATCCTATCGCCAGTAAAAACTGTTTTACCTGGCTTGTAATGTTAAATACTATAAACGAAGTGCAATGACTTGCTTACAATAATGTTACTACAGCTTGAGAATGCAAAGTAAACTAGAACATAACTTTGTAGAAAATAAAGCAATTCCCCATACCAAACAGCTTCTTTAAACTGCTCGGTTCGTTTGGAAAAAGTGCTTAAAGTATAGTATCTGATTTTAAAATAAATTTACGTTCTAAGGCGTCGTCCTACCTGTCAACATTAAATCTGTCTGCAGTAACATTCCCAACTGAGAAGAGATTTTCTGCTTAACAGGTTGCCTCCTGTAATTGCTAGAAAACATTTTCGTTAAACGACTGTTTGCGTAAGTTAGCAGTTTAAAGGACATCAAACCGTGTTTTTGATTATAACCGCTTTAAAAGTTTTAGCTAATAAACCAATTAGTTCTCAAAAATGTTATAAGTATAAGAATTTAAGCCTCAAATGCTGCTTTAAAGCTACAAATCCGACCTCCAGCTCTTCCGTAAGTTGCAAGTTTAAACAAATTTATAGTATGGGACCAGATGGTGCACGCAGTTCGGCTCCTTCCGGTTTTCATGTAACTTATTCGATGTACTCGGAAAGCTCATATTGAAATTGTTATTTATCACAGCAATGATGTTTCTCTAAAACTCTTTACGGGCGACGAAGAGCTTATCCGTAAAAACCGCTAACTAACGCAATATTTTCATTTTATCATTCATATCGGAAGTTGGGAGTTTATTTTCCCGGGAAAAAGCCCGTTCACGGTGCCTGGGAGAAACTCCTGCAAAATACTGCACAGCTCAGCTAACACCAAATAAGCGGAAAATGGAAACTATAACCGTATTTTAGCTGTATCCTTTTCATTTTTAGATAGAAGTCTCTATATCGTTTCAGGTTTTTGCCAGAGCTCTCGCAAATTTTTCTGTAATTTCAAAATCCCCCCCATGCATCAATAAATCCCTCTAAGCTGTGTTAATTTATTCCAGGGCTTAGAAGCTGCACGCAATATTCTGTTTTGTCTCGGTTTTGAATGAACAGAGATAAACCACTTGGCGTAAGTTCAATACAAATCCCCCAGTTGCCGGAAAAATATGTCTATATTCTCTTAAGACATCTCGCTCGGATACTCCATATTTTCGAAGTTTCCCTAACTATGGCCCAGTATTTTTCCGCACTGAGTTCCAAGGATGAAAAAATGGGTTCTACGACGCGTATGTGGTAAGCTAAATCAAGATAAAATCCGCAGCCATAATTTTTAAGGTTACACACGTGGATTGTAAAATCACGCAACCAGCGACAGCGACTTTTATTGCTGATCTGCCAAAAGATTGTTAATAAATTTGCATGGTAATCGCTAATGGGGAGTTACGCAGCTACGCAAAACCTGCGTTACGGATTTTTCATCAGATAGCATTAACGAATTCCCGGATTTGGAAGTTCATGCGACAACGCGCCCTAATCTGCGAGAGCATCTAGCGGCGTTTCTACAACTTCAACAGTCCGGGAAAAATTGAGCATTATTGCGGGGGCGGGCTTAATAAAAATTAATTCGGCTCCGGACCCTTTATTTACTCCTAGATATTGAGATAACTTTTTCGGCTGCAGTTCGAGAGAAATGTATTTTTATTAGGGAAGTTTAAACTCGATTACGCTGACCACGGGCGATTTCCCTTTCCGGCTTGCTGCGGCACCGTATAAATTTCGATAGCCTTTTGTGCTCCTTGGGCTATGCCTAAGGCGAGCATAAGATCTTCAATTACAAGATCGATGCGAGTTTAGATAGGGGCACTGTCGCAGTACGAATTTGATCGACTCGTAGCAACCGTTGGCGTTGGAGGGCAAAACATTAAGGAACTACTACCTGCGCACGCAAAGAACCTGAATATAAACAAGTACAGAAAAATGAGTTCCCAGCCTTAAGGGAAAGGCAATACATTAACCCGCGCCAAAAGAACTGCGTAAATCCTCAAAAAGGTAATATATATCCAAATAGAGAACAAATAAATCCGATTCCAATTAACAACTTCCACTACAATCCTTATTTAGGTGCCCCACAGCAACTATCAAACACCAACAAAGTGCAGTCACACAAATAATGGAGCGGGTGGATACAATTCGAAATCTCTCAATCGATTATACTCTCCAACTACCAATATGAAATACCACTAAGCTATTTCAATATAGTTATGAAATATTTCTTATAAAATTAAACCTATGTATTAAGCTGATTTCTGAAACAAATTGTCACTACTGAATGCTTCCATACGCAATATCAGTAGACTAAATTAGCGATAATCTTATAACACTTCAATGTAACCCGAACAACGAGCTGCGAATACCTAAAACAGTTTCGTAACCCATAGTGGAGAAGGAAGTGAATGAACAATCAAATAATCAAAACCAAATACGGGCGACATCGACTTGGTAATATCAACTTACAATGATGAAGTTATATCCAAAATACACTTACTACACGCATGCTCTTTGATAAGCTATAACCTACTATAACAAGAATAAGACATAAATGCTTCCCAATTGAAGTGTTATCTATTTTCAATGCCTGTCTAAAAACTTCTTCTTCTTCCTTCTCTTATTTTAGTCGAGTAGCCCGTTTTAACCACAAAGTGGTTCTCTGAGCTAGCTTTGCCCTTAGGCCTCGTCGGTGGCTGGCCTTGCCCATCGAAAGTAAAGAAGAGTTTCCTTGGTAAGGGTTAACGACTACCACAACAGTTAGCGTGGTAGCCATGGAACGTAAGATTTTTTAACTATAGAGTAGCCGGGATTCGAACCCGGGTCAGCAGCCTGAGAGGCAAGCATTTGCTCGCTCCATTCGTTCAAAAGAAGACATGCATACAAGTAATATAAAATAGATAATTCCTCCTACCCAAATAAAATGTTGTATCTAGGGTATTTAAAGACAACATATGCAAGTAATTAAATTATACTCAATATTAACTCCACAGCGTTTACACACTGCGTTCACAGTATGACATACGCTATTTACAATTTCAAATGTGAGTTTAACGAACAAATACAGAAAGTACAATGTACGCAGAAAAGATAAGTAATGTGACTTCAACCACGCTTAGCTGCTGGATAGGCCGGTAGCAACGTCGAAAAATTGTGCAAACTACGGAAGCAATGTCGAAGCATGCCATGAATTACATAAATTGAAAACTTCTGATACCCAGGTCCACAATGAGATTCCAAATTTACTCAAAAAGAAAATAAAATTCTTCTTCCGTACTATAATTCAAAGTTGTAACAATAAGACACAAATAGAGCAAAGGACACGTCAAATCCCGACACAGAACGCCCGATAACCTAAGATCATCCGAGATATCACACGCAGATTCAATTACATACGGCCTCGCATGCAATACTGGAAATAAAATAACAAGCAGCGTCACTCTTACGGTACAATAGACACCTCCTAGTGCGAACTGCCAACTTTGCTAAGTAAACTAAAAGTCACTAAAGGTAATGGCCTCCAAAACGTCAAATAAGCAACCAGCTAACATACACCAGACCAAAAAATAAGTGCGTATCTAAATTATCAGAGACTAGTTAATGGGAATATCACTTTCAAAGGGCTAACTAAAACCAAGACAACCCACAATAATTCGATAAGGGATGTTATGAGAATTCAGGAGCACCGCATATCTGCCCCCTTGAATTCAACGTAAACAGTGGTCGATGAAAATTTACCCAGCTACCTTTTAAATTCGCATAGCAATTAAGTAACTTAAACTAAGGTGGGTAGAGCATTAGAGCTAACATTAATAAATAAGATGAAATAGAGGTTAACGTCAAAATGACCGTAACAATATACCACCGACAAAAACTACTTAAAAATTCCAAATTATACCTATTAGGTTTGACATACACCGACTTTGCCACTGCTTTTGTGCCAGCGAAGAGAGCATTTTGTGTTGAACGCCTGAACGCGAAGACTTGCGAAGGAGCCTCTTTTCAAAAACCAGCTTTTAACAAATTAACAAGATCGGGTTGACAGTTCTCTCATTTTGAGTACGATATAGTTCGCCTGTTGTGTCGCTATTTGGAGTCGGTGGCCATCAATACTCCCTTTCTTAACTTGCTTTGTAACGTGATGTCACGGGTAATTTAATACTTGTCTTCCCTCTTTAGCTGCCCCGACAAGAATGTCTTTTATTATGTGTACCTAATATACCCGTATAGATTCCAAATGGTATCGTTTCATGTAAAACAAAATGCATTACTCGTTTTCAGGAAAGTGAGATATTTTGACAAAGAAAATAGAGGCCAGGTAGGTCGAATTCGTACATCTTGAGCACTGTGACAAAGGTTTTCAATGGTTGAATCTTGTCATTAAACATGCAATATACTACACACACTATCTAGGGGGCGGGGTTCATTATGAAGCTTCTGTTATTACTAAAAATTATATTAAGCACTATAAAATGATAAAAATTACATTCCAGCCGTCAGCTTAGAAGTGGAAGATTGATAAGAAAAACTAGTCTTTTCAGCTGCATAATGTGGTTCTATCATCCATTTCAAAAGCAAACAGCACAAGAAACCCTTTTCGAAGCAATACATTCAAATTGTTAGACTTGGCCCGCATTCCGAAATGGCGACTACCGATCAATGGGTACCCTAAAGAATTAACGCAACCGGCCAGGAAGCAAGCAATAAACTCGAATTTCCTACTCGCTAGACCATGGGTCACTGTAACCCCAAATAGTACGAGGCATTCCTTTAATAAAGAGAGATAATAAACCAACCTCACTTCTTGCATAAATAAGGGTGTCTAACTGGACGAGAAGACGCTAGCAGAAATGGCGTATTAAGTCTGCTTATTTTCAGCATTCTAAAGGACCGTGGTCAGATCCCAGTTCATCGACTCATTAAGCATTCTTTACGACAGAGATTTTGGCGTTCGTTTACCTACAGTTTGCACATTTTCGGGCTTACGCATTTTACTTGTACATTGTTGTATTCATGTGCTCTTCGTATAACTATATGATTGCTATATTTATATAATATATATCATATATGTGCGTGTATGTTGATTATGTATTTGTTCTTACACAAAAATAGGTGTTATTGTTGTCCACAAACGCTATTATTTACTTAACCCAGAAATATTGTACCCTACACCAAACCACCTTCAAAGGTAATGCCTCCTAGCCTGCCCACTTACCGTTATCCTCAGGAGATATGCATGTCTGTCGTTTTTTCTAAATGAATAGATATGCATCTACATAGATGCTTAAACTAGAACGATTATCTATAAGAAACTGTACTGACTCATAGATCCAAAATCTTAATTATCGACGAAAAACAAGGCCCTATTTTATAAACTCATTCTAAAGTCCATCTGGACCTAATGCATTGAACTTTGGCAATCAGTTAAATATGATTGCATGATAAAGATTTAGCACTTCTGGTTGAAACCTTTGAAAATAGCTGCAAACCTTCGTTGATTTGTTGCAAACCGTATCATACCTCGAGATCTGAAAAATTGTGCAAATTTTAGTGTGCGCTATCAGAAATAGTTACGTGAACATTTTTAACCCTGTAGCAGTAAACCTCCTAGCTTGACCTACAAAAAGGCAAAGCAATGTGACCAATTGTACTCGCTACAACATCATTAGTATTATTAATTTTGCTATTGTAAATTCCATGAACTCATTATAGTATTAAGTATTAAGAAAATGCATCAAATAAACACCTCAAAACCTTCACTTAGCATGTCAAAGATTTATCAGGGTTCGCGTTGGTGCAAGCTTTCCGTCAATAATATAACACACTATCGTTGATTCAATGCCAACATTATCTAAACTAAGTGATTATAAACTAATCCCAACATTTCAAACCTCTAATAAATTATCTTCTAAATTAAATATGAAAGCTATTGGAAGATAACAGGTTAGTTGCCTCTCTTTTTTTCATTCTCTCTTTTTCTCTATTTCGTTTTTTCTATCTAGCTTTTCAGTTTTTAACTATATTAACGTTTTATAGCTACTACTTTGTTATATTATAAAAGATAAATGAAGAAATAGATATATGAATAAGTTAAAAAACCGAAAGCACTAAATCTAGAAGAAAAAGTAAAACAAGATGTGCGTAACATAACAGAAAGGTATGACAATACATAATACACAAAATATAAAAAAATATCGAAAACCCGTGGATAAAAAGAGATATAGACAATTTATAAAAAACTAAAGATAATACCAAAACATTCACACCAAGCATGGACAACAAATTTGCATACTACTTAGAAACTTATATTAATTAATTGTAATGTAATTTAATTACCTGATGTAATGCAATTTAAATGGAAACTGCAATAACATTCTAACGTTGGCATTAACACAGTTAGTTAATTTATTTACAATTTGAACTTCGCCAAATTCAGTACCAATTGCTGTTCAGCCTCCGCCTCGCAAACTACAATAAACGCCAAGATCTCCGCTGTGTGCATACTCGCATACGAAATGCTACGACGCAATTCTATCACACCGCACTAAGGGATAGCCAATTTGATAGACGCTTCAGAAAAGTATAAAAGCGAGGTGCTTAGCCTGTGAAAAGGAGTTAGTCCAGCGCTGCAGCTACACTAACTGTACACCATTAAGGGAGGTTCAAGCAAAGACACCTACAGAGCAACTCTGAGCTCTGACAGCTTTAAACCGCCCGCCAGACTAGCCGCCCGTCCGCAATTTTCCATTTCAGACCTTTTCCCAGAAAACTGACCTATGCACACCTAGACGTTATCGGCGATGAGCTTTCCTTAAAATCAGCTACCCGCTCACCAAGCTGCCATCGATTGTGCGACTTCCTGCAGGTCTTAGTAGCACACTAAGACGTTAATCAGCGATGAACCTTTTTTCCGCCTCTGTTACGTTCACCTAGTTGTTATCGGCGATGAGCCTTCCTTGAAGCACTTATTCGTTCATCTGACCCACCCTTAGAGCGGTTCTGCCGCCTCCTGTAACGAAAAAATTATCTAGTAATCCAATCCGAAACCCCTCGTCTCTATCGTGCAGTGAAAGGCGCCTGGTATTCCAATCTGAATCTCGAAGCTAATCCATAGCTAAATAGGTACAACGTCCTGTGTAAGCAAATTTTTCTACTTTACAACGCCAAGAACATCAATAATCTAATTCCACTAAGCTCTACTCTACACGCCGCTCAGCCGATTCTCAAGACGGTGGTTTGGCTGCCTACCCGCGCAGGCGTTTGAAAGGCTTTGAGCAAGCCGAAGAGGCAAAGAGTTCTGTGTGCATAATTTGTATAAGTGAGTGTATATTAAGAGATTTCGATTTGAAATACCCAGAACAATAAATGTATGTTATTTATGCTGTTCTCATTTTATTTCACTGGAACATAAAGCAAACCTTTGGCTTAGTACTTTACTACTCAGGGCTAGTAATTGAAAAACAACAAGTTGCTGAACGCAAAAGATCACAAACTTTAAATATTATAATATTGGAGTAGAAATTCTAAACGAAAAAATAATTAAGGAAGGCCGATAAGTAAAACGTGTGTTTAATGAGAGAAGAAATACGTAGAAGAATCATATAGACCCGATGATAAAAACAACATTATCGAAATGAAAATAGTAAAAACCAAACAAGAAGACAACAGACCGTAATGCAATAAAGCGCTACGACCACTTAATGAATCTCTAGTAAAATGATCAAACATCCTAGCTAGGACACACTAAGCAAAATCTTTAAAATCTCAGAAAATATCAGCATAGGGAGACCCCAATAGAGTTTACCCGTAAGCTTAATCGTGACATTACAAAAAGGGTTGCCTTACACAAAAGTAAAGTTACAAAATAATAAGCCCAATTTAACAACAATTGAAAAGTGTAATAAACAATATAGAATATAAATGGTAATAGACAAGAAGTTGACTGACGATCGGTTAAGATCCTGATGAAAAAGGGGAATGTGGAAAGTAATCATGGCACACAGTTTTATATTGCTTTGATAATAAAACCTTTTGATGGAATAAGTTGGAAGAAAATAAAAAAATATGCCGCAATTGTAAAAAATTATAGATAGATGAAAGGCTACGAATAGGGCAAAGCATGAAAAATGATGCATAGTATTACGACTACTTTTTAATGTATCTCTACAGAGGGTAAGGTAAGATTTCAAGCAAATAAGAATAATAGGTATTGCCAGGCATAAATAGAACATCGATATAATTCGATAAGTTAACGACATAACTTTGCTGTGGCATCGAAACAAGAACTGGCACAATCCTCAAATGATACGGATTAAGTATTTAGAGCAAGAGATAAATAAGCCAAATATCAAAGTATTAATGGGTTGCGAAAAACTGGATAGAATATGAATGGCTTTACAGTGGTCAATGAAATAATAACAAATTAAATTCAAATATTTAGAATGAAAAACTAAATAAATAGCAAAATGGGATGCGGAAAGTTCGTTCTCCACAATTTTCTTAAAATTCTCTACAAACCAAGCAGGAATTATAATTCCTATAACATTTGTATGTAAAACTAAAAATTAAATTAAATTCCCTCTTATAAACTCAAGCCGGGGACATACTGTATATAGTTCTTATAAGTTTATTATAATAATAGTAATTTATTATACAAGACGATAAAGTTAAATTTTATCCACGAGTGAATCGTTTAACGTCGAGACGAAGTCCAGACGTTAATGATTCAAGAGTGGATAGAAATAACTTTATCGTAGTGTATAATACAATATTTCTTTCTATAACAAGAACTTTAACAATTTCAAACAAAAAGAAGGACAGTCAATCACATTTCAAAATGTCAGTAGCTAGATTGGGTTGCTACGATAATACAAAGCTGTCATATTTAATTTAAACAAAAGTTAGAAAATTAAACTACTTTATCTCTCCTTGATGTTAAAGTGCTACTCTATCTACCCTTGCTGTTAAAGTAAAACTGGATCTTTTGTTTTGAGTTGATAAAAGCACACTTTAACATGTACTACAGAAAAAATAAATTTATTAAAATATCTTTCATTTTTCTAACTGCATTCCGATCGCTGCACTCGTTTTTTAATACCCTGTAATCTAGGAGGCAAATTGAGCTCGCTCGGAAACGAAGTTTCCGGGTACGAGATGTGGGGAGACGGAATATCCCGGGAACGAAATGTGGGGTACGAAATGTGGGGAACGAAATGTGGGGAACGAACTTTCCGCAAACCTAGCAAAATATACAGAAAAATAGCACCCTATAATAAGAATAATCTTCCCAGATCCAGTAAGATCCAAACATGTGTTTGAAACTTAGGTCAACAAAGATGTGAAACTTTAACCACCAGTGACGTATGTGATAGTTGGCTACGGAAGAATCCTAAAAATCAGCTGAGCAAATAAGGAAACAGATTCTAGGAACTGACGTATTAATAAAAGGAGGAAAACTTCGTCACCAGTATACAAATCAAGTTACAGATATCGGAAATCAGGAACCAAAGTGTCAAAAACGAACGCTTAGCATGAGTCACACTGGAAAGCTGCAATAAGCCTGCTTTCGTGAAATGGGCTTTGGTATCTCTCGCCTGTTATGCTTATTTTCATAACTAAAAATATAGCCAAGTTGGCTTTGCTATATTCTGTTTCAAATTAGATTTTTAGTAATGCATTTTACAATAACAAAAGTTACCAAAGCGGTCTCTGCACTGTAAACGAATTGTGTAGTTGATTGCGCGTATGCAGCTAGAAACGCATGTGCAAGCCTTGTAGCAAGATGCGAGGAGTTTCAACTCATGCAGATTTTACGAAGGAGCCACGTGCCAAATTCAACTGGCAGCGCTCGTTCTGCGACTTTAAAAATATATTGTGCGAAGTCGCCCTAATGCAAGTTAATTAAGAGCGTCTTAAAAAGGTGTTGCAGTATTTAAACTGTACTGCAAGTACAGCAACTAGTGTTTGCGTTCGTGCAGACGCCTCCTTCATGGTGTACAAAATAGTACTCCAACGTGTAGGCGACCGGATACGATACATAAAGAAGAATAAAAAAGGTGTATTTGCATTCATTACGAGGAAGTGGCGTCAGACGGCCGAGAGTTGTCAGTTAACAGTTTCTGGCTTTCCCGCAGATATCCGTCTGTTTATTTTTCAAACTACATCTTATCCGTGGTTAGAATGACGCAACTTAAGGCGATCCTCATTCAAGGGCAAGCAGCGGTTTCCATGCGTCTACTTCAAGGTTGCCGTTTCAAGGGCCGTCTTTTAAGACATTTTCGATCATTTTAGTTTTTTTAAATAAAATTATTCAACGCAATTTGATATTGTTTTGTGTATGTTTGTAACGTTCATGCGACTAGGCCAGCTATCTCGCACGCAGGTTTTTTAGGTGTTAATCCTAGTACTCTTCGATTTTATTTCCGTCTTTATAGATGTTTTTACATGTGTTTTGAAGTTAATCGATGTATGTGTTTAAACAAATTGGCTTTTCTCCTAATATTCACATTTCTTATCGACGAACTGGGGTACTAAGAGAGTTTTATATTGACTGAGCTAGCTAATCGTATAAACAGGGCAAGGAAACGACGAATATCCAGAAAGCTAAATAAAATTTACGTCATTTTAGAATACTTGAAACGGGTCTTGCTGCTCCTCGTTTGTATTGCTTACTTTAATACATAACGAATAAACCAACTTGAATTTTCTATGTTTTGATATTGTAAATTATGTTCAAGTAACGTATTCTGAAATAACAAACGTGTATAGAGCCATTCATGTACAGTACACGAATTGTGTGGTTGATTTTGCGTGGGCAGCGAGAAACGCACATCTAAGCCTGCTCGAGGAATGTGGAGAGTTTCAACTTCAAATCTTCAAAAGAAGAGACAGTCGAAAGCCAGCTCCCGCTGGAACTGCCAAAATATGAATTAAATAAAAGTGGCTAGAAGTATGCAGCACCTAAATAATTGCTGCCTTTGATTGCATCAAAACCGCGTTTGCGTTCCAAAGAAACGCTTTTTCAATAGTGTACCGATAAGTACGCCAATTTGTTCCATACTCAAGGATACACTCGTTACGAAGCCGGGACGTCAGCCAGTCTTCCTTGAGGCGACAAAAACAGCGATAGGAGGAGCCGCGGCTTCCTCGAACAGCAGTGTGTGGTTATTTTCCACTCATCACACCATCAGAGGCTTGGATGACACAACTGAAAGCGAATCTACTTCGAGCGCAAGCAGCAGTATCCATGTTCATTATTTAATACCGGAAAATGTTTTGCAGTTAACCCAATAAGACTAGCTTGATGTAGTAAATTTGGGTTCAGTTTTCAAAGTACGCGTATTAATAGGGCTGGCTTTAGACAGGACGTCTTTAAATATTGTTGTTTTTGCGCTTTTAGACAGTGATTTCGGTGCTGCTTTAATAATGTTTTATATATGTTTAATATGTGCTTAAACGTACATATACGCGAATATATCCAACTATATCGCAAGTAAGTTCTTTTAGGAGTTAATCCTAGTTTTCTTCGATTTTATTTTTGTTTTTATTTTTCATTCTGCATTGTTTGAAGTTAGTTTCGACCCGAAAACACTACAAGAAACATCAGTTTTTTGTTTTGACAAATATTGACACTCCGTATCTACGAAATGGGGCATTAGGGAGGTCCATGTCTACTAAAATAATTAACCGAACAAACAGACAAATAATATTCAAATATGTAAGTGTGCAAGACGTTATCTTTAAATTTAACGTTATAACGACGTGAGGCGTTAAAAGAGCCAAATTTTACAAAGAATAGTAAAAACAATTATTATATAGCCCTCCAATTGACAGATGGGCCTGTGATGTTTTGTAAAATCATTTCCTTTTGTTAGACTTTTTCTAATTTTGTTTAGTTCTTTAGCACCTGTGTTCCTTTCTACCTTTAATACAAGGAAGTTTCCTTGTATCTATTTATATTTCAACCCCTACCGTTTGAGTACAATAAGGTGTTTAGTCTGTAGACTCAACTCGTCTATTCGCGTAACTTTTCTTGGCCAACTTATTTTTTAAGTTTGATAAAAGATCTGATCTTATATTTCGTTTACTTTTAAAAACGTTTCTAGGTTGTTCCCCTAGTTTCTGAATAGTCGTGAAAAACGTTATTTTAATTAGGGGAAGTTCTAACGTTTCGTACTAGAGTACGACTACTGGCACCTATTGACATCCACCACTTATAAAATATGTAAATATTGTAAGAAAAAAACACACGCTATTTATGGAATCCCCTGATTAGTTTAGAGCATAAACAGCCGTGATGCATCGATTGTGTGAAAAATTTTAGTTAGTCATGTTGACGAACCAATGTTTCGTATATCATTATTTACATATAAAATTTTTGTTCTTTTAGAGTTAATGGGTTAGTGTACATTGTATTTACACAATTTGTTATTATTATATTTACCGATTTTACAAGTACGCAACGATTTTTTTGTAAACAGCATTAAAAACATAACTTTTTATGTTATAGTTAATTGTCTGTAGTGTTCTTAATTTCTTGCATTCTTTAGGAAGTACTTCAGATAACGTAACTTGTAGATTGTTAGAACCTGGTTACTATGCTGAAAGGGTTGGAATTTGTTGAAGGGGTGGGTTGTAGGGTAATGTGTGAACAGAGTAGCCAGGCCTAACTACTCCTTAGGATATTTGTAGCCTATGTCTGTTTACAGATGAACACATCTCAGTGTTTGAAATTGTATATAGTGCATAGTTATAAATATTGGTGTCGTGTTTTGCTTATTCCAGTCAACTATGCGATCTTGCGAATTACGTAGCTTAATTGCCAGACTTACGTCTAGAAAACTCCTTGTTATTAAATAATAACGCTGAAATTTGACCCAGTAACGTGACGCAATGCTTATTCGTGCTTAAAAGTGACTTGCAACAACGCATATTATAAACTTTATAATCTTTAGATTTTCATATTTTCCTTAAAACTTGACAAAATTGTCTAATTTATGGTGGAACGTTAATGTGAACAGTAATACTTCAAAGTTAATCTTCTTTTGCCATATATTTTTTTCAACAGTGTAAAATAGACTAGGGCAACAAATGAATTCAAAACACTAAACATATTACTGTGTTTTAAGCAAAAAAGTATGCCAAAATTAAGGCCTATGAGACTGCAACTCAACTTTTCTTCATCCATAGTAATTAGCTTCCCACTTTGAGGTTTATCACTCAGTTTGTTTCATCTATAGTAACCAAATAATTAACAAATTCCCAATTACCTACTTGTTGATAGAATGGCTGATATTTCTTTCTTTCTTCTTCTTTCACATTTTCCTGAGGTGTACCATTTCATTTTCTTTCTGATTCTTATTGCTCTGTCCTCCACTGTCTTTATTTTCGATGTTCGTTTATATTAGGGTGTTTCTACTCAATTATTATGATTTAACTTCAAAATATTGTTGGCATCAAAATTTTACAATCAAGATAATTATGTTCCTAATGCTATCACTTATAATGAGTGCAATGTCAGTAGCTTATCGCGTGTTTCTTTGTTGTTTATATTTACTACCTTATTTCATTTTATTTATTATACCACCTGTTTTTTCTTAATATTGAAATTTGCAGATGCATAGGGAGGCAAAAAAAAATCAATATTTTTCAAACTAATAGCGTCTTTTGGGTTTCATGTTTCTATTAGCTTAATTAAAAATTTTGCGCAGGACACCCAGCATGTCGGCTTTATCAAATTGCACAGAAAATGGAAAGAAAACGAAAGGCTGACAAGCTGAAATTTTGCATTTAGTTAAGAGGCCGCACATGGAAAGTTCAGTGGTTACTGCTAAGCGCGAGGAACGCCCCTGGGACCTTTCCAGGCAGTTGCAAAAGTTGTGAAATTTGGAAGATTTGTTTGACGGGAGTTGTTAGTTAGAGGTGTTATGTGTCTATTATTTTCATATCCGTTTTACTGCAACGAGAGACTTCATGCAGATGCAATGCAGTATGAATATGTACAAATTACAGTGACTCATAAGATAACAAGTTTGTCCGAACTTTTACATGCAACGAATCCAAAGATTAATGACGAAAACGGAGGGGAATATAAGATTTTGCATGTAAGAACGTTTGAAATCATATTGAACAAAATTATAAAGTTGTAGCAATCCAATATAATAAATTATAAATTAGAGAATTATATAGTAAACGATTGTACTGATCATTAAAGACTGAATTATAAAGAGAAAAAATAAGAGCAACTGCTATAGCCCCAACAAAAGATACATATCTGATAATGTAGTGTTGAAATACGACATAAATGAATCATTTCTGTAATAGATGTAAATCATCTATGTAAAAGACCTTTTCCAGGTGTTTTCCTTCATTGGAGTTTTTAGATTTACAACAACCTAGATCAACCAATAATAAATGCTGTAATAAAATCTATTTATACACAACCAATTGCCTTTATATAAATAAAATGGGACACCACTGGCCTTATTGGTAGCTTGGAAACGTGCAGCTAATTACACTGTAGTACACCAGAGTTTTCAAAGCACATGGTAAGCTCTCCATATTCTTGATATGTAAATACAACTGTAGTAGCTTGTGATATATTGACAACGAGGAGTTTCTTTCCATCATCCAGTACATTTTACTATATTTAAGACCTAATTTTTCCCTTTTTTTTTGAAGTGAGCTTTCCATTAAAGTTTGGTGTCTAAGGTTCTTAATTTCTGTATCTCTAGTTAATACATTAATTTGTATTTTTCCCAGATTCCATATAATAAATTAATCAACGATAAAGAATTCGGAAAATAACGACAATAATTGCAACCATTCAATTATAAATTCTACATAACGCACAATACGCGGGGTCTTTGCAATGGTTTTTTCCTTACAAGTTCACCTAGGAAACGTTCAATTCATATGCAAATAAAACCGATAATTTGTTTCACCACGATAGTGGGGCGGAATAGCCTTAGGAAACCTGACCGCAGACAGAAGTTCCTAAGTGGTCGAGCTAGGACAGGCAGCGATAATAAGATAAATGGGGAGCAGTCTCGGTCGGATAAGCCAAATAGTATAATAACGGGAATGCGTTTTCCAATAAAATCACACATGTGGTACAAGAAACACTGCCTACTGCATGTATCCATTCTTAATACATAAATTAATAATAACGACATATGAACATATACCTAACCTTCAAAGTGTCAAAAGTAACACTTAACCTAACAGGTATCTAAATTATCAAAGCTAATTAATCGAAATAGCATTTTCAAAGGGGCCTCACTAAATCAGAAAACATCACACGAGTAATCCAAACAAAACGCATGATCATATCCAAACTCAACGTTAACCGTGGCAGATAAAACTACCGATATCCTTTTCAATTTGCTGAGCAATTAAGTAGCTTTTATGCAAAATTATATGTGATGTAAGTCATTAAAGCTAACGTTAGAAAAGAAGCCAAAAATAGATTCTAACGTCAAAATAATTGTAACAGAGTTAAAGAAAATTCAATTTAAATTGCTGTTTTACTTCGTTTAAAAGAAAATTGTATATATTTTATATTGAAGCAAATATTAATGCACAGCCACTTCTTTTTACATCTACCTGGTTCCTGCGTACCCATACATAATAAATGTCACATGAGGGAAAGAGAGTAAAAATTAGAAAATCGTATAGCCCTAGCAACAATGTTCAAAAGAGATATCACTAGTGTAGAAAATTTCAGTTTACTCTTAGATAACTATTCCTTGTGAAACCGGTCTACAAGTACCAGCAAGACTCAATATAACATTAGTATCAAAATTGACTTTGGTTCATTCCAAAATAGCTATTCTCTAAGAAAACAATTCTGCCAACACTAACACAATTAAAAAATCATAGCGTTGCCATACTGAAAATTATTTCAGTTCATCACTAAATAGATTTTCTTTCAAAAAAATTACATCCGCGCCAGCAATCGTCAAAGAAGATACCATTGCCGTTTTAAGGACAAAATTTCAGCTTCTTGTCTCGGCTGTCCTTCAAGAAGGCTACAAATCTTGTTGAAACCGAAAATAATATTAATTCGTCATTAATAGCTCTAGTTTGGCAAAACAATAATATCATCACGAACAAAGTCAAAACATTCCCAATTTATCATTACATAGCTCTTCTTGGAGAAATAATTTCTAACAACACCAAAACAACTCAGGAAAGATAATGAATGAAGTTAACATTTTAATTCAAATAACAAATAGAAGTCAACCAAATAGTACCATCATCAATAAGATTTAAAAGAAATATGCAAAAGATAACTTAAACGCAACACCAAATCTGAAACTGTTATTGATTCAGATCTCCAGTCTGATTTACCAACAGTCTCTGAACTGAACAAATTACCACATCACACATCTTTATAAATAGTTCAACTGAATTTGGTTATGTAGTGGAAACTATTGTCAGTACTGCTAAGTAGGGATGGGCGCGTGACGTGAAAACAGTCGTGTCACGTCGTGTCACGGCGTGTCACGTCGTGAACGTGACTAATATTTGAAAATCGTGACGTGAACGTGAGTGAACGTGAGTAAAAATTTCCAAGGCGTGATTCACGTTTCACGTTAATTTCACGTTAAATATTTAGTAACGAATAAAAAACTGCAGGGTGCAGCAACTTTTAAATTCATTAAATCACAAATTGTGCCAAACAAGTTACATTATGTGGTTTTATTTTTGGACCCTAATTATAAATCCTTAAAGTTCATACCTTCACATAAAAAAGAAGATTATAATGCAAATAAAACTGTAGATGATAATGATGAAATACATACCAAACGACTCAAAACTGGTACATCAGCATCAGATTCTTATCTTTCTACACTTAGAGATAGCTCTGACGATGACACATGTAATTAGGATGATGTCGAAACAGAACTAAATTAGTATGTTAAATTAAAATTCGGAAATGTAGATGACATTTTAGGATTTTGGAAAAACAGTGTAATTAATTACTCCACTGTTACAAAAACTTGAGAAATTTTAAACATGCCGGCAAGTTCCGCTACAAGCGAAAGAGTATTTTCTACAGCTGGGCGAATTTTAGAAAAGCGCAGAATTCGACTTAACGCTGAAAATGTTGATTACATATTATTTTTAAATCAACATTTTAATGTTTAGATGTGTAGATGAAAAGTAATGGTTTGTTTTTTATACTCGGCTAACGCTGAAAATGTTAATTACGTTTTATTATTAAACCAAAAATGTATTGTGTAGATGTGTAGATGAACCTATTTTTAGAAAAGTACCTAATGTTTTGTTTTGTATACTCGACACCGAAAATGTTGATTACGTTGTATTTTTAAACCAATTTATTGTGTACTTGTGTAGATGAACTTATTATTCTAATAAAAGTAATGTTTTTTTTTGTATACTCGCCTTAACGCTGAAAATGTTAATCCTTGTACGTAAACATACTTTCAAACCTACGAATTAAAAGTGTTGCCTAGCAACATATACCTTCTGTACTCATACCAATAAAGGAAACGTCAATTCCAATGACAGCTTTTAGTATTAAAAGTAATGCCTTTGAAGACAGCTGCAAGAAATATATTTGCGAGAAATCAGCATTTATTCCTTGTCGAAGTTATTGTATACATTTTACTTTTTTTTCTTTTTATGTCAACTATTCTGATTGCAACATATCACGTAAATTATGTCAGGTGCAAAACATATTTTTAGTTCTCTTTAGGGTTTTTTCATTGGTTTTAAATTTGAACATTCTGTTCTATCTGAATTTAAATTTCGAAATAAAAGCTGCGTGTCACGTCGTGAGTGGCGTGTCACGCCGTGAACGTGAGTGAACGTGAGCGTGAACGTGCGTGAACGTGACTGTTTAAAGCCAGCGTGAAACGTGCGTGACGTGAGCGAAAAATCACTCACGCGCCCATCTCTACTGCTAAGTTTGATAAAACATCTTCGGCTTCAAATGGGCGCCTCATTAAAATACTTATTTCAAACTATTTTTTTAACAGGTAGTTACGTGTCTCGTGATCATCGAGTTTGGAAAAAGGGCGGTTTAAGTTTTTCCGATTTTTTTAGTGGTTTTGCAGTAAACCATCTGGTTCTTGGAGCAGTTTGGGTGTGCAGATCGGTCATATGCAATCAACAATTGCAAGACATACTAACCCATATAATTAAATTAAATTAATATTATATCCCTGCGTATTTATTGAATACTTTTAATGGCGTTAGGAGTTATGAAATGTAGATAGTAATTAGACATTTACACCTAGCCATTGTCTTATCAAATCAAGGCAGATGATTATCTATTTAAAATATTATTTGTCGTATTTTAGTGTTTAATAGCCTTAATAACTATGTATTTTTGGAGCACCCAACTGATGACGACAACATAAATTCCCAGTGGCCGTAGATAACGCCAAATCATATTTTCTCTGTGTAGTATATCCGTCTGGAAGTTAATCTACGGGATCTCTTGCACATCGAGATCCGGAAATGCCTGCCGGTAGATCCCGTTAATCTCGTTGTATGAGCACAATAAATGTTTCCGCAGCCGTTATTGTTTGGAATGGTTGTTGCTGCATTTTGAAAAAGTGTCGTCTCTGCGCTCTTGATTATTCTCCATTTGTAACAATGCTCTTGGAAAAATAACAGCTTGGGTTGAACCGAAACTGCTTGCAGCAAACGACAATTACTCCTCTCCGTGAAAGCGCAGATGTAAACATTAACAAGCTAACTGACTAAACACGCGTCGAATGTAAAGTTTGCGCTAGCAACAGCTCAAAGACGCATGCATATGCATTACCTCGGAGGAACTCGCTACGGGAGACAGACGTCACAGCAGTTTTAACTCTGGGCCGAATGAATGACAGGTCGATTCAGCCAGCAGTTCTAAGCCAATTTTGCGTAAATAAAAACCAGCGAACTTCCCGACGCGAAAAAATTAATTTTGGCTGCTCTCGGGATAAAATTTGACTTGACGTAGAAAGAGCACGGCTTTCATTATCTCGCCTTAATTTTTACAAATAATTAATGCGTTTGTGTCAGATGCGCCCGTATTGTTCACGAGCTGTCAGTCTAATGAAAATTGGCGTTTTGCTCTAAGGATTTACTGCTTCATTTCTAACGTGCAACAAATTTCTGGTTGGAATTAAGTGGCAGGTTATTTTTTCATTTTGTAATTAAAGTCTTTAAAAATGTTTTACAATAACTGACTCTTTCGCTTTTTATTCAATATTATATTTATAAAAACACTTCTTATATTGACGACGTGTTTCACTTGCTACATTAAGCAACTGTCTTGCGTCTTTAACTCAAGGGAAAGGAAATGGCTGGTGCTGGAGATTATCAGCAGATATCTCGTGCTGAATCCTAAATTCCCTCCAAGTTAGCGTTTCCACATTGTCGGATTAACAAAACAGGACTAGTGGCCCACTTTCGAAGTGTCTTTGACACACTGCATCTCTTAAGATAGTCTCATAAAACACTTCACCTTCAAACCACCTTCGATTTACCTATCTGCTCGCTTGCATCTCTTTTGCGCCGCCGTTGGACTCTACGGTCCCGTTCTCACACGAATGGATTTTGCTGCGCTCCACTAAGTTTCATAATCTACTGGATTGTACATAAACTGAATATTTTCCAGTAAATTGCAAGAGAGTTCTTTGATATGTATGCCAGCGTGATGTCGCTGGTCTGGTTAGATTGTAGCGCGGATAAGTGCATCTGCTCTGGACTTGTTGCAAATATTAGTAATTGAAATTAATAGCTGTTCTGTATTGAACGTGTTTATTGTGTGTAAAGCTGAAATGAAATAGCCTTGTTTTTGGGAAAGACAGAGTTGTTTATCATTTCTAGGTAAATATTCGATATTTGTATTGCGACGATATGTGTACATTTGGTTGGAGTCCTAAAAAGTAAGACGTTCCAATGTACCTGGCCTATACCGATAACTTAAAGCAGAAATACTTAGAAGAACATATCAATAGATTTCTACTTTAATGTCGTATATTTTTCTCGTATATTTGGCATATTGTGTTTTCTACAACATGTATAGAAAATTTATAGTTTGACAGCAGTTGAAAAGCTGTTAATATCATCGAGACACTTTCAGAAGAAACAAAGTGCATGTGTAATCGGCTGGCGACTTGGTAGCCAACTTGCAAAATCGAATTAATCTGTCAAAGTTTTTCAATATAACAGGCGCCCTGAAATATTATCAGTTTCTCGGAAGGGTTGTGAGTTCTGGGCGAAAAAGTAGACAATACATGAATAGACACAAAACAAATACCAATATCCCATACAACACGCAGTTCCATCAATCATGAAGATGTTTTCTCATTTAAGGAAGCCACACCTCTTAAGAGAAACATCCAAGTAGAACATTGCTGTGTTCTGTCACGTAGCCCGAACGCAACAGAACGAAACCAAGGAACTTGTGAAAACCGCTCAATATCTGTTCAAACCCGGCTCACAAATTGCGGCTTAGGACTCCGCGTTGATTATGGAAACGACCGAACTAAATCAACTAAAGGGAAAAACCAAAAGCGTAGGTTTGCTAGAAACTGACAATCTTTCATAGTTTGCCCATGCGGCGTTACTTAGAACATCGAGCAAGATTTATTATGTGATGAGCTTGGAGCACGCGATCTAAATTTGAGAACTGACGTTTCTTACTACTTCTGGAGTGATTGCTGGGAGCTTTAATCTAAGATGTAAATCTAATGTTACATAACTCCTCCGTCAAGAGGGCTGGGAGTTATAAAGGCCAAGTGTTACTCGCAGGAATATTTTCAGTGTTGTTTAATCCTAAAAACGCCAATTATAATAGTCGGTTGCATTTAAAGCTACTAATAGTGTCTCTATTTGCATTTCTCGGGTGTATTTACTTCAGTAATGGTTTTTTTATGGCCAATTTTATGCAAAACTTTAATTATATTGCTGAAGTGGGTAATTAAGACATAAAATAGAATGGGAGAATTTTTAATCTTCAACAAGGACGTGCGTTGATGTTTTATCATGAAAATATCCTAACTGCTCAAACAACATTTTCTTAAATTGTAAATGTTGTTAACAGTTGATAATGTTGAAGAATTACAAGACGCTTGAATACCCCTGTGTATCAATATTTCAAGAAAGAGAATTCAATGTACTTCAACATAAAGTACTAACAAAAACATTCAGTATAGGCTTTGAAAGAGAATTGATGTATCTAGTAATTACAATCATATTACACTATCTAATGTTTTATTTTTTTTTTAAATAAGTTCAGTATACTTTAGCATAAAATGTGTGAATATTCTAAGGAATGGAGTTCGGTATACACACAATGCTAACGAAAATACTAAGTTTGGATTTAGAAATTACATTTTTATTTAGATTCGGTATCTGACAGATGGCATGAACATGAAACTGGCAGATACCCGTACACGTACATATGGTATGTTTCCAACGTACACGTCTTAATATAGCCATTCATCTGAATTCTCCATTGTTAGCAATATTTGAAGAATTTTATCAAATTCTTAGCGATATTAATTTATTTTCCATGAATCTTCGATCGCTAACAACAAATTTAAAATTCTTATTACATTTCAGTTGTCAGTTTAAAAATGTGTCCATCTTTTCAGATATATTTTTTCATGTATATTATGGTGTTTTTCACATATAATTGCCTGTTAGTAAAATAAGGGTTTATTGTTATTATTACTATCAAAGAAGCGTAACCGTTATAATGATATTACATTACTTAATGTGTCTGAATATTTAAAAAACGCAAGTCTGGTATACCAACGTAAAATGCTAGGTTGAGTTTAGACTCATAAATTCAACTGGTGTAACGGTTATGATCATCTTACAACATATTTTCAATATTTCACAAAAGGGAATTCAGAATACTTCAACAGAAAGCATCGACGAAAACCATGAGTTTAGGTTTATAAATTGAATTGGTGTAGAAGTTATCTTCATATCACATAATCTCATTTGTATCAATATTTCAAAAAAAGGAGTTCATTGCACTTCAGGACACACACACTGACGAAAGCAGTTTATTTAGATTTATAAATTAAACGAGAGTGCAATATAGTTCACTATAAAATATTAGCGAAAACAATGTGTGTAGGAGTTATAATCACATTACGATAGTACTATTTTTCAGTATTTCAAAAAAAGCGAGTTCAGTATATACTTCAACAGAAAATGCTAATAAAAACAGTGAGATTAGGTTTAAAATCTAATCTGCTGTAACAGCTATGATCATCTTGCAACGTCTAGTGAGTATCAATGTTTCAAAAAGGGGTGTTTTATATACTTCGCCGTAAAATAAGAACGAAATCAATCAGTTTAGGTTTATAAAGTAAATTGGTGTAGCACTGATGATCATATTATATTGCAATGTGCAAGAAAGGAACTCGTAGGATATTTTAACATAAAATATTAACGACCAAATTGAATTGACGTAACAGTTATAATTATGACATTACTTAATATGTATCAAAATTTCAAAGAAGAAGCTATACATATACTTCAACAAAAAATGCTAAAACACAATAAGATTAGGTTTAGAAACTTACCAGATGTCATATTTATTATCATAATGCAGTTCTTAATGAGTATGGATGTTTCAAAGACGGGAGTTTAATACAATTCACAAAAAATATTAACAAAAACAATGAGTTTAGATTGGTATAGTAAACTGGTGTAGCACGCATAATTATATTATGTGAGAATGTGTATAAATGTACAAAAAAAGGGAATTCAGTACTATATTTTACCATAAAGCGTTAACTAAAAAAATTAGTTTACAGTTCATCACATTGTATTACTTAAGATGTAGTAACGCTCCAAAGTAGGGAGTTGTAAGGACATTTTTAGTTTGTATGAAAGTGCGGGTAATTATCTTTATTTTCTCGATTCCAAAATTACGATTCCGCCTGTATATAGGTATTTCGAATTATTCACTTGCAGTCAGCAGTTTTAAATGCACTCATTCTGTGTTATCACTGTTTCAGGCCTATTGGCACGCTTGAGAGGCCACGCACATGTTTCTTATCGGCCCGTCTGGCGACGTGAATTCCTGTACGTATTCGAACCAGTGTCAAAGGTAGTCGCCGTGCGTTAGACAGAGCGAGTACAAATGTTTACTCCCACCGATTATCGATTATCGAAGCAGAATTGACCCGATGTGACGAAAAGTAACAAGTGATTTTGGAAGTTGTCGTCTCGCCACACGCCCTTTGGAGTGGCGTAGGCGAGGCTTATGTTTGTTTATTGCGTGATTACCGGCTAATGGTTTGCTCTCTTGGTGTGTGTGTGTGTGTGTGTGCCGTATGTTATGATCCCGTTATTTGAACCCCTGTCGATGTGAGGCATGTTTTGTGTTCTGCCTTTATACACTTGTTGAACTGTACGTGGTAGCTTCCCGCCCGGAAAACTGGGCGTTGTTGTTGTGCATCGATGTAGGCCTTTCAGAGTTCGTTTGAGGTGGCAGGCCCCTTAACACGTCGTTTAGTGATTCTCCTCAATGCCGGCTTATTCATGTACCGCGAAGCTCCTGCTTATCGTTTCTTGCAGTTCTGCAAATTTCCGTGCTGACTTCGATTTCACCCTCATTAGCGGATTATTCCAGGTTCCGTCCCGTCGACCAGCAGCTTCCCGTTAATTCGGTGCAGTCTCCTTAGGTGTTTATCGCAGTGTCTGGAGCGGCCGCGGTTTGCAACAATAGAGGACTGCGATTGCCGCTAAGCCAAGCTTTTTAAAGGTACCGTAATATTGTAATAGCTTTATAGTGCGAATTTTAAGTGTACCGAGTGTTTCGCTGAAGTTCCAGCCAGTTTGCGTGACGTTGCGGTCATTGTAACATTCATTGTTTATATCCTTGCGTTTGCTAAACCTTTTATAGTTGTTCACCTGTCAGTACAGTACCGTCACATTTAACTTTACGTAGTGGCAGATGAAGTATGTGTCGCATTTGTACCATGCTTTGTTGATTACCAGCATTTATTGTTGTTTATTGAGTAATTCAATGTTAATACCGTTCACCAGTCATTCCTGTATTTGATGTAAAGTTTATCGCGCATTTATTAGATTAAGACGTTAAGTTAATTTAAATAGTTAACCTTTACTAACCCATTTCATATTTTTATGTAACCTTTTTACTCATTCAAATATTTTTGCTAACACATTTCGTGTTTGTTTAACTGTAGGTTTCTTCTGATATTGAGCATGCGATTTGTGTATGTATTTTTCAGTTGTAAAAGCCCAGCTATTGAAGTGAATTCTTCTAAAGGTAGGTCCGATGATGTTGCACGTGGCTCGAGAACCAGGACACTGCCAAAGCTATACCAGTTGAAAGGTGAATCCATTATGTTTGCACGTTTCCTCGGTGGGTTTACCTATGCATTTTTCCTTGTAGGAATCGTGGTAGCCCCTTAGCATTTAAAATCTATTTTTCGTTGATTAGGCCGTTGCCCTGTGTAATCTCGTGTTGGACCTCCCTCACTCCACTGAAGTTATTCGGCAACTTTTTTGTAACGGGCTGGGGCAGCAGTCCTATGTAATACATTTCCGATTTTGAGTTAATTTACGCGCTAGTCGTTTAGTACTGTTTGGCTTGTCGTAAATCCCGGTTCCCGCCGTTACAAACTGGCGCATTGTCGTAATATTGAATTTAGCCTGTTACAGAGTTGAGTATACTTTAACATAAAATATTAACAATACGATGAGTTTAAGTTTGAAAAATAAGCTGAACTTACAGTTATAGCGTTGTAAGAAGTTGATATATATCATCGTTTAAAAAAAGGAGTTCAGCATATTTCACCACAGAATAGTAGTAAAAACAAAAAGTTTAGGCTTACAATATACAGTGATGTGCAAGTTATAATCGCATTACGTTACTTAATGTTTATCATTATTTCGAAAAAGGGAGCTCAGTATACTCCAAAATAAACAACGCAACAATGAGTTTTAAGTTTAAACTTTAAACTGGTGTTACAGTTACGATCAAATTGCTATGCCTGACTCTTTAAAAAAAAAGGAGTTTAAAACACTACAGTGTAAAATACTAACGAAAGCAATGAGCATTTCTTAAGGTGTATCAATGTTTTGAAAAGAGGAGTACAGCATACTTTACCAAAAGCTAGTGCGAAAACAGTAAGTTTAGGTTTAGAAATTAAACTGGTGTAGCAGTTACGACCATATTAGTTACTTTATTCAAAATGCATCAATGTTTGAAAAAGGGAGTTTAGTATACTTTGTCATAAGTAAATAGCAAAACGAGGGAGTTTATTTTTAGAAATTAAACTACTAGTGTGACGCTAATGACCCTATTACTTTAGTTAGTGCATTAATCTTTGAAAAGAAAAATTCTTTATATTTTACCATAAGAAAATAGCCAAAAGGGAGAGTATATGTTTGAAAATTAAACTAGTGTGGTGGTTATGATCATGTTACATTACTTAAGGCGCATTAATATTTGAAAGAAGAAGTTTAGTATTCTTTACCATGATACTAGCGAAAACAGTGATAACACTGTTGTGGCCGTTATGATCATCTTACTTTACTTAATTTGCGTCATTATTTGATAAAGGAATTTCAGCAAAACACTGAAACAATAATAACTTTAAGTTTAAATTAAATTGATGTAACAATTACGATTATATTACATTACTCAAAATAGAGAGTTTACTGTACTCCTACCTAAAAGACTAAGACACGTGTAGGAATTAAAGTGTAACAGTTATTATCATATTACAATACTTGGCGCATATAAATATTACAAAAAAAGATAATTAAGTTATAATGCATTTTTATACTGCGTTTTTCAGATATTTCGAATAGTGTCAGTTTGTTCAGCACTCACTTGGTTTCTGCACTCTAACTGTACACAGTCTGTAAATGCTGTAAATGTTTGCAGAAACCGTACAGCCTACCCTTTCGGTCCAAACAAGCAACAAAATCGTAAAAGTTGTAATTATTACTTCCAATTATCAGCCACAAATGTTTAGTCCCTTTGTAGACTGCGTTATTTCGCATTATAATCATCCCGTCATTTAGTCCAGCTCTGTTTTGTCATTAAAGGTTAATGAGCTCAGCGTTTTGAGATTTCCTGCTAATTTGACTAGGGTTCAGATCTCATAATATAGAATAATTATTTATCAAGCACGCATTACATAAGAATAGGGAGCAACATCGAATTAATGTTGCATATCAGTTTGCGTTACGGCTACCGAATGATGTTTTGTAGAAATGTCGAAAGCTAAAATATGCAGTGACTTAGATTCATTTAAACTTGTTACAACTCCATTTGGAGTATTATAGATAGTGCTTATTAGAAACTATCCATTTAACAGCTATTATTATACGAAAGGTACGATATCATACAAAACACTACAATATCTAATAAGCCTAAGTTTATCCCTACACCATTGTCATTATCTTCTAAAATTTCCTACATTCTTAACTGCCATATGATGCCAACTCACTTTTCTTCCCGTATCCGGAAAATAAAGAAAAATCCAGTGGCTGTAGCACTTCAAAATGCAATGTAGGAATACACAATAATGGGAATTCTAAACGTCTAGGATGTTGAAAAACGGAAACGCGAAATCCGGCCTTGTAGTAACCCTTGCTTGCATATCGCAAAACCCTTCGCAGCTCCTTCAAGGCCGATTCCAACAAATCAGCCTCTAAGTGCCCCTGGAACAAGGTTCCCTATCAATTTCCTTCGGATATTCGCCCCTGATTCCGTTCAAACACCTTTTTTGCGCAATACTAATTTGAGGCGCTCCGAGATCCAGGACACCTAGAATAATCGTGTATCCTGCAGGACGAGCAGCATTGCGGAGGAAGCATTCGGTGATCTACATTTTGTTTAAATTGCCCCGAAGCCACCCACACACAGATTCCAGATGCCATTTCCACCCTATTTTACGCCTAGCCGTCTTGATTAGGCACGATTTCGGCGTGTTACAAAACGCGTGATAAAACGCTGCTTCAAATTTGATTCCATAAAACTCGCATCTGAGCAGACGACAGAACGCTGGATTTTATTAGAGTTGTAAAGCCGCAACACAAGTTTGATGTAGGCTTAACATGAACTCAATATTAACACAGCGATAAAAGTGGGACTGAAGAAGACATTTTTCTGGTACTCGAAGCAAGCAGTTTAGCACGAAACCCTCCGAAATTGTTCTTTCTCCTAGCGCAGCAAGTATCTAACCCGCCAAAAATCTTCATGCATATTGGCATCTTTCACGAAATTGCAAATTAGAATATATGGGGTGCCCGTTTTCCGAGAATATGTATGAGGATTATGGTTATTTTAAGAGATACATTGTCGGTTAAATTGGTAAAGTCGATACAGTATTATTCTGAAGATTACTTTCCTATCCGTTTCCTATCGTTTGGATGTAAGGCCCTTTTTATATTGCTAAATATGTCCGTCATGTACAAGGCCTTTCGTGGTATTCTACTGATCCTCCTTTCTTCCCTTAATCTCCATCTTATGGTTCTTGCGCTTACCTGTAATTTTTCTGACAACATGCCAAATCTAGTTCCATTTTAAATAGCTTACACCTTTGATTATTTCCTCTACATTTATTCTCGCTTTTGAGTTTTCACGGAATTTCATGTCGACCGATGGTCGGTAACATTCAAAGGAACATCCGCTATCGTATGCCACTACGTTCTGTATAATAATAGTCGTGGACGCCCTGTACATCAATCTATCGTTTCACAGCCCCCGGCAGTACGACAAATTCTGGAAAAAGTTTCCGTTTCTAGCGTATGGATTCCTGCAAACTACTCGTAAATGTTCTTCAACTACCGCTGTCAATTACTCAACCGAGGCTCTGAAAGGCCTTTCCTTACAGTACTTTTAGGGTTGAAGCTAGTTTTGCCGTAGATACCTCAGAAATTTTTAATTTTGCTTCCATCTTCTACCCCGCCTTCATCGCTTAATTTTGGCGACGGGCGATTTAGTACGTTTCCAAGATTTTCTGCAGACTACACCCAACTAAGTCTCATTTGTAGTTATTGCCTTATATTGCATGTATTATTGACCGTCAATTTGAACTGTTTGTGCCTAGAATGAGATTTTTCAGGTGTATTACCGCCCATTTCTGTATGTGTTTCCAAGTGATGCGTTTTAAAATAAGATTTGAGGCATATCCCCCCGTATGTATCAATATTGCCTCCCTTTGTGTGACTTGTTTTATAGATGTCTACAGATATTTGCGATTACGTGACGTTACGTCAAACAGGTAATTCTAACTGACACTAGTGTTAGTTTTAACCTTAAAGAAAATCCCTCAGCACCGGAATTTACTCTGTTCACTAAAAATGTAAATGGATGAAACCTCCAATCATTTAGCACTAAAATAACGTTTATAATTGATTGACTGTCAGGCTACGCAGGTACACATACAAAAGCTACTCGAAGCACATCTCAAGCCATAGCTAGGATACCTAAATATTTCCTACCGAAACGAACGCAGGCTCTGATCTCGCCTAACTAAACACTTGCGATGTTGCTGAGCCTAAAGCTGTCTAGTAAATAATTGCCCTGGACCTGGAGTAATGACTACAGCAAAATCTAATCGCACAATCCGGACTCTAAATTTTCGAATCAGGCTTCGTCAGAAAAAGAGCTAATAAAAACATAAGTAGGGAGTAAATTTGCAAAAGATAATAATGCTTACCAGAGCTCTGTCAGCTGACCAATTCCAAAACGTTCAACTTCTTCGCTCGCATAGCACGAGGTTTAGGATATAGAGCGTTCAACAACTTCCTAAATTTCCTTATCGGAAACGAGCCAGTAAACTCAGCTGAGATTCGCCCCCTTAATATTGTATGGCGATACGAACCATTTAAGCTCGTAAAAACTAAAAAAACACAACTTTCCTACACAGAACCTGGTGCTTCGCTGCTCAAACTGAAAGTACCACGAGATTATAAAAGACTACCGCGAGAAATGTTCCCAATCTTACATATCAACGGTTGCGAATCTATTAGGCGACAAATTCCCTATAACGCATTAAAATGGTCCCATTTCTTGCTAAAAAGCATCTGTTAACAATAATTCTACGTTTTTCGACAAGTATTATACATACACCCTTCGCTTAGCATATCAGTCAGGTAAGATTTCGTGCTTCCCAGCTACCGTTCTATATTTAATTTGTCTAGTACCTTCTGAAATTCTTGAGCATCGGTATCTAGCATATTATTTGAGTTGATGTTGATTATTCCATTTATGTCGAGTTGTTTTACTGTTCACATCAAAGCATTGTATAGAGTTCTCAGTAATTCGGTCTCGTCCACATTTATCCTGAATATTGTTGATCTTTGTCGACCATTCTCATTGTTTTTCTACATCGTCCATCCATATTGTCCTCAGCTTTTCGCTCGGCCACTGTCCTTCTGATCTTGCCCTTAGTGCTCGTTTTGGTAAGTTATTTCTCTGTTCGTATTAAGTGTCCGCATCACGTCATTTATTATTATCACCCCAACTGGTTCTGTTTTTGAAAAAAAATTTGGAGAATCTTGAGGGAATCTTTGAGCATATTTGCTAAGTCTTGTTACTATTGGGCTAGTCGCGAGGTACTAGATCGTGTCTGTTACATTTTAGAATTTAAAATGTAAGAGTGTCAAAATCAGAACAACTCAATGTTCAGAATTTTCTTTGGTGGCGAAGTTGTTCATGTTCACCACGAGTACACTCCAAAACGTCAAACGGTGAACAAAGAATACTACTTGGTCGTAAAAGCTGTGACTGGCAGCTTCGTCAATACAACAACCAATCTTATCCAGATTTTTATGGCCAAACACCTCCTTCCTCAAGTCCGTCAACCTCCGCATAGTCTTGACATTGCTCCCTCTGATTTCTAGCTATTTACAAAGTGGAAATAGCCCTGAAAAGGAAAACTATGAGGCAGATCAAGAACGAATCCGCTAAAGAATATTCCAAAAGTTGAATATAAAGGTTGTTTTAAGAAATGGAGGGAGCAATAAAAAAGTAATAACTTCTAAAGGGATTGAAGCGTCGTTGTTCTAGAGTAGCAAGTTTTTTGTTGATTGGATAATTACCAGAGTAATCTCGTATATAGTAGCTTTGTTTTGTTGCTGACTTTCCGTTTACCAATGATAGCACTATATAGGCTGCAGTATACCTGATTAGCCTTATTCATTCTATTCTCCTATTTCTCAAAATCTATTCTTCTGTTGTTCGCTAGCCTTACACCTAGGTATTCGAAGTTTTTTATTTATTCTAGTAACCGGTTGTCCAGGGTGACGCAATTATATTCCCCATCTCTCTTTCTTGGTGTACACTGCATTCCCATAGTCTACGCATTTCAGGAACTGTTAGGATATTGTCAGATGGAGCACATACACATAGCTGTTATTCCATATCAATAGTTTAAGAAGATCAATGCGATTTATCCTCGTTTATAGAGAGAAATTTAAAAATTACATTATTTTTTTCTTTCAATAAACTACACGTCGCGCCGC
>OW679198.1:147463637-147726400 GCA_940337035.1 Agriotes lineatus | reverse complement strand
CTGGCTCCCTTGCCTAGATGGTTTATTTTTATGTTTATAGTTACGAGAAGCGTTCTAATATAAACGATAATTTGATTTGCGCGCCAAAAGACAAAGGCATGGACAGAAGTTTTATACATTAATTAATGCTCTGGAATATGACCTACCTTCATTCAGTCTTTAGGCCGTCATAATGCATTTTCGTTTAATTGGCAAGCATAAGTGAGGTGGGAGTGCATGCAAGCGTGGAACATCGCATTAGTAGTAAATTTCTTATCAACGACGATAAGAAATTTGTATAAGAGTTAAAAGACAGTTTGATGCGCAACTACTATCCAGCATAAGCGTTTACAAAAGGTGCGGAGAATGATCGCAATCTCGCCGTCAAAAAACATCGACAACAGAAGAGACTGCTGACAGAGTAAAATGCACTTATCTGAAACGATTGTCGATTTACAGTGAAGGATATTACTTCTGCATTAAATATCAGTAGGGGTAACTTGAGAAAGAACGCTAGTTCTCTGTCTGCGTCTTACAGGATAATGCTCGACCCCATTTCGCTATTCACACGCTGACTACGATCCAAAAATTTATTTGGACCATGCAGTCCTATTTACCATACATTTCGGACCCTGTTTTATCAATTTCTTATTTGTTTGGACCCTTAAACGAGTTTCTAGGAGAAAAATACCTCATTGTAATGAGGAAGTCATCGAAACTGTTCCGAAATGGGTGCGATAGCACCCAAAAGAATTTTTTTCTCGTGGAATACAGAAACTTCCGGAAAGATGGCACCAGTTTATTAAAAGAGAGGAAGGCTGAGTAGAATAATGACATGATGTACATTAGACCCCTTGCGTTTGTTTCTGAATAAATATTAAATTATCGTTTAAATTTGAACGCTCCTCGTATAACCAGTTTGTATTTGCATGCTTTTTTATTGCTATTTAGATTTAATCAGTGTAATATAGTATAACCGAAAGAGCAAGTGCGGCGCTGTACATGTATTGCTTGAATTTGTGTGTTTAGTGACACATCGAGAACTATCAGTGGCGCTCGAACGAATTTTCAACTTAAGCAACTTCCGCGAGGGATACTTCATTAACCAGCGGGCCTTGCTCCAAGCTATGGGAAAAAAGCTCCTAGTGAATTAACTCGAAGCTACTTGAAAAAACCTTGCAGTGTGCATAAATTTGGATGCAGTCAGCCGTGTTTGCGTGTATAGCAAACGACATATTCGTGGGGTACCGGGTGGGTACACACATTGCGAAGCAAACAGACTTCTATATTCATAACGTCCACTATAGATACGTGACGTCAGCCGTTGTTGCTACACCAGCTAGCAGTGTAATTTTCCCCGTATTCTGTGTGGTAAAATTTCCCGCGTCACGTCATTTAATAACTTGGCGGTCTAATGACGGAATCCAAGGCGAGCCCAATTTGAGGGTTTACAGCAGTTCTCATGAGCTAATTGGTAGGTGTTAATATCTACAAAAAATGTTTGCATCTTAAGCGATAAGCAGTCACTAAAACTGTGTTGCAATCGCACTTAAAAGAGAGCTTTACGAATATGAATTGTGCCCATATTTTATGCATGCAACAACGAAGAGGACCGGCTTCAGACAGTTTTGCGTCAGCATTCTTAAAGACAATTTGTTTGGCTTTCTATTTTAATATTGTTTTATGTATGATTGAAGGTACAGTTGTGTTTAAAAATTTGTTGTGTTTCTTGTCTTTTTGTTCAGCCAAGGATCATTAACTAGGTAGACCTACATGTATACTTTCAAAGTATTTGTAGATACAACAATTTTTTAAACTTTGTCAAATTAAGTCATATTCACAAACCGCAAATGCTGCGCAACACTTTAGTAGACACAACTCTACATGCGAGTAGCCCCACGCTACGTCGCACATAAATTACCCATTTCTATGTTATGTTTATGTTTAAGAATGTTTAACATTCTAGAGTTTAATCCTATTTTTGTTTATTTTCTCTATGACTTTCTATGTGTTTTAAAAACAATATACTGTGTAGGCAGATTTGCTTTTCTTGAGTATGTGTTTGAATACAGCTTCAGTCCGCAAACACTACAAGCGCAGACCAGCTTCTGTTTTTGGACAGAGTATTTCAAAAGACTTCCTGCATATTGAGCTAAGTAGGTAAACAAACAAGGCAAATAATTCTGAGATAATAAGAAGTACGAGAGGTCTTATTTAAGTTTAACGTTTCGACGGAAATGATGCACGAAGGTATCGTTATATATACAGAATGCGGCAGGCTACTAGGACCATTTAAAAAGCAAGGAGAATATGCATGTGGCCGTCGTGGTGTTTAGCGAACGAACAATCAATGTACGATAGCGGTAGGTCGTTAGAATCATTATAAATACAAGGTATATATTCGATTTTTTTTATTTTTAACTACAATTACGGCCACATGTAAAGTCCCCTTGCCTTTGCTATGGTTCTAGACGAGTGCAGCAATCTGTATATTTATATTTTGTATTCTGCCCTAGAAATGTTAAAAATTAAAAACCCACATCCAAAAATAAAGTTTTTAAATAATATTACAAGTTTAAGATTTAGGAATCATTAACCACTTTACTTGATGCCTACTACATACCTAAGGCTTAGTGTAAGATCAGACGGTAAAATAAACAATAAATTAGCAAGGAAAAGAAGAAACAGAAAAAATCGGCATACGACGTTTGAAATAAGATTAGAAAGAAATAAAAATAAAATACAATGTATAATCAATATACAATCATGTTTAAAAACAGCAGAGCCCAAAATACTTATAAAGAAGGAGAAATTAAACCAACTTAAACCTGGAATATCCAAATCAAGAAGTAATGGTACTTTTATTTAGCCCTATATTCTACTTTACTATGAATTTAAATTGCCCTTTGTTTGCTAGTTAACCCAGTCCTAAAAGCACAAGACCCTCTCTTACTTCAGTGCGGTTAAGGTAAATGTCAATACAGATTGTTCCAGCCTGACCGTTATCACCTATAATTTTGTAATCATTCATGGAAATGCTGCCAGAATACAGGGTGTAGAAGTGCTTTACACACCATAGGGTTTTCAATGGTAATTTTTTCATATGACATTATTTGCTTTCCTAATTATTTTAGAGCAAACTTGTACATAGGTTTTTTGTAGAGCAAACAATTCTGCATCCATTTATGCCATCATTTTTGTCATTTTACATCAGAAAATCTAATAATAAAAGAAACTAGAATTATCATTTTTTCAAAAATATGTGCAAATTGTGAAGTGGTGGTATGACGCTGGAAGCAAGTAAGGTGCAGGTACATTTGACAGATGCAAACAAATAAACAACAAACTAATTTGTTGATGCTTTGAGATGCTTCAATAATTTCAAGGTACCACTGATTTGTCTAAAAATGGTAATTTTATTGCTTTAAATTTTCGGTTTTCCGAATTGTAAAATGACAAATGCTGGCATTAATGGATACAGAATTTTTTTTTCTACAAAAAACTCCACACAAGTTTGCTCTAAAATAATTAGGGAAGCAAATATTCTCATATGAAAAAATTACTATTGAAATCCCTATGGTGCGTAAGCATTTCTACACCCTGTATATATACCCTGGAAGATGCATAAAAACACATAAAAATCATACACAATGGTAATGTAGAAATGTTATATACGCTATCAACAATAGCTAAGAAATGTCCACGAGCTTAATGCAGAATCTATATGCTTGAATACACTTTAAATAGGAGTGCAATTGTTAATGCGCAACTCAGAGTCAAACACAAGTCGTGCAAATAAGGCGTACTCTCGCGCACAAATTCACTTAGTGCGGCTCTGCCCTCGGTAGGTGGAAATCAAGCTGGCGCATGTCATCGCTTTGTACCAGCGCGCATCAAGGGTGATGCAACGTGGCATAATTTACTAATTAAGCTTCTAGTTTCCCCAGTTCCCTGGACCAGGTATTCAATTGTGGGAATTATTTAGAAGAACTAACCTTACGTTACGTACCTCGGTGTTGATCCCAAGGTAGTTATCTGCTCTGGCGGTTGTATTTCAGCAAGAATCACGAGGCGTCGACTACGCGGTCCACACATAAACTCTCAGTCGTACTTATAATACTTCGCGTGACGTCCCTTTTGTTTAGACGAACGCAGCGCCTATTAGCAAGCCACTGACTCCCCACGCCTCACCATTCGCTCACAATTTGTTTTACAGCTAGCTTGCACTGCACAACCTGGCGCGCGAAGCACTCGATGCATGTTTTAAATATACAGGGTCCGGCAGAATGACCGACCCTATTTAAATTGTTAGTAACTGTTTCAAATTTTAAAATATTTGTATTGTGTTTTCAAAAATGTAAAGTAAAAACTTGCCAATTTTAGTTACAATATAATTTATTTATTAAAAATTTAGGTTTTGAAAATAACATAACTCAAACCCAAACTTCATTTTCACACTAATACAGATTAGCCTAATCCTTAATTTGATTAAATTTATCAAGTTGGGCCTATCAGACAGAACTCTTCGCCGTATTTTAAAAGATTTAAAATTTTATCCTTACAAAGTTCAAGTCGTGCACCAATTACTACCACGAGATTTAGAAGTTCGGGCTACGTTTTGTGAACAATTTCTTCAACTACTGAATAATAACCAAATTAATTTGGAGCATGTGCTAATATTTTTAATAAATAAATAATATTGTAATTAAAATTGGCAAGTTTTTACTTTACATTTTTGAAGAAAAATTAAAAATATATTAAAATTTGTCATTCAGTTTAGCTTAAATCTAGCAGGGTGATTATTAAATACCAAGGTAACAGGAACTAGCCCGTTACAACTATAAAAACCAAGAATTAAGGAATTAATATTTCGTTACTAAGGTTAATAACTACGGTTTATCTTGTTATCTAATCTTTTAACACTTGCTTTTTTCTTATCCCTCAGGCTGCTTAGACAATTAAAGATGCACCCCTGAAGAGTTTTAACTACCAATGTTTACAATCCTTTCAAAATAAATTATTTAAATATTCTAGTTGCATATGGTAACTATAGTAAGTAAAAAATAAGGAAATATTATATCTTTCGTCCCACACGTTGAGCATCATGGTTAGATGTTCCGAGTCTAATAGACATTTAATAGAAAGTAGTTAGGGTGAATTTTGAATTTTATTTAGTAGAATGGAAGGTTGTGACTTTTGTTACAGCCAATATTAAGTAATTGTAATTGTAATTGCTGTCTTGTAGATCGTGTATAAATACTGCTCCTACCTTGACTTACACATATGTTGCTTTTAAATGTTTCTAGGCTTGGAACCCATGTAGTGCACTGCAACTTACCTGAAAATAGAACACATCGTTAGGAGTTACACTTATATTAGTTTGCACAAAAATTACACTTTTGGCAGCGATAACTAATTGATTCTACAACACTATCTACTGATATATTTAAAAACACTTTTAGTATTAGCAAATCTATTTTTTTCGGACATAACTTTTTGGATAGGTCTCATGTGTAAAATCAATGTGATGCTCAAATTCAGAACGTAAATATCTTTCTGGTTAATAATTTTAGAAGGATTACTTAAGAATTAGTCTAGTTAGAGATAGCAACATAGATTGTCTAAAAGAACAGATAAGAGCACCAATCATTTAGAGTGGCTAATTAATTATTCAATCAATAGCCTGGGTATGCGGAAGTAAAGCATTTCCATACACAGCCTAGTTTGGCATAAGTTATTTTAGGCAAGGGATAATCCCACCCTAAAATTAAATTAGTTTCTTTACCTAACGTCCGGATACACTGCAAATCTAATTTTAAAATTGTTGTAAGCTTGAAGCATTTGTTAAACACTCATCTAAAATGAAGATAATTATTCTGAATTGACTCGTTTCGTCTTCAATATTGTTTATATAATAACAAAAATAAGGAGAGGTCGGAAAACTCAAGACTGGTTATAGTGAAAAACTGATAGAAAGGCAACAACCTTATATATTCAAACCCCACATTTTGCGTATGACTGCAAAGATTTGTTATTGGCCATCAATATGCCTTGACTGGTTTGTTTATAAATTATTTTAAAAGCAAAAGGAAAAATAAATCAACAAATTAGTATTCACATTAAACGGTAATTTCAGCTAGTTAACGTTTCGCCGCCCATATTAACATTCATTCTACATATTTACGTATTTCATGAGTTCTTGAAGCTTCAAACACCTATTAGGCTACTACAAAAATCATGTTTTCGTCCATTTCTTACGTCTTAAAAATGCTAAATATTCATCTTCGTTCTTGCTTCTCGAATTTTTTTAATCGCTTAGATAATTTATTGGTGGGAGCAGATTGGTGGAAAACTGAAACTCTTGCTTTCTGAAAGTTTTCTCTGAACAATTACAAGAAACCAGAAACCATGTATCTATTTCAATTTTAATTGAAAGCTCCCGTCTCGTAATAAATTAGAAATGTAACAGCTCGTCCTTCAACTCATAGAAGTGAAACTGGATCAATATGAACAAAATGTTGACTAAATTCTTAATACTTCAAATACAGTGTAACATTGTTCCAATACTGCAAAAGAAGTGAGAATGTGTAAGAAAATAGAGACAGAAAATCTTATTTGGTTATGGTTATGTGATATTTTATAAACTGTGGTACAGGTTGCTGCAGTAATTGTTTTAAAGCTTGTGCTATTTGTTTATTTATAAAAAATACTGATCTAAATAGCAAAAGCATTTGCCATTTTCTGAATACAAAGTTTCATGTACTTAAAATTTTTTTAAAACCAAAATCTACACTCCACTTACATTTTAAATTTGGTTCCATCCCAGATACCTATATTTGTTAATTTTTAAAATTTTTAACTAAGCCATAATATAGACACACATTTATAAATCGCCGATAATTTACCACTCCATATAATCGAAAAATTCTCAAGCCGAGAAAATGCTTGCATTTGGATCTTTCCAAGCATTTACAAATACTTTTAATTATTTTGTCAGTTCTTGGCACTTTGCTGAGTCCCAATCATTGATGTAATTTTTAGCTTTCCGTATTCTCCAACATAATTAAGAAAATGTGTTTAGCGCTATACGGCGGCAAGTTATTACACTACCCGGATGCACTTACGTTTATTCTTCAACTCAACAGATAGACCCCACGAGAACCGCTGGCTTGTAGCTTTTCAACAGTGATTACTGAAAGCCTCGCGCCGGCAACAGTCAGTACACTATCTGAGAAAGCATATCAGAATATATACTCACTGCTAAGGTACACATGTGTGTGTATATATTTTGACTATTTCAATTCATTTGATTCAATATTGTGTATGTTACTGATCTGCTTATTGCTGTCTTATACTATGGTTTCGTGTTAAAACGGCTATAGGTACTCAACTTTTTCCTTTAATAAAGGAATCTTGTGAAAGGGCGTATGAACTGTACTGTCTCGCCCTCCTTACTAGTGTTGCCTAACCAGTAGAACCATAGCATGGCAAACGGAAACAAAACCAGAAGTTTTTCTTCATCATCCGACCCAAACTTTGCATAAGATAATAGCCAGATCTAAGTTCCAGAAATTGGGGATGCCGGAAAAGCAACCGAAAGCAATGATCACCACGACGTTCCTGGAAGCGCTGCAGCGAGCTCGAGCTCTGACATTCGTTTCCGTTTCTTACTGCAGGGCCAGGGTGAACGGCATTACGGATTTTCATTGGTTTATCGAATCAATTGTCATATACAAATACTGTGAGGTCATCAGTGAAGTGAACGTACTCAGGGGACTAGCGATGTTCTTGGAGGAACCCGCAAGTGCCTGGTGGATGGGATTTAAAGGTGTCACCAGAACGTGGAGAGGAAGTGCTTGCGTCCTCATGACCCACGTATACACAGACTCGGCCACTACACAAGTTCCTACAGAAGGAGGCCACGTCAGAATCGCCACACAGCTATAAATGGTCTATGGGCGTCTGAATCGTCGAATTTGAAAGATGATTCTTAGGTTCTATAAAAGGAACACATCTGCCACCGCTGCCGGACAAATAATTAGGCATCCATATTTTCACCACGCGAAGGTAGAGTGCCTAAAACGAGAGGATGATAACAATTCATAGCATCCCAAACGTTCTTCAGCTCTCACACACCGACCTGCCATAGAAGTCAAATGTTTCCAGTGCAGACAACCAGGGACGATTCGTACCAACTGTTCGTGGTGATGGTATGTATAGAAAACAGCACGTCCTTAATACAACCGTCTCTATGCGACTTCAAAACACAACCACGACCAAGTTTATCATTTTTTCTCCTTATGATGGTCATCCTGGAAGATGCCGGAATAATCGATTTCTCCAAGAGGTTGCTGCCAGTTTTCAGACGACATAATCACGGCCTATCAATTCTTATGCCAGCCACTGTATTTATTATTTTATGACTGTCCGTCAAAACTAAAAGGCTAACAAGAATGGCGACCTACTATTGCTAACTTCGTACGTGGTTACCGCTAGGAATAATCCAAACATGCGCCTCGAGCAATACTATACCTCGAGAAAACGGCCATTCCAGGTACCCTGCGACTGATACGAAGAAAGGAAAAGCCGGAAGAATTAATTATTCCTGTCACTTACGTAATTGCGCCTCGGAGGCAAAGGGGAAGATTGTAGCAGTGGGCGTGCAGGCTATTACACGACCCGGATATACCTCCACATACTTGCGTTCTCTTCTTAAGTTGAGAGATGAACGACATTCAAACCGTTTGTTTGTAATTTTACAACATCGCTTATTTAAAGCCTCGCGCTGGCAAAACGGTCAGAAACCTATCTATAGCAGCATTTCGGAAGAGACCCTCACTGCTAAGGCTCAAGTGTGTGTGCATGTGTGTATGTATTTTGGGCTATCATTGATTTGAGTCAATATTGCTTATGTTATTCATCTTATTCAGCTTATTTGTGTCTTGTAATATTGTTTGGTACTGCAACGATTCTGCACAAATTGTTTTCAGAATAAAGAAGTCTTTAGAAAAAATGGTCTGGACTTCTTCCATCCGTCCGAAAAATGTTAATTTATGAAAATGTGCTAGTCCAATCAGCTAATCTTTTAGCCTTTTCCAGAATTCTAGAGAGATTAATGAAATTTCATTAATGTTTTCTCTTTCATGCAGTTCGAATTAGTTTCTAAACTTTTTATTGTGTTTTGTCAATATTTAAATATTATGTTTCCTTCTTCTTCTTCTTCTTAGTGTGGGTTAAAACGGTATTTCGCAAATTTTGTAAGCATGTAAACGTGTACAGAGTATTTTTCTACTAATTTCCAGTCTACCAGTTCGCAAATAGAATCGTTTATAGCCAGATGATTAATGGCTCCACTCGATCAGATACGGACCGCAGACATTGGATGATTTTTTTTTAAATCTTTGCCACCGTTCGAATCCGAGTTCCCGAGTCGAGCACTTTAAACTACTGCTTCACAGGTACAGATTAATTGTAAATATTATTTTAAAAAAGAACTATTTAATAATTTTTAAAAATTGTTGTAACTCAGGTAATCGTTTTTAATTAAGAATTAAAAGTATAAATTAACTTATCATTTGATGCTCCTCGAAGTTTATTTTTTTACTTGATCCACTTTTCTCGTGGCTATATGATGTAATTATTGAAATTCGCATAATCTCTAATTATAGATATTGATATGATATAAGATATTGTAAAACGTACGTAGTGTATTCACTAACAAAATTTCATTTTTGCAATAGAACATTACATTGTATGAACGAAAGATAAACAACTATTTCTCTAAAAATCTTATAGGAAGACCGCAGTTTCTGCTTTATATCGACGTATAGTTCGTTCATTTTCATTGCAGATGAGGATTCTGTATCACGTAGGAGTCCATGGCTGCAGCCGAACAGAGAACTGAATTTAATCTACAAAAGATCGTTATTAAGAGGAATACCAAATTTTGCCGCAGAGCTGGATAATTCTTTCCTTTCAGCTCGAAGCCGCTATCATTTTTCATTCTATATCCCTTTTCAACTTCTTGCGTTTCTTGGTGCTTATTTTACTACGGTTCATCTATCATCCAAAGCGCCTTTTTCAATTTATGAATTTGAGCCCCTCTATAAATACACTGTGTCTGTTACGTCACGAAGTGACTGCAGTGTCCTTGTTTCGACAAGCAACGTAGCATCTGCCTAAATTTGTGTCCTACACTTTGTCGTGCTGCTCAGTGGCGTAACATGGAGCTGAATGACGTGAGAACTATAACAAGATTTGTTCTTAATTGCGTGTTCCGAGTTTGAAAATGTCGCTTTTCTATTTTTTTCCTTATTAGAATGCATCCTGCATAGTATCTTTTGCTTCAGTTACTTCTGGATAGCACTTGATCATATAAATCTGACAGTTTTGTGGGTGTAAAATGGACCTTTACTTGTATTCATTCGACTTTGCAATATACGCTATGACATCATAGATTTGAAGTTATGAATGCTATGTTGCTAGTGCAGCAGATTTTTACTACACTCGTACATATTGCATACTGATCTTTTGCCGTATTCAAAGTGTGGAGGTCATTGAAATCGATCAGACTGCAGTGGAAAACTGCTTAATAAATATTTAATCGGTCATGACCGATTTCAAATGTATGCTAATTTGCATGCGTAGGTGCAATTGAAATTGTTTAGAGAATAGTTAATACAACAAAAGATCTGGAATATCTGACCAGTGATCTAGTGGAACAAAACTAGAAATAAAAATGGCTCAGCTTTAGAAAATATTCCTATGAAACGTCAATGGTCTAGTGGAAGATGCAACACCGCCAAGAAGTAGAAACCTCTCGAGAAGTCTGACTATACCTAAAGGCAGAATCATATTTTTCATAACGCAGAAAAAAGAACTGCACCACTTATCTGTTTATCAACCTACGTAGATAGTGGCTAACAGAAAAAGCAAAAATCCCCGATTTGCTGGACTTTTTCATAATCAAAAGCATATCACATCAATTTTTGAAGGCTAACTGGCCTAGGCCTATACTCCGACAACTGCTCAATAATCCCCACAGTAAGCGTATCAGTAATAACAAAGAGGGAATCCCTAATGTTGTGTACTTATAATAAACTATAAACACTTCGGAAATATAATACAAGAAAATCTTGGGCTGAACAATTTAATCTGAATTCTTATAGGGATTTTCCACATGGCAGCCTGTTAAGCAACTCCAGAAATCCTCACAGAAGTTAAAAACCGTGACTATTCTACAGTGGTCAAGGAAATATTGCCAATAAGCCATCCAGAAGAAAAATTTGGCAAAACAGTAGACTATTGGAAGATAGGCGCAAGTACAGCCAAACGACTAAGCAACTGAAAGAACTGCCATTAGCCGATCCAAACAACGTGCATCTCTAATTCGCAAGTAAGACGAAATATGAGCGTGTCACGATCACGGAAAAGCCAAAACCTTTAGGTACTAAAAACATTTACAAGAACTCTTTAAACATTTACCACTATCAGAAGATCTGGTTGACGGGGAAGACGAAATAAAAGACTACCTTAAAGCTCTATACCAACTCTTCTTTCCAATCAAACCATTTTCCTACACAGAAATTAGTGGAATCATCGCTACAAAATCAATAGCGAGCAATCGCCAGGATATGAATTAATGGCAGATCGAATAATCACAGAACTACCAAATTAATCCATTAGAATAATCAGCATAACTTTCAAATCCCTTTTTAGACTGGATTTTTCCAGTCCAATGAAAAATAAGACAGGTTATCGTTGTACAGGAGCCTGAAAAACCTCCCAACGAGACGAAATTCTACATACACATCACTTTGCTTCCAATCTTTTCCAAACTTTTGCGAAATATGTTCTGAGAAAGGCTCTTTGCTAGGTTAATTTTAATTTCTAACGCCACTTGCAGTGATCCATTTACTTTTAGATCATTTTAGGCAAATTCCAGCCCTGCTCACCCATTTTATTTACACAAAATAGCCTGTTTAAGCGTGTGCCGGGGTAGTGCCCGCCAGACCGTTGATAATGTACTGGAAACTTTCGTCGTGTGTTTACAGCCCGCTTGCAGAGAGATCGCATTCATTGCACTTAAAATCTGCATAGTTTAGTGGAATATTACCGTTACATCCCGTGACAAGGTATGAATGAAGCCCCGGTGAGCTGTAAGTTTTATTTTCGAACCTTAGTCGATATTTACCATCCAAGTCCGCATGTGTTTCTCGATTTCCCAAGCTGCCGCGAAGGTACCTTGGTGATTTATTGACATTCATCCCGAAGTGTTTCACTGAAGTGGTTGCGTGCGCTGCGCGAAAATTTTAATTAGCCGTATTACGCAGGAACCGCATTATCGCCAAAATGCGTTATGGATTACGGCTAAACTCCGGATTTATATAAAGATTTGCTTGGCAATAATTATACAAAAATCTACGGAGGGTACTGTCGAGGCCATTATAACCGTTTTGTTACACTAAACCCTGTTTCGCGTGTTGTGGATTCCTTCAGCGACTCCATCTCGTCCCGCACGCGTAATTTGGAACCAAGTGTTCTCAACGGCTGTTTCATCATCGCAGTTCTGAGTGGACGACATCTTCAAAGAGCGAACACCTCTGGTAATTACGAGTGCTTCGGCCATGCAAAAACGCCGAACTGCTAGAGATGCCTCTTTTTTAACATTATCATTATTCAAATTGCGTCTTCTACTCGTACCTTTAGAAAATCGTCAGCCCCTTCGGGCCATTTTATATTAAATTAGTGGCTCTTAAGTTAATTTCCTGTGTGATAAATAATTAATATTTTAACGTAGCTGGTATTCGGAGGACTTCCACCAAGGACTCATTTGTTTATTGCGCATATAAATGTAACCCTTATTAACAATTAACGTACATATTTAATAGACCTTTTATGCGTATTTCGCATACGTTTTATTGTATTTCTACCATGTTCTGTTAAACTTTGTACAGAAGTTGATAGACAAAGAACCAAAGTATCACCAAGGTCAGGTCACGCCGGGTCACGGCGGTCCCATCGGTTCACGGCGGATTCCGTCGTGAACGCGACTAATGTTTGAAAATCGGGACGTGAACATGAGTGAACGGAAGTGAAAATTAGGCGTAATTTACGTTTCACGTTAATTTCACGTTAAATATTTAGTAATAAATAAAATAATGCAGGGTGCCCCGCCCACCCGCTGTGTTCTCATGTAGAAGATCTAGAGATCGAGCTACGCATGCGCATTTGTGTTATGGTGCGAGTGTTGTGTGTACTGTGTACAGTCAATGGCGTCCTGCCTGGGAATTAATAATTATTTCTATTCTAAGGTTCTATTTAAGGCAGCCGGGACGCACTGATACAAGAAATGCTCTGTAGCGCATTCGCTTGCAATATCCCATAAAACGCTAAAATCGCATACGTAGCCGCCTGCCCTTCAAATTCGATCACCGGTAATATTTTTGTTGGTTGACAATTTATATAAATTATTAGAAACGTGTGGACATTTTATCTCTAGCTCAATTTTATTTATAAAATTATTTAGTATCACAACGTCCACTTACGAGGGAAGTTCTAGGTAAAGCCCTTTACAGATTTTTATTGGTTTTAAAATGAAACGTTCTGTTCTATCTGAATTTGAATCTTGAAATAAAAGCTGCGGGTCACGTCGTGAATGGCGGGTCAAGCCGTAAACGTGAGCGTGAGCGTCTGTAAATGTGTTTAAAGCACGCGTGAAAAGTGCGTGACGTGAGTGAATACTCACTGACGCGCCCATCTATAGGCTTATCCTTCAAGTAAAGTCAAGTAATGACGTAATGCCCACTTGAAGCCTTGTTTTGCGTCGTAAATACCATTTCGTCTTCTAACGTCTCCCTTATACTAATTAAAGTTCAGCTGATACCATAACATTTAACATTTAACACAATATTTCAATTATGTTTTAAATGAAAGGTAACTGATTCACTTGGAAACCATTTAAAAGCCCGTTAAATGCGTAATTCGTAAGCTAAGCTGTCTTGTTAGTAGCCTTGAATAGAGAAACCAATCCGACAAAATTGGTTGAATAAATGCCAAATTACTAGAGAACTTCAGCACTCATGTACATTCTAACGCTATTTGTCCTATCTGATCCGAAGGAGGTGTGCTATGCAACCAATCAGATGTCAACGTGAACAGAGAATAAAGATAGAGTGGGGGATGGGACCTCTGTCTTTTTTCAAAATTTTATTATACTGATTCTTTAAAAAGGCCAAAATAATTTAACGTTTTGTTGCAGCGAATGCCTTTACAATTTTAGGGCATTTTCCATAATACTATGACCCGTTTCGTAAATATGTTGGGCGATACTACACTTTTCGAATCTGTTGAATCTAAAATTAGCTATATGCTGTTTAAACCTAATACCAGACGACGTGTCTATGCTCCATATACGGTGAGGTCGTAACGTTTGGAATAAATTCAGTATTTCCGAACATGTACGTTTCCGGCTAAAACGCTCGGACCCGTCGATTTTTATTTTTATTTGAGCATCTTTTTACTTACGGTAAGGTAATTTTTTGGTATAGGTCACATTACCAAAAATTAATAAAAAAAAATGAAATTTGCAAAATACTAAATTTGATTTTAAGAAGTGTGATTTTACGCTTTTATCAATGACAGCAATCAACAAAAAACATATCGGTCGTCTTAGTTACTGTCAGGCAGACAACGGTGCACAATTTGTACATTTAATTTAGTTGTTTTTGAAATGACTAGTGCAACTAAACTTAGTATTTTGGAATTTTTAATTTTTTTCTTAATTTTTGATCATCTGATCTATACTCAAAAATCAACTTACCGTAAGTAAAAAGATGCGTTCTTTCAGATTCCGAATAAAAAAAGGGGGGTTCCATTTAAAAAAAAACATCGATAACGCCATACCTCATACACGGGACACCCTGTATGTATGCATTTTATTTCAAAAAATGCTCAAATGAAAATAAAAATCGACGGGTCCGAGCGTTTTAGCCGGAAACGTACTATTGGTACCACAAAAAACTAGGACAACCTCCAAATCCATTAGCCATGCATTTTTATTGTTTTAGTTGATTAAATGACCTTAAGAAACTGTCATATGACAGGTTAGAATTATTTACATGTCATAACATTTTAATATCAAAAGCTACAATATAAAATAGTTATAAAACTAAATCAACATGCAATTTGCTGAATAGTTACACCGTTTTGTATGCCAGCATTACTCCTAGCTTTTGAAACTGAACTTGCTTTAGGCATGATTGACAGTGACGTTTTGAAATAATTTGAAAGTTAATCACATATCAGTTGGCAATTAAAAATTCAGATTCACACAGCTAAAAAAACGTTGTCCTAGTTTTTTTTTGTAGCAATAGTACATGTTAGGAAATACTGAATTTATTCCAAACTTTACGACCTCACTGTATTTAGAATCACAATGAGAACATTTAATTTCGTAATTCGAAATTTCTCTAAAGTCTTTTAGATTCCCAATAAATTTCGAATATTATTGTTTGAACTATAAATAACTTTATAGCCTGATTCCTTACAATTTTTTTCTAGGCTCTTTGCAGCCGTGCGAACAAAACTTTGACTTACTTTTCGTTGCGTCCTTGACATTTAAGACTGACCAGAGTTGTAAAATTTCGAACTCTCCGGGTCAGATAGTATACATAGCGTTAAAATGTGACTGACTTTCGCTGGTGATTTGGTGAAGAGCATATCTTCGGCCAACTTTGTCGGGTTAGTCGCTCTAAGCGGTTGTTAAATATTTGTGTGGTTAGGGTTTATAACGATTTGTCATGAGTTTCAAACCACAGGCTCCAGCAGTGTTTTAATCGTTGGATAATTTAATTTATAGTTTAAAGCTTATCTACATTACTCTGAATAAAGCAGAAGAGATATCGATTTTGTATGTATACATGTACACATTTAGGCAACAAGGCCTCCTTAATCGACATGAAATTGACATAACTTTTCCAGTTGACAGAATCAAAACGGTCCTACAAACAATCTCCAACATCACCTTGAAAAAGACAGATCATAGCCAATCTCTATACAGAAACAACTGGAACAGAATATAGCTTGACTTTATATATATTTTAAATTATTTACCTTAGGTTATCTTTTCCACTATTCGACAAGAAATTATCTTTATTTGAAGCTGTGCCTTGCGTTTTATAAATTTTACAGCAATTTTGAGAATATTCTTGAGCATGTACAGGGTGTATCACAAACTGGTGTACTAATTGTAAGGCTTACTAGACATTGCTAAATTAAATATTTTTTCTAAGTGTATTTTTGTAGAAATGACACCCAAAGTGATTAAAAGCTAGAACTAAGTTTTCTACTAAAACGTATACCCGCCTATAATTAAAAATATACAGCGAAAGATTCCTTAGTTGCAATAGAAATAGAACGTTGCCAAAAAAGTTTCATCGTTGAAAGCCATGACCAATTGAGTTAGATATAGAACGACTCTTTTGGACAAAATTATGGCGCAAAAAGTTGTCCCTTCCTTCTAACGCTGTAAAATGCTTTGCAGTAATTCACAAAATCGGGATAGACAGGAATGTTTATTTCTCTAACCTTCTCGACTATTTGTCTTTAGTTTAGAATCTGTGTGGTCGTATCTTTTCCTTTAACAAAGCCACACTGTTCTTCGAGAATTTGACCTTCTAGCAAGGTTGAATTCTATTACGCAATATATGAAGCATAATATTCTACTAGCGTGTGAGGTAAGCACTATTAGCCGATAGTTTTCACACCTTTTCTATGAACCTTTCTTGTGAATCTGTATAATGGTAAAAGACAAAAGAGCCAGTAATACCTGGATGCCTGGTTCTCGGCATGCTTTTATTCGTTCCTACGGAATTCCAACCGGCCCGGATGCTTTTCCACTTTTAAGCATTTTAAAAGCCATTTCTACTTTCTTGCGGAGAATTGTCGATTCTATTTCGAGAATCTGTAATATGGCCTATTGAGGATGTCCTGCTCTATATCGCCGTAAAGTCCTTCACAGTAGAATTTCTAAATATTTAATATCATACTAATTTTTGTAACGCTGCCACCTTTAGTTACTGATTTTGCAGGTATTTGACCTAAGTTACCTTGTTATCCCTTTCATTCTTAAAAATAGTTCTTTTGTTCTAGCAATTCTTGTCGCTCCTATAAGCAGCTTGAGTTTGTTTATTCAGAACAGATAAATGCTTTTGTATCTCCGGTGTAATTGTATCTGAGCTTTCTAGGACTATTTTCTGTTCTACTAGTTGATGGGTAGAATCCGATATTCAATACCGCCTTTTAACTATATTTTTATGCTAAGAAACTTTATCACTACAGCAGCTTAGCTTATCAATCTCGCTGTTTCAGGGTTTTCGTAAAAATTCCTTTTTCGATTTTTGATATATTACAGAAGTTAATTATTTAGTATTTTTAATGCCTCAAATACTATGACAAAATAACACATGCGCAGTGGCGTAATTGGACCTTTCCGCCAAAGCTTCGCGATTAGAAAGTAACGAGTTTGCATTGAAGAAAGGTGACACGTCTAAGAATGCCAGAACCAGAACCTTTGTTAGGTTATTTTTAATTTATGACGCCACCGTATTTTAAACATTTTAGCTAAATCTGCAATTTCGTTTATTTATGCGGCAGCGTAAATGTGACACCAGCCGCTAACGTTTGCAATAGAGATTTATCTACGCCGCTGCATTTTCCCTCCCTCTTTAGGCATTCACGATTTAGCCTCCGGGTCAGCGTGTCACTCGACGGGGCGCTGAGTTTACGATATGGGGGAGTCGCTCACCTTTACGGGAGATTAAAACCCGGGCATGACGTTGGAGTATATACAGTATGTTGTGCGGGAAAGTTGTTAGTCGCATAATATAGAAAACCCGGTATAGTCAAATTAAGTAGGTTGATTCTATTACGGCTAAAGTCTGATTTACACAAACGTTCCCAGACAAATTTCAAAATTTATGGAGTGTAGCTTCGTGGCAATAGTTCTTCTGTTGAAGCTACCCTCCGTCTTACCATAGGTGGATTATACAGCCAACCAGTTTCCTCCGGCACACGCCATCAGAAACAAATTGTTATCATTCCTGGTTTCCTATCCTACCAGCCTCAATCTGGTTACTATCTCCCGAGGGGCAGCTCCGTATTTCCCCTGGGCTTTGCGACGACGCTATTAGAGGGCGAACGTTTGCAGCATTACCATCACGCTCTGCCAGTTGGTGAGGTAATGTAATATTGCTTATCCTGTTTGCCAAGCAAGTGAGACAAGTTTTGATATACTAGATATTTAGTTAAACCGTTAGTCTTTGAGACATTTGCTGTGAATGTATACATACGTAGGTGTAATCCAAGTATATTTTATTCCTTCAGTAAGTGCGTTTATTAGGATCCAGCATTTCTTTTACTATGTTATTTGTGTTCTGTCACATTGTAAAGCGGCTAGCAAACAACGTGCAAATATTATTAAAGGTAAGTTTTTAGTAGAGACGGCACTCTCTACTGAAGACTTACATACATCTCCCAGAGGAGTGACTGTTTCCAGTTCTAAGAGGGCAATCGTGAAAGTAAGTCAAAGAATTCGTGGCTCCAAGTCAATCACTTTTTGAGCGTCTGTCTAGCCCCCAACTCATTGTTAAATAAATCCTACCCTATACATCAATTAGTTGGAGAATTGTTCGGGCACTTTATTCCTTGTAGAAATATCGTCTGAGACAAGGCGAGTCAGGGTCGCCGAAATATCTCTTTTCGAAGCCCAGTTAACCTGGCACACCGTTAACGGCATACTGAGTGATGTGGTTAGTATCACGCTTTCGACGCCTGCCTTACTTTCCCTTCTTCTACAACTGTGGTTTTGGTACCCAATTTTTAAAGCGACTGGGTGCGCCGCCCGCCAATTGCCAGATGTGAGGATTGAACCCAGCACCGTGACATAGCAGCCTGACTTCTTAACCGCTTGGCCACGCTGGTGACAGTTGGGGAATTGTACTATCAAAAATAACCACACGTACGATCCCTTGTGCGGCTTATTATTCAATTGTTTAGTCATGTAACCAACTGACGCCCACCTGAAGAGCGGTTGCACGTCTTAAGTACCGTTTAGCTCTGTAAGACCTTTGGAACTAGCTTGAATACTGACTACAGACGAGTTGAGTTTATTTAATTTTTAAGTTGATTACGAACAAATTATTTATATGTTTCATAAAAATGAAAATAATAGAGCATTATACGTCAAGCTAGAGAAAAGCATGTTTTCTTATGAGATGTAAGTTTCAATCAAGAGGACGGAGGGCGAGGATGCAAATACACCCAGGGAAACTGGGGTTTTCTCCTGCGGTGTATATACTATCTTTTCCATGACCTGGAGTAGAAAAATAAAATACACGTGTTTTAATATACCGATGGGGCCACAATTATATATAATAGCAATAAGATAACATAAACAAGAAAATAACACGCACATTTAATTATGACAGATGTCAACCACACATGCCTACTAAAATATGTTTTTGTATGGTCATCTCTTTCTTACTCAAGCATTCTATTTTGTTGTTCATGTTATTTAATTGCTGTTATATATAATTATGGCCCTATCCGTATAATATGTTGATCTGTCTATATTTGCATACTGCTTATTATTATATTTTTATTTGTAGTATAATTAATAAATAAAAATTGAGCACCCACACACAACAGAGCCTCCCTTTGTGGCTAATTAAAATATGATTATTTAATTATGTTTTACTGTAATAAAAGCATGTCGTATTCTATATTTTACTTTTAACTTTTGCGCCGACTTGCAATTGACACTCGTACCTACAGGGTTAGGTTGTTACACTTTAGACGTTTTAACCATTGTATGGCAAATACTCGATTCCAAAGAATGACAGTTAACCTCAAAATATTGTTCTCAAACAAAGTTGTTCGAAAGACATCAAATTCAGAGTATTTTGAAGACAAATTAACCAACAATCAAAGAGTTCACTTTAGGTAAATTATAACAATGCATTTCTAATAGTCAGGGACGTTTGGAGTACCTGGAATTTGTTTTTCAAGTGCAAAATGTCGCCAACTTGCATTTGTGTTCTTCCTGGCTGGCTGATCTAGCCTCCAATCTCCTGAAAAGGACGCCAAGATTCTATTTTCCTCCTGGAACGGTTTTAGCTGCTCCTGTCTGTCTCTAGAGTGCGAACCAAGTCTCTCCCATGTCCTACAGCATGCTGTCCGTTTCTCGTAGTTCTCCAGCCTTGCTGAATCCCGGCTCGAAACACGACCTCGCACAGGCCACGGTTGGAAAAGACGCCAAGCTCGTATTTACTTCCTGGTGATATTTCAGCAGCTTCTACCCGGTTCTGAATCATGAACCAAGCCATTTTTAGGCCCTACACCTTGCTGTTTGATTCTCTCAGCTCCAAAACTTGTCGAATCTTAGCTTACAAGACGATCACATACAGCCGGAGTTCTAGGTTCAATTTACTCTACAACTGCACTCCGGAATACTGCCAATTTAACCACAGCTGGCTTCCGCACAAAAGCAATAAATAAAACGCAATAACTGGTCACAAATTATATACTTTTATTGAAAAAAATTATCAAAAATCGGAGAACCAAACAACACACAAGCCTTCGGCTTGGCTTCCTCAACAAACAGCAACAAAAGACACTCTAGGTCAACGTAGCAACATGATTTACAGTTGTTTTCTTTAAGTGTACATTTTTTTTTAATCATGTTTTATGTACTTATCAGTGTTTAATAGTGACTCTTATTGTTGCAATAAATACAATACCAACTCTGGACCTATTTGAATCTTTCATTATCATTTTTAAGTTAGTTATGGAACCACAATTGCGGTAAGCATAATACCATTACAATAAGGCCTTACAATAACTCGGAATTATACTGCAATATTTGACTGCCCTTGAATTGTGTTTATTATACGTATACCATGACAATAGACATTTCCTTTATTGCTCTTACATTGTATATAATAAAAACTCTCTAGAGAACTAATATTCGATTATCACCATACGGAAAACATGTGTTTTGCTGTCACGATTTTTGTAACCTAGAATTTGTCGATAATTGTTTTGTGTCAATTTAAAAATTAACTATTTCTAATATTATTTCAGAAGTCGATTAGGGAAATTTAAACCGATATAAAACTACTTAAACTTAATTCAATTTCAATTATATAATATGCTAATCAGTCTATTTTATAATCGCTTAGTTTATTTCTATTATCTAATCTTAATGTACTCCAGTAAAGTTTTACCCTTTTACGCGGCCATTCCAAAATGCCATAAAACGGCACACCTAGCTTTAAGTACAGCAACAAAATTAAAACGTAATAAAGAAGCAACTGTAATGTTCCTTCGATCGTAGTACTCGGAATCTCCTCGTTTATTTCGAGCAAAAATGTGTCTCACAATTATTGCCAAAAATACTGCAAAGTGTGCCAACAATTCAGTTTTGGTGCCAACTGAGCCGATTGCGGTCTAGGTTCTATAATTTTAGCACTATCGTAAACTATTCATTACATTTGTATAATTTCTGTTCGAAAAATCTCCCATCAATTTCCTTAAATTTTGGCTTCATACGCTCGTCCTCGGGTCGCATTTGCCTTTTGGCTCGCCCGGATTTATTTTTAAGGGCCTTATTGTAGATAAAGTTTGATAAACTCACGGCCTGGCCGTTTATTCTCTGCTCTTATAGCCAGTTGTGTTATTTATTTGACAGTTAGTAGGAAACTGTGGACAAAAACCTAAAGCTCTCTATAATTACAAAAGCTCGGCTAATGGGTTTAATTTGTAAACAAAAAGCTTCTGCTCCTCACTATTGAGAATACGGAACTTTTAGATCAACATTTATTTTCAGTATTGCAGTCGCAAGCTACAAAGTGAAACACTCAAAAATATACAACTCGTTTAAACTGCAAACTCCAATAATTCATGTAATGGTAACTATATTAATATTATTATATTTAATAGAATATTTATAGGTAAATAGTTTTATATGTTGTTATAGACTATTAACCAAATTAAGTTTAGTATCGCTAAGAGCTTCATTGCCGCATTAAGTGCGGTAATGGATAGATATTACAGTACTCTTTTTATATAAAAAAATATCTATTGATGAAGGTAAAATATTGAATAATACACGTTTGTTTATGGCACTTAACGATACTCGTTTCGTTAAGATGCTCATAATCAAACTTGTATCGTTAATATCTATTATCTTCATCGATGTTGTTATAGACTATTTACCAAATTTATTTCAGTATCGTTAAGAGCTTCATTACCGCACTTAGTGCGGTAATATATATTACCGCACTCTTTTTATGTAGAAAAATACATTAAACCAGAATTTATTGATGAAGATAAAATATTGAACCATTTTGATTATGGTACTTAACGATACTCGTTTCGTTAAGATGTTCATAATCAAACTTCTATCGGTAATATCCCTAACGCACGGATATTGCATTTAAATGTTTGTGCGACAGGTTTTTCTTAATATTCTTTATAAGTTCCGGATTTTACTTGCGTATATCAAAACCACCGTTGCAATCAAACCAGCTGCCTTCAATAGATTTTCTAGTCGGTCCTGCACTAAAACGGTTTGAAACGTCAAAAGTCGTAAATATAAATTTTATTTATTTCTTCAAAGCTCGACTAACCGACGAATTACGTAGCTAGATCTTTTGCAAATGCGCTTTATAGTCCACACATATTAGTCAAATTTTAAGAGAAACGTAGTCCTAATTTTTAGCATAAATGTTCCCTAGTGCCCTAGATGCAACCCTTTAAAAGTCCCCATCTCTGGGGTGCCGGCGTCCTAGCTTTTTGATGCAAGAAGCAGAAAAAGAAATCACGTATTTATTAGAAAGAATAGCGATAAAGTACCCAGAAAAATGCTATTAAAGAAGTTTTTCAGAATGTAGAATTATAGCCGGATGCAAAATTTCTCAAATATTGGCATACCTTTGAAAACAGTACATTTGAGACTACCCAGACTGCACTCAATATTTATTTCATATTAATTTTACATTTCTGTAATATTTATATTATACACATCTTATCTAAATATTTGCAAGCTAAAACTAAGATGCTATTAATATTACTTAGAATGTTACACAAAGTATTTGCCCATAACGTTTTTAAAATCTTTGTGTAATAATTGCTTAGCAATATTTTAATGTCACTGTTTGGAAAACATTTATAGAATAATGTAGTTTAAGATGCTGATAATATTAAAGTATAATATGGGTGTAGTGAGATCTACAGAAGATTACCGTAATATTTCCAACAAAGATACTCATAATATTCAATAAGAAATCTTGAGAATTAATCACATAAAAATATACATATACTATATACTCGTACAGTGTGTCTACTTAAGTTGGAACCATATGGAAACATTTTTTATTATTGGTTTTAGGAAATAAATGTATTCTTGATAAAAAGTTCTGCATGGTCCAAAACTTAAAATGCAACCGTGAGATATCAATTTTTTCAAGCCGTATACGAGGTTTGTCAAAAAATATAAATTTTGCTCAAGAGTAAAGTACGTTTATTTTTTACAAAATCGAAAATTTTCATCGACAAAAGTTGATTAGAATTGAAAATTAGGTTCAAATATGCAATTATACCGATCTATCATAAAAAATCAGATTTTCTTATTTTTTACTAACTTTTCTACACATTGATTCTCAATATTTGAAAACGTTATAAATTACGTTTAGTTTTGAAACATGATCTCTCTTATCTACTATAAACATGAAAATTTTAGATTTTGTCAAAAATAAACGTACTTTACTCTTGAGCAAAATTCATATTTTTTGACAAACCGCGTATACAGCTTGAAAAAATTATATCTGACGGTTGCATTGGGCCATGCAGAACTTTTTATCAAAAATACCTTTTTTTCCTAAAACCAAAAATCCATATGGTTCCAACTTAAGTAGACACACTGTATATTACAGCTGGCGCTGCCTCCCTTCTCTCAACCAGGTTCTCCATCTATCTCTGTCGTCCCACTCTCTTTCTTCCAGGCCTCTATTTTCCAGCGCTTCATCCACCTCATCTCTCCACGATTTTTTAGGCCTCCCTCCCGTTCTCCTTCATATTGGGCTCCACTCCGTGATCTTTCCAATCCAAGTATCTCTTCCTGTTCTTCGCACGTGACCATACCATATATTAACCTTTTTTCTTCTATGTAGTGTATTGCATCTTCTTCTGATCTCTTCGTTGATTATTCTGTTCATTATCGTAACTCCGCAGCATCTCCTCCAGTGCTGCATTTCTGTTGCTTTTACCTTTCCTTTATTTTTTTTTGTTTACCACCCAATTCTCAGCCCCATATGTGATTATACTTTGCACCATGGAGTAATATATTCTTCTTTTTGTAGTTTTTGTAATGTGTCTGTTCCAGAGTAATGAATTTAGCTGCCTAATACATGTTCTTGTTTGTCCCATTCTACTTTTTACTTCCTCTTCCGTTGTTGCGTTCTTTGATATAACAAATCCTAAGTACTTGAATTTATTTGTTTCTTTTATGCTTTGATTTTCATCGATTTCTAGGTCTTTTAGTTCTTCCTTCGCAGTTAAGTATTCGGTGTTTTTAAAATTAATTTCTAGCCCTGCCTTTCTATATGCCTTCTGTAGTTTTCTTATCATAAAGCTTAGATCCTCTTCATCTTGGGCTATAACCATCTGGTCGTCCGCGAAGCTTAATGTGTAGAGATGTTCATTTCTCACCGGTACACCCATCCCTTCACATCTTCTTTTCCAGTTTTTTTAAGGTGTTTTCCAGATATATTTTTAAAAGAGTTGGTGATATGGGGCAACCCTGTAGTAGTCGTTTTGTTGTTTAAAGTTACTGCTTATACGTCCTCCTGTTTTTTATTGCTACTTTATTTTGCATATACAGCTCTTTTATTGCTCTTAGAAGATTCATATTTACCCCTATTTTCTCTAGTGCCTTCCAAAGTTTTGATATTGGTTCTGAGTCGTATGCTTTTCTAAGATTTATAAAAGCCATGTGTATATCTCTATTTTTTGCCTTTTTCTTTTCAATAAGTTATTGGATTGTGTAAATATGATCTATACAGGATTTCCCTGCTGAAAAGCCAGCTTGATCTTCTCCAATTTTTTATCTGTTCCTCTAATTTATTTCTGACTACTCTCCCATATAATAATAATAATAATAATAATGGTGAGGCACTAACACCCCATGAAGGAGCTTGGCCTGCAAGGCGGAAGGTAAGAGCTTCCGTATCCTCGCTCTCACACCCGGCTGTCGCGTGTCAAATTCATGACACGTGGTGATGTGGTGAGCACCACGCATTAGACAACCGCATTATTACCCCTTGTTCTTTCGAACGCAGGTTCCCAATTATTTAAAGCGACTGGGTAGGCCGCCCGCCAGGCATCGATCTGGGATTTGAACTCCAGACTTCCGCGCCGCAGTCCGATGCTCTAACCATCAGAGCCACGCTGGCGCTACTCTCCCATATATTCTACCAAATTTTGCTATTATACTAATTCCTCTATAGTTTTCGCACCTTTTTCTGTCCCCTTTCTTGTAGATGGAAGTTATGTAGGCCTCGGTCCAGCCCCTTGGAATTCCTTCTCCGTTTATAGCTTTATGGAACATATTCCTAAATATTTTAAATAACTGTTCAGTTCCGTATTTAATCAACTCGGGCGATATTCCTCCCGGTCCTGCAGCTTTATTGTTTTTTGTGGATTTTATTGCATTCTTAACTTCCTCTAGGCTCACTAATATTTTTTCTTGATTGTTGGCCCTGTTCGTCGCTTTCTCTACTTTATACCTAGGCCTGTTTTCTGTTAAGAGTTCTTTATAGTATGTTCCCAACTGTTTTTCTGGTAATATCGGTATATATGCTCTTTCTTGTGTATTTGTTTTTAAAGGTTTGATCTTTTTACATGTTCGGAACTTCTAGTACCCCCCAGGTATTGTTCAACGTATATGCACGCTCTTTCTCAGCTTTTGTTTTTTTCCTTATTTATCAGTTTTTTTACTTCCCTATTCTGTTCTTTATACTTTAACCATTTCTGGTATATTTCTTTTTTCCTTTTTATGTTTTCTATTGTACTTTCGGTCAGTTCTATTTTTTATTTGTTTGTTTTTTCCTTCGTTATTCCTAGTGCCTCCCTGGTCGCTTTTTATGTTATTTTTTAACTCTTCGTACATTTCTTTAGCACTTCCGTATGTAAATGCATTTAACTTCTGATCCAGTCTTCTTTTACATAAGTCTCTTACGGATTTGTCTTGGAGAACATGTATTTAAAATTTTTCTTCCTTAATGGCTTTATTTGTTTTTCGTGCATCGTTACTATTTATGTTCTTCTTTCCATATCCTGGGAATTTCATTTTTGCTATTAGCAGTCTGTGGTCGGTCCCACATGCCGCTTCTCTCTTAACTCTGGTGTCTTTTACTTTTATTATTGTATTGTTTCTTACTATTATGTAATCTATTATTGATTTGAGTATTCTAGTTTCTTGTATCCATGTATACTTCTGGATATCTTTATGTCTATAGAAGCCATTTAGAATTTTTAAGTTGTTTAACTCGCACAGTTCGATTAACCTTTCTCCATTTGTATTAATGTTATCTTCCCCAAAACGTCCAACTGTGTTACCTTTTTTTTTCTCCCTACTCTTCCGTTGAGGTAACCCATTAATGTAAATATAAATATAAATAAACATAAATATAAATACACAAATATTACTTCTAAAGTTTCTTTCAAATATTGGGACAACATTTTAAGAACAGATTTAAATAATCTTTGAGGGTAATATTTGACTGTAATATTCAAGACGGCTAAAAGAAATATGTCTCCTCTATTTTTCTATAATCGTTATTATACGGAAACATTTTACTAGCTGGCATATTGGGGTATGACATTTCTAGAAATTTCAAGAAAAACTATTTTTGCTTACTAATGATGCTGGGAGTATGATTTTGTGGTGAATTATTTGCAACTTTCTTGATGAACGAGAAAGTTGGCGCAAAGGTATTCAATAAAAAATATATGGGCGTTCAAGTGAAATAGGTAAGTTGAAGCATTGTCTTGCCTCGAAGAGCACGTTAAGCCGTCAGTCCTGGTTGTCATTTCGGTGGCAGTTGTTATGTTACGTCAGATGCGCTTGCGCAAAATTAAAATCCTGACACATCAGGTTTTCTACCACAATCCATACGCTAAAAAAGAATTATAAACTGGGTTTTAGGATAGGGATGGCGGAATCATGATATATATGAAATGCTTCAAATTCTTATATTTGCATTTCAGCTAGCGGTATTCATAGCAGTTTTAGTCTTAATCACATCTCATAATATTATATCTGTGGGTTTTATTTTCATCTACATATTTAATACATATTTTCCTCTAGCGTTTATTTCTTGTTCTAGATGGTATGAAAGCTCTTCAAGACACTTTGAATGGGAGCTACTTATGAAATCAGACAAATACGGAAGCTGATGGGCGTGATATGTTTCACTATTTTAAATCACCTTAATGGTGCAAGAGGCAAAAATCAAACTATTTAGAATGAAATTTTACAATTTCTTTCCTTAAAAAAGTTAAAGGAAGAGAAAATTTTTTAAACCGTATTAAACGACCAAAATAATTTGAAAACACAAGACCATTAGACAAAAAAACGTTCTTTGCTTTTAGGAAGAAATGCCGTCAGCTTTCCAAATTACAGTTAATTTTTTTTGTCTAATTATTAAATCAAACCAAATGTAATTATAACGTTATGAATAAGAAATTTAATTAAATAAAGTAATTGAAATTCCGGAAAATACTGTATTGCTATAACAGCGGCGAGTTTTTGCTTTTTAAAAACTGCAATAAATAATTTTATCTACAATGCTTTGTTAAGGACTTATTGTCATTCCTTTGACACTATTTTCGTTAGCTCATAAAGTTAATTACATCGCTAGTAGCGTAAATGCTTCATTACCTAATGGAAATAGTGTCAAGTGACTGGCAGAATGACATTTGCTTACTAAAATATTTTTACAGATCTGAAATTTTTCGTAATGCACTTTTCTTAATTTGGGCAGTTGTAGATAAAATTGTGTACAATACATGTTTGATAATTCATCATTAATATACTTATGTGCATACATACATCGCACTACTCACTCGTTTGTAACTTACACACACGTATAATGAATTACTGATGCACTTATATATGTATATATGTATACTATGTACCACATGTATAGTAAATAACTATTAACTAATGGCTAAGGTGTGTAATAATTTCAAAATAGTAAATACAAATTCTGTAGATTACTGTCCCTACAAAAAAATCTTACTTTAGTGCAAATAATCAAATTGATTTAGATTGACAAAACCAAATATCGTTGAAAATGATGAAAATTATCTGTTCACAACAATCTGTCTTTATCAAAAGTCTGGGGCAGTGAATGAAGCTATCCACTCAACTATGACTTTACTAATATATTGAAATCTAATGTAACAATTTTTTTCTTTCAATGATATCAATAAGGATGGCTGTCTTCGCTAATCTAAATAACTTTCACTGCGTTTAACAGAACCCCTGTTTGTTCTAATACATACAATTTTTCGAAGGGATGTTTTCCAAGTGCCAAAATATCACAATTAATGAAAATTGTTAATGTATAATTATTAATTATATTTAATTATAAATAATTATGTTGATTAATAAACCACACTGAAACAGATGAAGATATTCCATTATTATTATTAATATATTCTACACATGCTGTATTAAATATTGTATAAAGATTTTATTTTTAATTTTTACTAATAATTTATTAGCAAATATTCCTATAGCATTTTCAATGAATGCTAGATGATTATTTATGCCCAATATTACAGTAATATACGTTGGATATACTTCTCCATCAGTTTAAGTGCTTGGCATTCTAATATTAGAAATAAGCATTACGTTTACATTGTTAATAATTTTTAAATATGTCTTCCAAATATTAGCAGAATGTTTTAAGCCAATACTGTAATAATATTATCACTACATACCACAAACTTATTTAGAAATACATATACAGCAACAATATTTTCTTTTAATATTACTTAAATATTTTTAAGAAATATGTAGATACTATTGACAAGGATATATTTGTCAAATGCAATATTTTCGACATATATATCAGTAATGTAAGCTAGGTGTGACATCTAGTGTCAATAAATATTATTTTGCAATATTTAGGAAATATTGTGTACTACTTGCGTAAGCAGTTGCAATTCCTTATAAACACGATTTCATAAAAGTCATTCAATATTTCTAAGATTTTGAATGGGCACAACTTTTCTTAATGATATTTTGCCGTGTTCTAAACAGAAAAGGTGATTTACCTGAACAATAGTGGTTTGTATACCAAGGCGCTGAAGTTTAGCATTTATAAAAAGCTGGTGTGATACACGCACACAACTTCCTTTTACAGTGATCTTATAATTAGCCAAAAATTTGATTTTAAATTTTTAAGCATTTGTTAAAAATTTAAAAAAATTAAAAATTTTACAAAAACGGTACAAAATAGAGTGTTAGTTCAAGAGCCAAATTTTCTCTAGAATTTTAAGCTGAATTCAAAAATGTAATAATATACCGGGTGTTCTATTTAAAATAGGAGTTAATAAAACAAAAGAAAAAAAAACAAAAGAAACCCCATTTTAGAAGTATTCAACTAGAAAATCATTTATCTCACATCAATACATATTAAAAATGTAATAAAAATGTAAAGTTTAAAAAAAATCGTTAGAGCCGAAACTGAAAAATCACAAGAGTAAACACCTACTTCCGGTTATGCGATTTTCTTCAAAAGCTTGTTGTCGCATCTACATAGTACACAAAACTTATATATAAAGTTTCAACGCCATACCTCTTTCCGTTTTTGAGATATTCTGTTCACAGGCAGACACACAGACAGACGATGAAAAAAAAATATGTTTTTTGGGTTCAGGAGACTCTAAAACGTGAAGATCTGTTGAAAACTCAATTTCGAATTTTTGGGGTGAATCCAATACTTCCTTTTTTGTAAAAGGAAGTAAAAATCTGTAAACGGCTTTACCCGCAATTCCTCTAGCAAATGAACATTGTGACACTAAATAATTTTAAAAACTGAAGGAAAATAGGTGTAAAAATGTCGTCACGTTACAACTAATAAGGAAATAATAAGAGAAAACACTTGAATGCGAATTACATAAATTATAAAATAAAAAATATCATTAGCGGTGTGATTTGAACCGCAGGCGCCTTCGAGTGCGATCTAAACATTGAGCAATATCTTGCAAGCCTACGGAGCACCTCACAGATCATTGCATTGCAGCTTGCTTAAGATGTTCGCGCCGGCGCCGGCGCCGGGCATATTTAACTTTTATGCCGAAGCGAGGTGCGATACGCGTTTCGGTCAAATCACGTACCTAGTGGAAAATAAATTTTATCGTTTACAACAATAAATGAACGCATTCAATTCTTTCACCAAAAATTTCTTTATTCTTTATTACACATTTCATTCCTTGGATGTGTACAATTATGTGCAGTCGTTTTCAAAATAACTCGATGCTGAGGTACTGCATATTCCCCGTACGCTTTGTTTCAACAATTTCTGTAGCAGTTGTTAAACATAATTTTGATATTAATTTGATATCATCTAAATCTAGAAAAAATAAGCTCTCCACTGGTTCAAAAATCATTGAGAAATATTCAAAACTAAGCTTGTAAATGCGATGTATGTGTAAAATTTCTCAATTTTCAGTAATAAAAAAAATCCGAAAATATTATTTTCAGGCTTTTTGCAATCGCAAAAAGAATGGAGCGCTCCACATCGGTAAGATAATTCCAGATAGTGTACCTTTTTTTAAATATATATTCGAGTGCACATCTTATGATGGAATTTATAGCCCCTGATTCCTCTCTATAATCAACGGACAGCCTGGTGCAAAATATTTGCGCATTTATGCGGCCCAGGCCTATAATGGTCAACATAACTCACTTATTCTTTGCTCCTTTTTGTCTCGTACAACATTTATCCTGTATCTGTTGCATCCTATTTTTTGGCAAGAATAAAGCCTGCGCTTTGTATTATCATTACTTTCATCTATTCCGCAGTTAAAGCAAGCATAAACATTTTTTTTCTTTTTTAAGTGCTCACCCTATATATATCTGTCTCAAATTTTCATGGTTTTATACCAGGTATATATATAATGTGTATGCAAAATATAATTTTCCTCCGACAAATAATTTTTGAGTTATACCGCCAACAGACAGACAGACAGACGCGCAGATAGACGAAATTCAGAAAACTTGTTTTTCGTTATCTAGGGACTCTAAAACGTGAAGATTGAAGAAATCTCGGAAGGTGATTTTTTCGTGATTACAATAGGAACTTAAGTGGCGAGAGATAAATTATGTTTTTTAAATCAAGAAATCGGCAAATTACAACATTTTATGTTGACGTCGGTTGATGTTTACCTATCGCCCCGCCACCTACCAAAGGTCGTAAAACAATAAATTACTTCACTACCGAGTTCTCGTATTTCAATCAAGATTTCGACGTTCTTCACTGCCGATTTAAAACAAAAGGTTGTTTTTAACTAGTGTTGAGACCCTCTTAATACGATGCCAGCACCACAGAAGGTCGCTCCTGGAGTACTAACACACATTTGTGCCAAAATCAGCACTATATTATTTCTTTCGAGGTAGATGTCTATTATGCCTTGGCTATTACCACTACCAAACCAAGCACACTTTTTGTGTAAGGATCTTGTAAAGTTAACATTTTTCTAGTTATACTACGGCTCTGGGATGCATAAAAACACTGATTAACTGTAAATTTATAGCTACAGTGGACGTCAAATGTGTATGAGCGCGTTCTTTACACGTTAGGAAGTCAAAAAATATATTATATACAGGGTTTCCGAAAAACAATAGGACACCAATTAGTCATAGATTCCTTACGTTATAATAAATCGATTAAACCTAATATACCTTAGTACAAAGTCCATTCAGTAAGAAGTTATAAAGCCTTAAAGGTCAATTTTTTATTTCCTATTTCTTTGTTAATTCACAAATGTAGAGATATCGATTTAAATTTCGATATACGTACTTACCGTTATGCACTGCACTAATAGCAAACATTTCTAAATCTAGATTTGACTCTAAGGGTTACTTTCCCTATCTTTCAAAATTTTTTTAGCTCTAACTTCGTTATCTGTAACATTTTTTAAAATTGTTGGTGGTCATTTGAAAGATAATAAAAATGCACAAAAATAATGTAGTTCATAAGCGTAAGAGCAACCGTTTACCTTAAAATGCCCATCAAAGGTTTTTGGTTGTCATTAAGACGTGCAATTATCAAGTAACGATGATCACAAAAACAATGGGTAATAATTGTAATCTAGTAAACAACAACAAGAAAGCAATTAATGACATTGGTGACATCAGTTTTTTGTGTTTTGTGCTTACGAAAATGCTGCGACATAACGAACCTTTCAGCATTGGAAAATTCGTTATGTAGCGGCAACATAAAAGAATAAATTCTTATGTCACTAGCGTCATTAATTGTTTTTTACTATATGATCATTGTCTTTGTGGCCATGGCTACTTGATAATTGCACGTCTTACTGACAACCAAAACCCTTTAATGAGCATTTTAAGGTAAACAGTTGCTTTTAGGCTTAAGAACTAAGAGTATATTATTTTTGTGCTTTTTAATTCTCTTTCAGATAATAACCTAAAATTTCAAAAAATACTACAGATAACGAAGTTATAGTTTTTAAAGATAGGTAAAGTGCCTCTTACAGTCAAGCCTAATTTATGAAAAACTTTTTATTAGTGCAGTACATAATAGCGCGCATGTATACCAAAATTCAAATCGATATCTCTACATCTGTGGAAATTAACAAAAAAATACAAAATAAAAAATTTAACTTCAAGGCCCTATAGCTTCTTACTGAAGGGACTTTGTACTAAGGTATATTAGGTTCAATCGATTTATTATAACGTAAGGAATCTATGACTAATCGGTGTCCCATTCTTTTTGGGACACTCTGTATATTAGTTACAATCATTGTCAAACGCAGGTCATTGTTTGATTCTCCTCGCTTAAAAATCTATCTGTTCAAGGAAAAAGAAGAAATCACATTCTAAATACTTCTTATATCGTCTCTATGCAGTCTACTGCAAAACCAACACGCTTCGCTTAATCATGTTTCAGCTTCTCAATTTCATCCTTATAAATATTATCGTCATCGAACACAACGAAATTCGAGGATGCGAAATACGACGAATAAGCAGGGTATGGGTAGGTATGCAACGTATTAGAGCGACGACAGATTGTCGTGCTTTAGCAGCACTTTTTACTTTCCCATACCCATAAGTATAGGGAAGTCTTGGAATCATGAAAATTTTGGAAATCGAGATTTTCACAGAAATATCCGTTTTGGGCGTCTAGGAACCCAAAAAAGTGGTTTTTAAAAAATGTCTGTCTGTGTGTGGGTGTGTGGGTGTGTGGGTGTGTGGGTGGGTGACGCTCCTACAGCCGAAAGTATTGCTCCGATTTTGATGCGTTTGGAATGCGGGGGTGTATCGAAAATTCATCGACAAAATAAGCTTTTCAAAAAAATCCGAAACCGGAAGCGGAAGTTACGCATGTTTTTTTGGTATCACTGTTTTCGTGATTAAAATTTTGAAAATTTTATCGCGGATAACAATAGAGGGTCATAAGACAAATCTGCTAGTTTTTTGCCGAACTCGCTAGGTTTAAAATGAAGGGCGCTATGATTTTTTGAAAATTTTGAGTTTAACGCCCTATTACTCAAAAACGGATGAATCGATTCAATTGATTTTTTTTTCTGAATAGTATATGAAGGCTAACATGAGGTGATATAAAAGGTGTTTTGAAAAATATTAAGGGGCCTAAATTACAAATTTTCAAAATTTTGGAAATTTTCTAAAAATCATTTCTCAAAAACTGCCCACAGGAATTTGTTTAAACTTCATACACTGATAGACCCCAGAAAGGGCTATCGATCTGCTTTTTAAAGAATCTCATGAATTATCTGTGGCGCCCTCTACGAAGCTTTGAAGTTTGAAAATTTAAACCCCTTTAATTAATAAACAAAACAAGATACATAGCTGGGGTTTTCACTGAATTGCTCAGTGCATAATGGAGCATATGAATATGCAAAAAAATATTACACTAGTGGATATATGTAAGCGCACCGGCCCCCTCCCCCCTCTATTTTTGAAAAATAATTTTTTTATTCTAACGGTTGTTATATTTTTGTGTCAAAGAATCTTTTTCCGCGAAAATAAAAAAATCGATTTTGTATGCCCTAGAAAATATAATTTCCAGGTACTTAGAAAATTTCACCTCGGTGCTACAGCCGTTTTGAGGAAAATAATACATAAACTAGCACAGTGGCGGCTTGTCCACTTGGCGCCATCTACAGAAGCTCGGTGGTCACGTTTTGAACTACACATTCTTTTATATTTACCCGCAATTTACGTGAAAGTGTAAACGCTTATCACGGTGAAGACGTGAGTCATCGAGTTGAAATTTTGATATGTTCTAAAGACTGTTGAATAAAGACGATATGAACAGTTTCCAGTATGGGAAAGTCCAGGGAGGTAGTCACGTCCACTTTTTTCGCATATAGTATCGCTGTAACCTATTTCTCGTCAATTTGTATCAATAGTAATTCACTCATCTTCCATCACTAACGTCTTCACTTTAGCCACCTTTTCAGAGATATGTGCCGTTGCAGATCTTCTACTCATTACAACATCGCGTCGTCGTGGCTATCTTTGCTACGCTTAAACTCAATTGCCAATTGGCGGACAATCGAATCTGATGTGGAAATATCCTGGTAAACTGTTTTTATTTGTTCCTCACTTGTAAACATCAATTTATCAAGTCACTGTATTCACCTTGAAAATGTTTCTTAACTGGCTAGCCAGTAAAAAATTTACTGGCTAGCCAGTTATATTTTACAAGCGTGCTCATAGATAAATGATAGCGTGCAAAGCCAGAGTTGTCTTCCTTAGTATGTGTCATATTGATGAATTTAGTTGCTTGTCAGTTTGACATTTTGAATAAATGGTAAATTTCTAGTTATTTACAAGTGAGAAACAAATAAAATATTCAGCAAAACACACCAGGTAACCATTTTTACTGGCTCAAGGATATGACAGGCTCGCCTAACGGCTCGCCAGTCATCCCAATCCTATCGCCAGTAAAAACTGTTTTACCTGGCTTGTAATGTTGAATACTATAAACCTATTAGCTATTTCAATATCATATACACCCACCATAGCCAACAATTTAATTACTGCCTGGTATACAATTTTCTTAATTTCCAGAAACTATAACACAATACTAAATCAACTATAGAATTAAAGTTTTATGCGAATCGGGACGAAGCCTTTGAAACTGAGGTACGACAAAGTAGGGAATGGCAGCTAAAAAGATATTGTTTTTCAATACACAGAAAATAGAGAACTGTACCAAAATTGTTCCCTATCCACGTAAATACAGTAACAATATTTTAAAATCAAACATAGGGAAGACTAACAACTGGGTTGCTATGTGACAATTGTGGTTAGCTAAAAATTAAAAAAAAAGTCTTGATTAACTTAAGTGTACTGTATCACAAGGGAAACAAAAACGGAAACGGCATATTTTAATTAAATGGTATTTGCTCAACATTCCGCGATATAACATAAAATTAATGTTGTTAGCTGGGTAGTTTACTGTTTTATTTTTCCGATTCAATAAAACAAAAACCCTCGTAATCAATGCTCTTGGTGTGGAATAATATTTTAAAGTTTCTAATAAAATCAGCATGCAATAGCTAGCAGATAAATTTCCGCTGATAGGTAAAAAGAAGTGTTGCCCATTGCTAGTTTTTTTAAATTTTAATTAAAATTATGCAAACCGCGTTATCTTCGTGCCCAAGTATGAGACTGGATGTTAGTTCCACCTGTCGTCGCGGCTTGATAATGCGCGACACGGTCGGCTCTTACCCCTCAGTTTCCAACACCGCCTAGGACTAAAAGACTACTTAAGTGCTTAACTGAGCACGCGCTTCACCCCGCGAATTCGGTGCATCATTTTCGTTGCCTCGTTATTTTGGATGAAGATTTAAGAAAGCTGCAGACAGAAAAATCAGCCAGACATGTATTAGTGAGCTTGGCCCAATTTTAAATACTGTACGAAATGCGAACGTACTTGACATTAATAAATTCTGCTGTGGTAGCATTAACGGTGTGTAGCCGGATCTTCGTAAACCCTAAACCGCCTACTTCGTTGGTGAATGCTATACTATCAAAATTAAGTCTAGTCGACCGCCAACAAACGATTAAGCTTTGACTAGCTTCTCGCAACAGCACAACACTTGAGTACGCCAACCACCTAGTGGTTATTCAACTCTAATGACTAATCATCTTTGTAGGTCAATATTGATTCACAGGTTCTAACATCTCTACCGTTCCGTCGACCCTCTTTGTGGTTCAGTCGTGCCCCAGGTTAAAATTGCCGTGTTCTGTGGTATAAGCGACCATCTTCTTGGGTCAATCGATCCCAAGGTCAGATCTTAGATTTTCCGTCGTCCAAGTGACCCTATCGTGAGACAGTTCGGTCCCCAGATTTGTGATAGGCCTTTTTATAGCAATAGGTGTATATTTGGAAACTGAAGCTCAGAGAATTTCGCTACTTCAAGCAGACTCGATTAACCTCCATAGTTATATGCTCTTGTGTATAGCTTGTACCGAGCATTAATCCCTGCATGTTATCTGCCTCGTCGTCTTCGTAGCTAGAGCTCCATACTACTTGTAATTAGAGTTATGTCTGCTACTATTTTTCTGTGCAGATATTATTCGAGTGTTTTTCCTACGGACACCCGTTTTTGGCTTCTCCCCGTCAAAAAAGGTAGTAAATATTGTTAATGTGCCCAATAGGTTCCACAAATCAAGTTTGTAACCTATGACGTCACCGTTAGGGCAATTTCTTCTGATGGTAAGTAAACTCAATAGCATCCAGCTCCAATGCCGCCTAAGATTTTACCTGTAATCTTGTATATTCAATATAATATTCACTTGCACCATTCTGTTTGCCCGTACTCTATACAACTGTATTCCGGTGAATTTATAAGCAAATTGACCACCAGCAGGTAAGTTCATGCAACTGTCCAGATTTCAACACCATGCTGATACCGTGGACGCCTCCTTCCGGGTTAGGAGACGCTCACCGTACCCTAAGCAAGCATAAAAAAATGAGTGGCGCCTGGAAAATTCATACTTTCTTCGTCCCTACAAAATCAACTTAGGTAGTTACACTACAATTTCAGAATAGACCTTCGCCTGTGTCTCATTGAAGCTAGCTGTTTACACTTTTGGCTTAAGTACACCTACCCATCGCAATTTTTTTTATACTGTAAAAAATGTGAAAAACAAGGCAGATGTTGAATCATACGTCTATAAACGCATGCAACGATGCCTACAGCTCTAATTTTTTTTTTACAAAAGTCGGTAATTAACGACCTCAATTTTTTCAGAGTAGATTTGCCAATATTATGTAGTTCTTTTTAATGTTTACTGACAATATTCTCCTTTGATTTAACGATTTAGAATCAGAAATACTTTGTTTTACGGTGAGCCATTTCAACAGAACAAGAGTAAAGCCTAGCACTGCGCTAACTTCGTGTAGTGATGATACGAAGCCTATCTTTGGATGGATGCATAGTATATGGCCTAACGTTATTTATTTGCTAATGATTGTTTCGAGATTGTTGGTTCTGGGTCAAAGAAGAATTTGCTTTTAAAAATTTTTGTGGCTATTCGAAACCAACAAAACTTCACATTATACTAAGTAAAATAACAAACATTTGGTTTTTAATATTATAGGAAATGCTTGCTCAATATGTTTTGTTGAAGTACTCCAACGCTACGTTTTTTCGAATCTGTCTTTCAATTCCACTCAAAGATACATATTATTTAGCTACCCAGTAATCTGTCTTCCAGCATATTTTAGCAATATTAATTTTGATTATAGGTTGATGCGCAATATATTGTTTTCCCCTCTGGGTGATAGCGTAATGCTTGTCTTCAGAGCCTTTGTCATACCAGCGTATATACATCAAACAAGTAGAGACACTCATGCCAAATGTTGAAACCTGTCTAGAGTGCCTGGGACAGTAACCCGGGGAGTATTTCTAAGCTTCACTATCAGATGGCAGAACAAAATTCTACCAATCAGAGCCAGTTACTGGCTCTGCTACCAATCATGATGTGGTCAGAGCCAGTAGATATAGAGAGTACCATAGGAAATATAATCAGAGTACCGCCACGTCCGCCATGTTTGTTCCTTTGTCATATGCGTCACTTTGAGGTTTGTAGCACAATTCCGTTAACGTGACATTTATTGACAATCCGACATTTTACTTAAAATTGGCAAGACTGTAAGTTTATGTCAAATTCGATGTTAGCAGGTTAGGTTTTATTTGTTATTTGTCACAAACTGACCGAAAACATAACCTGATAACATCGAATTTGACATAGACTTACAGTCTTGCCAATTTCAAGTAAAATTTTAGACATACCTCAATCAGTCATTGCTGGTGGGAACAAAAATGGCGGCCATAGCGGCATTTTCACGGATCAAAGAATGGCGGTACTCTCTATATCTACTGGCTCTGGATGTGGTCAAGTAGTGGCGCTATCTGCTAGTATTATTGGAAAGTACCCCCCAGGAGCCGTTCAAGGTCATCCAAATCGGAATTTTGACATAAAAAAAACCGACAGTGAGTGTCTCTACAATGACGATGATGATGTAATACAGTGTGCAATAGAAGTAGCAGACCACACGAAAACTGTCGCTGATCGCGAAGGAATCAGATGACCAACCTATTGCAGCACTTTCAGGCAATACTATCATTGTTACCCATTTTTTGAATCGCCGATTTTTGGAGCACCATATTGTATAAAACAAGGGTTATTCGTAGCCTGACAGGTCACCGGACTTAAGCACTTTTACATTTTTCACCTGAAAACTGGCAAAAATTGTTCTATTTTCAAGAAAACTGAAGAACTCCAGGCTCGAGTTGTAAACGCTTTCAAAACGATATTCATTATCCGTTTAGCTAATGTTCTACGTGTAACGGTAAAAACAAATTAATGGTACCATTAATAACATAATAAAGAATAATCTTGATTAATCCACTTAGAAAGATATTTGTGACAACGCAACGTATGCAGTACTACGGCCAACTGTGGCCATTAGGCTGCATTAATTATTATTGTTTGCACACGACCCTGTCTAGAGGTTCCGAGTTCGTTCGTGGTTGTCGTAGGATTATTGCCAACTTAGAAACTTCTTAGAGTCTCAACTTGGTAGCATCGCCAAACAAGATTGAGTTAAGCGCATCTTCAAAGTGTCTTAACGTACTCTATCGTTAAGATAATCTGAGGCATTTCTTCTGCGGCTTTAATCTGATCTGTGGGCGCAGCCACAAGATACCGGGTGCTTTCTGTCGTTTGAACAGACAACCAGTTTTTGATCCTGTTCAAAGCACTGTTGGCCGTGACTGCTCCTTGTCTCACATATATACACCAACGAGTTTTTAAACTGACCGAGTGAAAAAATTAGTTGAAAACTGGCGTTTAATTAAGCTAACGTTATAATGCATTAGTGCTGTTTTGAAATATATGTTTAAAGATTCATGAGCAAATGTATCATGCCGTATTTAACTGTGCACAATTTAAATATTTACTGTCGGAGTTGTTTGCAAGGAAACTGAAAATTGAGACCAGCTGTAACAATTTAGGCTTTTTTTGTCAATTGCTGTGTTGAGTTAGGGCGCCTTACGCATCTTTCCAGGCCATTGTCAGTTTGGTATATCGCCCCGATTTTACTCAGCCAAACCAGCAATTTGATTCGGTTAGGAACCACGTCGAATAATGTAATATATTAATAAGTTCTCTATTTTGGCGCTGTGTGCCTTGATTGTGAAACTGAACGCAGGTAATGCGACTTCAGAAAATGTGAAAGCATTACAAACGGTTAGGTAAATTCCATCCTCCGTCGGCCTTTTCGCAGCCAAAGAAGCCCTTGTGCTATTGGCTTTATACATACATCATCTCTATATTGGTAGAGGGATGCGGCTCTATTTTGGCAGGTAGCGAGTAAATAAAACTATAGGACCACCTGGTCCATCCCTCGCTGTTTCTATAGATATCTTTCAAGATATCTTCTTCTTCTTCTCCGATCCACATTTACCATATTTCGGTGTTGAGGATCGCTTGAGAATCTTCAAGATCTCTAATTTGTTTAATTTTATAAATGTGCATATGACACTCAGGCTATACTCAAAACATTCCAATTATATATAGCGTCGTATTCTGCAAAGCAACCTGGAAATAGATACCTATAAGCAATCATTACTATTTATAAAGAACATTGGTCCCGAGTTGGAACCCTGTGTTACGGCAAAAAAAAACAGTTTCTAAATTAACACAAGCTTGGGCTTGCTCCAGCTTGTTATAAAAATGAGCCAATTTGCTGCAATAGTCTCAGCAAACCAAGCTCAGAAATGAAGAGCCCTGTAGTCACATCTAACGTTGGGGACTCTAATGGCCGTGCATTTATATCGCCGGTAGATGTCACTCCGGCAGCGCGGGTCCATTATTTACTGCAGTATTTGGGAGAGCAGGCGATTGCGTTTTATTATTCAGTTTAGCGGTCAGCTATAAGCGCACTAATCTGGACGGACGCAAACTAAAAAATATTGGAAATCCGGCGCAGCGTCGGTCCACTACAAAAATGTAATTAATTGCCCAAAGCCCGTAGCACAGCGCACAATTAATTAGAGTTGTTTTCACGCAATCGAAATCGTGCCCGCCATACTGATCTGCAGCCTCTTGTTTACTACAGGCCCGTGGCTCCATTAATCAGGCCGACGCCTCCTGCATTTTACCGCTGTCGGTATTAGATTAACAGTAGGCAAAGCAATTTGTAGCACATCTAATTATGCTGTAAAACGCGCTCAAGTCCTAACGATAGTTAGCAACTACTGTTACGCTGAAAGGCGAAGCCCTTCTGCTTAACGAAGCTTATTGGATCGTTAAACCAGCACTTTGCGTGAGTTTTTTCACCTAGCAGTTTGTCCGAGATAAGTGATGTGAGAAAACTCCCAACTGAATTAAACAACACATGCAAAGTACAAAAATATGGAATTGCACATAATCAGCTGAAGTGGTTTAAGAATTATTTATCCAACCTCCAGCAGATCACCACATACAATTATTTAAAATCTATCGAAAAAGAAACCAAGTTTAGTGTACCACAGGGATCAATACTTGAGCTATTGTAATTTACGATATACGTATACATAAATAATAGAGATATATCATTAACATTTTTTAAATTAATTGTAGTCAATGCTATCAATGTACGAGGGATGTACGGCACGGTACACAGAACAGTAAGAAAGAAAACAAGTTGTTGTATGGATGTGAAAATACATAACAAAGAAAGATGACAGAAAAAGAGAAGCATTAGAAAGAAAATTCCTTAGAGCTGTGAAAGGATGTACATACACGATTGGATCACATACAGAATAAGGAGATAAGAAATTAACTGCAAATATAGAAAATTAGTGAAAAATTCAGCAATGCAAAGAAAAATGAAAAAAGTCCAAAAAGGATGGATGAAGTAGTAGTAGAAAGAAAAACCTGGAAGGCCAGAAAATAAAGCACATTGAAGATGATGTCGATTAAACTCTGAATGTACGTAATAAATAGCTGAAACGTATTTTGGAATGACAGCAAACTAAAAAGTTAAAATTCATAAAAAACGAAAGCATTGCATATCTATAGTAGACCAGTAAGGCGACTAATAAACGACCTGCGTCAAGTTTTATGTCTATAATTTCGGTCTTTCTAATTTTAAAATTAATTAAATCAGTAATGTGGCATAAAATATAAACGTGAGAAGTGAAAGAAATTTGCAACCGCAGCTTTGTATAACTTAAAAAAAAATGACCGAAACCAAGATTCGAACTAACAAGCTCAGAGTCGGCTTAGGGATGGACGAGTAACTTGAAAGCAGTCGGGTTACGCTAGGTTACTGCGGGTCTCGTCGTGACGCGAGTAATATTTGAAAATTGGGCCGTAAATGTGAGTGAATGTGAGTAAAAATTTCCAAGGCTTTATTCACGTTTCACGTCAATTTCACGTTAAATATTTAGTAAGGAATAAAAGCCAACAGGGTGCTCCACTCTACCGCTACCTACTCATGTGTAAGATCCAGATCTGGGAATGGAGGTCATTTTACTTCTGTGTGGCAGCCTGCAGCGATGCAGCTTTGCACCTGTGTTGTGTTGTAAATGTTGTGTCTACAGTCAATCGCGTGTTTGCGTCTATAGGCAACCAAGTAAAACTGACTTTTAGTTTATCGGGCGTAAAAATACTTTTAAACCTAGGAATTCAAAGTATTGCATAGTAACAGAGCTGAGCAGTAAGTAATTACTTTGTATTTAAATTACTAATTAAATTCCATTTTGTTGATTTGCCATGAAATTGAATTAGTTTTTAAAATATGTAATTGCTATTTGTGTTTAAAAATACTTGACAATTACTTTTTGAAAGTAGTTAATTACCACATTCAATTACTCAATTACCTTTGAATAATTAAATTATGCTAAAGTAACTAAATAACTCTGTATATAAGTATATACGTTACTTGACAAATATTCGCATTACCTGTGGTAATTGGAATTACTCGCAGTACTTTCTGATATTTCAGTTACTAAATAACTAACCTCGATTGCGTATTAAATCTCTAGAACGTAAAAATAAGATAAGGTATTATTAAATTACAGGCTAAGCAAATGGGAATAGGGCAATATACGCATCATTTACGCTTTCCTATGATTAGTCGGATAACAGCTAGTTTTGTGCACGAGCAAAGTGATATTTGGTAGTAGGTGCGTATGTTTGTATATGAGATGTGCAGGTCTTGTGTTTTGTATAGTGTAGGCTATTCCTGACATAGCATTGAAACTTGTTAATAATCATTGTGTAAAAAGCGAAATATATTGCACTGACCCTTTATCTAGTATTGTGTACTATTATGATAATGATGTAATTAAAAAGGTGCAAATAAAATAGGTCACCACACAATAATAACTTCGCTAGCTCATTTGAAAACAGACATGAAAATAAAAACTCAATCTCTCGGGTCTGAGGTTCCTAAATTTGTACGTTAAAATCTTAATGATACGCCACTGGAAAAGTAGACGGGTGAACTAAAAATTAGGCGTACTGCGCCGCCGCTATTCTGAAATGTCAAAATCTCGCACAAAAGTTCGAGTTACCTGTCAGCTCGCGTGTAACTGATTTATCAAGCAATTAAATGAACAAATTTTGTATGGTAAGATATTGAATAATTGCGCCTTCAAGTGGCGTCTTATCGTTCTATTGTTTTTCAGGCAAATCTATCATTGGCCCATTTTAAAAGGACGCTTAAAAATTGCATTTGTTTACTGGGGCCTCCAATTGACGATTTATTTCGCAAATCCTGGGAAAACACCTCGCCATCCACAGAAACTTTTATGATATTCTTGTTCTCCAGATCATAATTAAGGTTTGATGTGATTTTCATGCCAATCGCACGGATAAAAATTTCAGAATACACTAACCTCACATTCGTAGGAGTCGCAGCATACTTATGGTGATGTTGGCTGAAATCTTCGCCCCCCCGGACTGCTCGGACTGTTGTTCTGTGTTGGGACCTGGTGTGCGGAGCTGCAGGGACAATCTTGGTACCCTAGGCCTTCCCACAATGCCGCAAATTGGTTCTGCGAGAGCTCGCCTTGTAGTCGTTTTCTGCAGAAGCCGCCTCGGAACGAAAATCACTCAAGTGAATGGAAAATCTTGCCTCCAATTGTGCTGATACACTGCAATTCGCTGATCACGATGGTGCTATTTTTATTTAAATAATTTTATGCCTTCTACTAAATTTCTTTAATTAAAGTGGGAGCAAAATTCAGGTAACTTGCACCAATTTATTCAAAACAATTGCTCCTTTGTCGTATTTGACAAAACACTGTCTACAAATTTTATCTTCAGGAAGTTCAAACCATGTCTAATTACATATCTTATAAACTAAATTAACATATTTGATCAATTTAATTACAATTTCTTAGATCCTAAAATTATTGTCTTTTGAATTGTTCATTTCTCATCGTTTTAATCCGCCAGTCACTTGATTTTATAACACTTAAATGCCCATTGTTTATCACTACACTGAATCGTTTTTTAATACACCAACATTGTCTCATTTTCTGCTATTTGAATTTCATCTAATTTCCTGCCACTGCAATCTCTTCAAATTCCCAAGTCTTGTATTTTCATGTAATAAATGACAAGACTGGCTTTTCTATGTTCTTTGCCTTATCTTTCTGGTCATTCTTATTCTCACCTTTATTCTAAAATGTTCATTTCCTATTCATTCCCTAATGACTTTACTTTCTACGCTTCCTTTTTTAAGCTGTGTCTAACTTGAACTTTCTGTGCCAGTTCCTAATTAATTTAGATTCGGCTTCTACTTTGTGCAAATCTATTATATTCTGCTTACAATTATATTGCTAAACCCAATACACGGAACTTGAGTTTCCATATTTCTGTGCCTATTCAAATACAATCAATGTCATTGGCCATTTATACCAGTGTGATTATGATTCTCAGACGCGTGCATTATTACAACTCTGTGCTTTAGTGATTTAATTTGTTATTTGCTTGTACTGCAATCAGAGCTGATTTGAGGGCTAAAGACCATTGCAATATATCTGCGGTAAGTACAGATTACAGAGCAAAATATGGTGAAAATATAATATATTTTTTTCAGTAACAATTAATAACAAATATCTTCATTATATATTGGTTCATAATCTGCGAAGCTTTGCCTAGCAACATATACCTTCTTGTACTCGCATCAGTAAACGGAACGTCAATTCTAATGACAGCTTTTGGTATTAAAGGTAATGTCTTTGAAAACAGTTGCAAGAATTTTTTTGTGAGAAATGAGTATTTATCTCTTGTTGTAAGCTACTATAGTCAATTTGCATTTATTTCTTTTTGTGTCTACTATTCTGATTGTAACGTATCACGTAAATTATTTCACGTGCAAAACATATTTCATTTTAGAGATTTTAGTTCTGGTGCGGGTCATTTATTGGTTTTAAATTTGAACATTCTGTTCTACGTGAATTTAAATTTTTAAATAAAAGCAGCGGGCCAGAAAGAAAAATACGATCAATCTCGCTCAAAACCAGAGTTCTTTGCATTAATATTCCACACAAATTGACACAAAAATAATCCTGATAGGTTATGTCACCCTCGAGTTATCATGTTTACATCCACCCCGCTTGACATACTAGTCAATTGATAATTTTCCCGCGTTCCTTTAACGTCAATTAGAAGATGCATTTGAGGTCTACTAGTAAAATTGAACGTTTATATACAGTAAGACGCACATTAGATAGAAAAGCGTTTAGTATTTATACAGGGTAACTGCAATTTTCAAGAGCGGGGAAGATCAATGACACTGAAATTTGTGACGCTGTCAGGTATTACTTTCAGTTCACCCCTAGCGGAAAAACTTGCTTTCGAATATAAAATATACCACTACTCATGTCACCTTTTAGAAATGTATCCTGTAATTGCACAGTGCTCGTATATATGAAATCTCAAAAAATAGCCCCTTTGAAGGTGAAGCCAATTCCAAGACACTTTTAAAAACAAATGTTTACATCAGGTTTCAAAAATACTATAACGCTGTATTTTAGCAATGGAAGATATACAATTTATGTTTTTCTAGTAGTGCTACTACTGAAAAGTTGACTACTCTTTTCACGTAGCTCTAGGATAACGCTGTACAAGTAACGTCTTCTGAAAATCCTATTGTCACGTCGCGAGGCACATAGAGACAGCAATAAATGCAAATTAAATGCGTCTGCCGCCTAAGGTTGCAAGTACAGGGCGGCATCCCTTAACGTGAAGATAAAACAGAAGCCGCTAAACAGCAGTCAGGACTACTGCCAGGAGACTGACTTATAGTTTATGTGGCTCCAGGCTGCTGCAGCAGCAAATCTATACCGCGATTGTTGTTCGGAACACGTCATATAAAAGGCTCGTAGGGTTATATTTACGTAGGGATGCGCATCGCTGCTTAATCTACCTGAAAATTTGCCAAGTCGTTTGATGCCCGAGGTGGTAGTAGCATTTCATGCTTGTAGCTTCGCCGCAAATCGGCACTGTTACGTATTTTGAAATTGATCATCGCTTTTGGCCTCCTTTGCATATCAAAAGGGCTCTTAACGCAAGATAAATGAATCTGGGGAATCGTACGTATAGACGCGAACCATCAATTTGGAATTCTACAGAAGAAGTTATGCGGGGTTTAGCATTACAAATCAAAATGTATTCATCCTTTGATAAACAGATAAATTCCTTTCATTGTGAATGGCAACAATACAGGAAGGACAGCTTGGAAATAATAAAACATTAACGGGCATAGTGTTTTTACAAATATACAGGGGGATTCATGGGTCTGGTCATTAAATTAAATGTGTGTATACTGACTTCAGTAGAAGTAAAATTGTACTAAACATTAATGGTTTATGAGAAAATATCGCATAGGATGAAGTCCATGCTTTTGAGAACTAATGGCTAAAACCAAAACCTTTATTAGGTAAATGAGCTAATAGTACATTAACCGCTCGCACGTAATGTACCAAATGTGATTGAAATACCCAAACAACTATTATTTACTTCTGCATTCTATCCAAATTCGGTTTTATGGCAACCACCCTATATACGAGTATGTTATGGTGTTCTTGTAGATAAGAAAACTGGTAATTTTTGCTACTTTGAACGACACAGACAACTTATTATTTATGTAGTTCAATAATCGTTATCTTTTATGTAAGCTATAGCCTATCAAGAATCGAAGAAACTACATTTTCATGAAGCATCTTGCATATGCAACTTTTGAACACAGTTTCAGTAAGTTTGCATAGTATTTGTAATAACATAGAATGAAAGAAGTCACACTCTAATAATAAACAGAGTGAAAATAATATGGAGTAACCTATTTCATTATTTGCAAGACATATCATCTGTTGTAATGGTTTGTATGACAAGGGACAATATTAATAATATTTGAAAACCTAAATTACTGCCGACTTATTTGAGGAGTTTCGTTGTCATTGTTGATCAGAATAGAACAGCTATTCGTTATGTGGTTTAATATTGAGGTTTATTGTTTGTTAGCTTTCTCTTGCACCGGCATATATATATCTATTTGTTGATCTTCCGTGTAAACAAATTGTCTTTTTATTTGACTACATTTTTGAAGATAATATTTTCAGTTTAACACGAGCACACGTCAACGTCTACTTTATTAGAACAAGGGCTATCCTTAACCACGACTGAGGTAAATAAAGTACAACGGACCTCATTGCTATTGACATACTGCCATACTGGTAATTTCTGCATGATACTCAATAGGGGGCAAAAACGAATCTGCGATATGTTATACTTATTTGGAGCTATGATTATATGTTTCATTTAGTTTTAAGTATAGTTAAATATAGTAAGATGGTTCTTATAATAAATGGCGTAGCAATACAAGCTGTACAATTTTTTCTGGTAATTCTGTCTCGATCACACGTTACTCAGCTATCAAATTGACAAAACAGTTATTATTTTTTAGGGATAACGGAAAAAGGTAGACTCATCAAGCAGACTAAAGGTCCCAATTACTACGACGATTAACCTCGCAAACGGTACCATGCGCCCAAGGTATATTGCACACTTTAATTGGCGTGATTTAGCGTTAATAAATAGTTTGTAGTTTGCTCCAGTAATCCCTCGCATAAGTATTAATTATAAACTTTGAGGAACGTGACCATTCCCGAGTTGAATGCGATAAAAAACGCTAACAGGGTTGCCACTCTAGTATATAATATAAAAACTAAGCTGATAACTAAAACTCAAGCGTTCAAAGTAAACGCATCGTGGAGACCGATTCCTTAATTATTTCTACGATCGGCTAGAAATTCGCCACAGTAACTTTAAGTAAAAACACTTCCAGTATCACAGAAACTACACGGATTGGTATTTTCAGTATGAGAACTGATATTACTCAAAACACGCGAGCTTTACACGACGAAGGTACCTGCAGCAAAGCAGCGTCCTTAGAGAAGATATAAGATATGCGAGTGTTGGGCTTGGAGTTCCTGCTGAAATACCGCCCAAGCAAATGTGCAAAGTACAGTGTGGCAGGCTCTTCTCCAGTTATTTCTCGAGGGAAAGGTCATATAGTCTCGGAAGTAGCCACATGAATTGAAGGGGTACAGAACCGCCTACAAATTGGTGTTCAGCATACCATGTATCAAAGTTGGAAGGTGGCCACGCGTAAGTGATTTCGCAGAAATGAATTTATATCCCAGTTTAACCAGGTTGTAGCAATCTCACAAAGAATTTCTTAAGGGTGATCAACGATTTTCATGATAATTCTGGAATTGTAATCTGCATGAAGCAAAATCCAAAAAAAATCACAAGTTCAGCACCCAGGAACATTCTCGCGAAATCAGTGCCATAAAATGATCGCCAGAAATCATACTACCAATCTATTTTAAAAATTCAGTAGAATCCCCTAAGGCTCAAGGATTTTCAAAATACGGCAAAAATTAAAAAAAAAGGGTATGCAACCAAACATACCGTCAGGATTTGCTGACCACTTGAGACATTTCCTGAACTTGCAGTTTAATTGTACCTTAAATCAAAAATTACACTTAACAATACCTGCTAATAATACAGGGCTAAAGTAATTAATAAAAGTGTATCGGCATAGGAAATGCGTCGTTACAATTTGGTGTCCAATCGGCGATGATTCAGACCACCTTGTTATAAGTTCCAATAATTTTTTTGAAAATGTTTGGAACATTTTAAGTGGTGTTGAGTCAACCTTTTTCCATGAGAATAGTAATACCAAACACTGTTAGATTTTACTAAGTTTTGAGTATAAGGCCAGTGAAATAGCAAGCAGTCTGAAAGGTAAATGAAATCGGAATAAAGATAAAATAGAAAATTGCAAAGGGCAGTCCAGAATTAGGTAACGGAAGAGAAGAAAAGCAAATGACGTGTAAAAAATTGTGATCTCGAATACCAGTGCATTAATAAAAACAAAGTGCAAAAGCAAAGCAGTGATTTCTAAAAACATGTGTGTGTAACGAGAAAGAACAATGATAGTTATAAGCAAAGGACAATTTTTATATGTAAGCAAAATTTTAGTATTAAGAATTATGTATTCAAACTTTACTCCGTTTATGTGCATTTTTTATCAAAACTAATTTCTAATTAACAGTAAATGATCGCGGTAACATAGCAACGCGATGAGTTTTTGTTAGTAAAAGGGAGAACACTTGAAATTAAGTTATTGAAGCTTGTGCACCCTTAATTTATGTTTTAAATAAATAAAAAGTATTTTTACCATACAAAAAGTGTTTCATTTTACTATCCAAGTGATCGTACATCTGTGGGAGTGTTTGTGTAAAGATCCACGATATAAAATCAAAATTTTTCCAATCCAATTCCGAGTGTGAACGGCAGCAGAGCACCTGAATTTTCCCAACATCGTTTCCGGGGCCCAAGTAAGCAGCCGAAATCAGAGGTCGGCCTTCCTGCACATCGAGGGTTTTTGCAAGAGCAGCAGGATCAACATTTGCGGCCAAGGAAGCGTCTACAAGCTGAGAAATTCCAGCAACGTCATCTACGACCATCTCCGAGCCAAGTTTAAGCAATCTCGAAAAGGAGAATTGTGGTGATTTGCCGTAATTGTTAATTTTCTAATTAAAAATAACCTTTATAAATCAAGGCATTCATTACAGTATATGTAATAGAATCGTGTAAAATCCAACATATGACAATACTGAATTGAAAACATAAGCGGATTCGCATCTAGCTTGCTTCGAGAGGCGCACCAGGTTTCAAACATATTAGACGGTTGGTCTCAGAGAGCCAGCCATATTTTGCTGTTAACTTGTTACCGTTCACACAATGGAAGAAACAAGTTTCGTGGGCGGATAAAACATTATTTTTAAGAAGTAAAACATCAGGAAAAGCTAAACCTAAGGTTGATAAATATTATGGAGGTCGGATTTTTGTAGTTGCCGAATAAATACAGTGAACGTTTTTGTCGTTCTGCTGAGGTTACCACTCCAAAAACAGTCGAAAAAATTCACGATACGGTGATAAGAGACAAAATCTAAACAATCATAGGACAGTATCATGCATCTTTATTTGATCGTTTAACTAATGTAATTAAGACAGAAAAGCCACATTTAATAAAGAAAAAGATCCTTTACCACCAGGATAATGCTCCAGCCCATTCATGTTGGATTGCGGCGGCACAACTGTTGGAATTACGCTATGGAGGTGTGTACCGCATTCTCTGTATTCTCCAGATCTGGGCCCCTCAGATTACTCCTTGTTTATTTATTTAGTTAAGTAAATTTTGCCCAACATGTACAAACCTAATTCTAAGACAAACACATGTTGCCGAATATACAAAAAATTTTGCAGGGAAGAAGTTTGCATCAAATTGCGAGGTAATTAGTAAAATCAAAGCTTAGTTTGCACAGTTAGACGAGACTTGTTTTATATATTTTTATGTCTTAATGTGGTGGAACAGCGAAGACAGCGTTAATAGAGACTATTAAAGCACTATTTTTGAGTTTTTTGTGTATATAATTAATTTCGAATACTTGCTTAACACACATATACACATAGACCGTAAAAACTATACACAAATTAATAATACACTAATACATCAGTACGTCCGATATAAACAAGAAAATGTCAATAGCTTATGTTCTTAAACTAATTTACGGCAATGCACTTTGAACTGCGGCAAAATACGTATTGAAATGAAAGCAAGGTTGTGGCTTATCTGTAGAATTCAGCGTCCTATGATTATGAAGTCCAAAAAGCCAACATCTCACCTAGAAACTTCTATCTAACAGGCTTATTCTAAAATCCAAATCTAGAAGTCCCAATCAATCAGCCCCATATATAAATCCATATACGATAATGCGAACAAATTGAAAATGCTACAATCCTTCAGGCGTAAATACTAAAGCCTTCCTTGCGAAAAACACTGAAAGTCCATATATGTGAAAACACTAATTCCATCATTACTACCACAGTGAAAGCACTGTAACAGTAAAACGCAATTAGCTTCAAGGGCCGGATTCCACTCAACACACTTACTTCCGTTTTGCATTGGGTTAATGCTCTAATCTCTAGAGAATGTTCTGACTTATCCGTCTAGACCGTCTAAAATAGAATTAAAAGGTGCAAATTCAAAATATCAATATATGCCTTTATGGCTCGTAAAAAACTATAGTTGCCATGCGTATTAACTAACACAGCATTTTCCCAAATACGACTATTAACCAACGATATTTGAGTAGACCAAAGGAGGAACAGGAACCACCAAATCTTCATAATTCATTTATATATAAGTTCATAAGAATTGCAAATTGGTTCGTGGTTAGCTTGACGACCAAAACACAAATCGATGAGCCTGATGGAAGTGACAAAATGACCGAGCCAACGCTCACGGCAACCAGACCAACAACTTCGAGAAGCAGATTATGCAATATGACAGAACTCAACACGAAACATCTGAAAAGCTAGTCTATATGGGATATCACACACATTCAATCAAATAAGCGAAACAATTTAATATCGGAAATAAATTATCAAATAAATTTAGACAAACACAAGTGGTACACTAAACACGACCTAGTGCTGCTAACTTTGCTAAGTAAACCAAAAATCACTAATGTCATTGACCCCCAAAACATAAAAAAATTTACTTGACAGATAGATATTAAGCTGCAAAATCCATCTAACCAAACAGGTGAATATGTAAATTATCATCGATGTTGCAAGACTCTAAGAGCACCGCATGTCTGCCCTCTTGAATCCAATGTTAACGATGGCAAATAAAACGTCACCTATATCCCTTCTAAACTCGCATAGCAATTAAGTAGCTTAAACTAAGGTGAGGCAAAGCGTTAGAACTAACATTAGTAAATAAGGTGTGCTTATATTAAAATAGACGTAACAAATTATAGCAGGTTTTCGATAGAGAAAATGCCATACATTTCTAAAAACCTTGCATCAACACGTTTAGCTTTAATGAATCAAAATAGTCGTTAATTTTTTAGGTCGTTTGTAGAATGTGCCTTGGTGTAGTAGTTGATAACTTTCTCTCTCATAAAAAATTGCTGTTGATGTCATATCGACAATAGCAATCGATTACTTCTTGAAATTGTTCTTTCCACAGAGGACATATTACTTATATTATGTCTTCTGAAACCTCAAACACAAGAAGAGCGGAATAAATATGGTCAATACTTGTATTTATTGTCTACTTTTTGTCTAATCTATTAAAGTCGACGCATTCCTGGTGACATTAGTGTAGCGGTATCTAGTTTGTTTTCGAGAAGTACGGATTGTATTTGAAATTCTAGGAAATGTAAAAAGATTGCTTTTTTGTACTATTACGCTGTGGGGTAACTGTACCGTAAATGTATAAATACCGTTCATAAAAAAATACGGAATCCGAAAATTTTATTTCTAGCAGTGCGTACGCCCGCAGGCTATGATACGATCCGGATGCTCTCTGTATACTTACGTTTCCACCACAGCCCGCATTCTGCAAGAGCATCTCAGGAGAGGTCATCACTGCTAAGGTTTGGGTCTTTGTATATGTATACTATATAGGCAATTTACCAATGATTTAATCCAATTTGATTACTTATGTTATTTGTCTGCCTATTTGAATGTGTTACTATTGTTTTGTACTGAAATAGCTCCGCTAAACTTTATCTCTGAATAAAAGAAATTGTAACCAATTTTTTTTAAACCTTTTAGTTTCAGCAGTAGAACAAAAAACAAACGATTTCTGTAGCTTTCTAATGCATGCAATTATTAACAAATTTACGTCTTACTGCCTACTCTCTAAAGCCATTTTCTTTTTATTGGAATTATAATGAGCTAGTACCGCTGATCTGGTTATAATCAATAAGTAGATAACGAGAAATAAGGGTTTGCTGTTTTCCCATTTGCTACTTTGTCTTCTTTTTATTCTAATAAATGTTCAAGATCAAAGTGTATAAAATGGCTTTTGCTATTGATAGGACGCCATGAACCACGCCTTGCATTTTATGGAAAACAGTAGCTTCAAAATTATTATATTATTTCTGCTACAGGTGATATCACGTTGTATGCCGGTCGCGAAATCTAATTTCAATTCAATGAGCAAATTTAAAAATTGCTTTCAACATAAAAATTTACGTTAGTTTTATATTATAGATATTACTGTAAAAATGCAACGCATTATCTAAAACAAATGCCTAAAACTTCATTTCACGTTTCAATTTCTCGAAGCTAACTTCCAGGCTACTCACAAAAAAAAATTTATTCATTAACACAATAGATAGTTATATGAGCACGTTGTATGCTTTACATCGTTTCACCACTGTAAACTTTCCACAGTGTGAGATAATGTTAAGGTTTTCATAAGGTCTCTATCGTGGTAATGACTAAAATAAAAATGCTGGATTTCGTGGTATTTCGACTAGAGTTGGGGATCAAACTATTGAGGCTCTACCCCATATTGTTCGTGGTGCACATGATGAAAATATGAGTAGGGATCCAGAAATTATTAAAGAACGTCACTACTAATTCAATGCAAGGGACTAAGGTAAACACCTCGTCGGAGCAGATTCTGTTTTCTTCTTCTTCTTCCCCTTTTTATAGTTTTATAACCTGTTTATTCCAACGATTCACTCCATCCTTTTCTAGGTTTTCCTGGGACTCTCTTTCCTAAAGGTTAATTGTCTCTGACTGTTTTCACTAATTTATCCTCCGCCATTCTGTCTATGTGCTCGCTCCATTCATTTCGTCTTCTCATGACCCAGCTTCCAATATCTTCTATATTACATCGTTGTAGTATCCGTCCGATGCTTAACGTTGGCTCTAGTAGGACTATACGTTTTAGGGTGGGTAGGGTGCTAGTCTGCTCCCTCTTTTGTTCGGGCTTCGAACCGCAGAACTACACAGTCCACCCGGTGATTCCTGCAAACAAAATTCGCCCGCTTTTCGCACAGCGGGCCACAACTGCTCAGTTTACATGGAACAACCGTTAACGGCTGGACACAAGCCATTAAACCGCTTGCTTCTGAAAGCAAATTTAAACATTGAATTACGCACCGCTGACAATAACTGAATTCCAAGGTAAAAGCCAAATCTGTCAACTTTACCTGGTACACCTAGGGGATCGAGTTTGGTGTCAAAATATGTGGACTTAAGTCAGCTACAGCATGAAGTAGATCAAACAATTCTTACTGACCCCTGAAAAACTTATAGCTAAATTTCACTGCAAAACCGATCGCTGAAAATAACACCTTAAGATGTTTAAATAAATACTTTGATTATCATCAGCAAAAGGTAGACAAGTTCTTCAGGTCGAACTCTGCCCGCTAGTTAAGTTTTAAGGATTGGGCAACATTGCTCGTCGAAGCTCTGGCATCCAATCTCTGCAGTACGAAAGCATCTTCGATGAACAAGAATCCCTTCACCAGGTTCTTCGCCTCCGCAGTAGTACCGTCCAGATGAAACCTCTTAACGCCCGGCACTACGCACCCTCCAGGGGGCCAAAGCGTCATTCAGCCCCCTTACCGCTACGCTCAGGTCGATAAAACCCCTCGAGTTATATTTTTTACTTTCTATGCCCCATAGCTTGGTCAAGGGCCTCCTGTAACTCTTGCCAACCCCGATCTCAAAAGCACCACTTTATAGAAGAACAAGAAGAAACACAACCGCCCATAGCTCGCCATCACGTAGCCTAACCATTTTATTTGTAATTATTAGACATATACCTATATACATCCGCATCAGCTGAATAAACTCGAACATAATCAATTTCCTCTCCAGTGTTCTGATTAACACACCACCCTCAAGAAGTTGACCATGTAAAGATACTTACATCTATCGTATTAAGATTATTCGACACCATGACAAGTGTTCAATATTTCTATATCATTCTGCTTTTTATTTAATGTGACCTACAATGTGGAACTATTTATGTATATTTCATCTAGGTTATAACAGTTATAACTCACTTGTTCTGTTTACTAAAATAAATTGTAACTACATCTACCATAAACCAAGCACTAAGATTAATAGCAGATTTATTCGCTTGATATGTAAATGCCTCTACAACATAAAACACATTAACTGTAATAAATTTATACCGAGTATTTTTAATTTTAATGTTTACAGCCATTTCAACATTTACCCTATCCATTGGCAAAGCCCTTCTTCCAAAGGCAACCATTTTGACTGACCCCCTGCTCAGACTTTTTCGATTCCTATCTAATTTACAGCCTTTAGTGCTCTAATGGGGGCTGGTTAACATGCAATTTGGCCTTAAATATCATCCTATCCTATAATAAACTGGCGAAGTAAATGAAAGCATAAATACCAGATTTTCCAACTCGCGTGAGGAACCGAGCCCAAAGGTTACAGCTAGCGAAATGAGCGAAATGAAGGGCTGGATTTATTTCTTACAAAAATATACCTACTCATTGGATTTATGGGATCCTCTGCGTAATAGCCGCGCATTCGAGATCGATTTCATGCGAAATCGAAAATTAATCCGAGTACGTGCAGTTAACATGCAAACTCGGTCATTTATCGGGGCTGTAAATTTGCGAATTAAAATACGAGCACTTGAGAGCTTTTATGATTTTTTAAGTGTACATGCTATGGCAGCCACTGGGTATTTTAGTTTAACGATTTTGGGTAAAAGTTATATCAATACGAATCGCTGTTATAATGATTTTATGCCTTTTGTATTACTAGTACAATTATACCATACAAACCGCTAATTTAAGTTACAAAAGTCCATAGGCCTAACTCCTTGAGTGCATATTTTAGTTATACGTGATAGAGGATCACGTTCATCTCCAAAAACATGCACAATAATAAAATTTGGTTTCAAGCACTACTAAAGCTTAGAACACAATAGTTGTAATTATTTACGAGCTTTGAACTCTATATTTCCCATATTTGGACACAGTTCAATAGACTAAAAATACATTATTGTTTCAAAAACTAAATTCCTATTTTGAGTCCCTCCTAATGAAGCTGTCTGAAGATATTTTTACAAAAAGCGTATTTGCAACAGCATGTTATAGAACGAAAATAATAGCCTGACAAAAATTAAAACATGTGGAAATAAAGTCACCAGTATAAGCTAATGGAAAGCCATTGCAAGGCCAAACTCTGCTTGTAAAGCAACATAATTAAAAGTTCGTATGGTTTGATGCTTAATTTTTATGGGCAGCCCTAATAGAATTTATGTTGGCATTACCGGCTTGCTTGACGGGGCCTTTACGTGGCCTTTATCACGCATTTTATGTTCTCACTTCAAGCGCGGTTTAACAATCTGCTAATCTTCCGGGGCAAATTGTTTTTGTTGGTCATGTTCAGGTGTTTTGGCAAAAACCACTTTCCTAGATTATTCCCAAACAAAGTTTTATATAAGTTATTTTTGTATTTTTCTTTTTTATATAGCTATGGTAATAATATCTGGTACCTATTATCTCATAGTGTGTGAGGCCCCTCTGTGTGCACGGTATTTTTAACAAGAAAAATATGTAAAGGGGTTTACACGCAACTTCAGTCGGAGGCGAATATTTCGAGCCATTTTCTTGTCCGCCGCTAGGATAACTGGCCAACGGACGTGTTTAAATTGGACGAGTTTCTGATGCGTTATAAAGCGCCATACTATTATGTCCCATTTGTGAAATTTACCCTGTACCTGTTACGTCTTATTTTCGCCAACGATAGAGCCTAAGCTATGTGCAAATTATTACTTTTATCTTTTGCAAATAAAAAAATTCTTCGTCTTTTAGATGAGAGAAGTAAAAATGTAGTCCGCTGGAATTCACACTCCGTGCTCAGCCGCTAGAATAACTGAGCCACGAGCGTGCTCGAAGTGGACGAAGTTTCTGTTGCGTTATAAAGCACCATACTATTCTGTCCAATCTGTAATGTTTACCATGTATCTATTAGGTCACATTTTCGCCAATGATAAAGCCTGAGCTATGTGCAAATTATTACTTGTAACTATTTCTTAGGTAAAGCAAAACTAAATAACATTTTATTTTTTAATTTGCTCGTGCTGTATATATTTCTTGGTTTCATACTAGGAAGACATATAATATGCATGCAAAATATCACCTTTCTCCAAAAAATAGTTTTTGAGTTATACCGCCAACAGGCAGACAGACTGACGAATTTAATAAAACCTGTTTTTTGTCATCTAGGAACCCTAAAACGTGGAAGATCTAAAAGGTGTTTTTTTCGCGATTACAATACTTTTATGCCTTTTAAACGAGGGGAGTAATAATTCAAAGGAAAATTGTGCTGATCTCAAAAATGGCATCTAAATGAAGACCTGCTGAAATCAAGTCTTTCCAGTTTGTCGCATTGGAAAATAATACGCCTAGTTCCGGAACAACTTCAAAACTCAAGAAATTCAAGGAGGGACCAGCATCTAATCATCAAAGAAGAAATAGCAGTCTTGTCTTTCTTATTGTTCCTGCGCATCGTTAACTTTCTGTAGATACTGCGTATGTTAGTCTTCCATCTATTCAGTGTGATGGCGCGTCGAACACCACGAATTATACAGATTTACAGCTCCATTCAAACAACATACAACTTCGTCGACGAAACTGCAGTTGTCATGACAAAATCATATTCAGGGAATTCTTGAAATACATTTGTCTTTTTCTTCATATAACCACAACTCGTTCCCTAAGATTACTAGCATTCAGCGATCAGTAGAGCCCGCGCAATTTTTCTGCCACGCCCCTCTATAATTGAGAACAAAGAACAAACTCACCCCCACATACCTCCTTCCGTGGAACTTTTAGGTAGCTACTGGTTATCTTCAGAGTAAGAGAAAAATGTAGCCTGTGAAAATAGTCAAAATCGTTATAGCCATTTTTGTAAAATCTAAATTTATTATTTTTGTTGGCATTCTTTGGGGTACTTGGGCCACCTGACACTGAAAGGTGCAATGCAGTAAAACCAGCTTGATATCATAGTTGCAAAGCTTCATAGAATATGTTCGTAAATTTTCATGAAAATCCGTCAGTAACTTTCGCCCATCTGTTTAGAACATACGCACATATATAGGTACATCCATATCCGGCAATAAATTTCAAAAACCGTAGCTTCGATCAGTAAACAATCATAGTAAAAACATACGTCCAGCTGAACATTTACAGTATTATTCCCAAAAAGTGAGAGCCTGTGCCCGGCTGGTAGAGTGCTTGCGCCAGCAGTCGGCAGGTAGTGGGTTCGAGCCCCACATCCGTACATTGGAAACATCGAACGCTCTCCGGCCATCATACGAACATCTTTGGTATCCGTGACCCCTATGAGGGCATTCTTTCCTAATTCAAGCGGTAAGGCTAGCCGCCTACCCCGGCAGCAGCTTAAGATGGCTTATAAAACCGCACTCAATGTGTGGAAATAACAGGCTCTCAGCCTAAATTAAGAGGAAGAGAAAAGTGAAAATAAAATTTCCCGAGCTTCTTGGGTCTGCAGCTGACTCAAGGAAATTGCATGGGTTAACGATTGAGTTTACCTACGCGAATTGTGCCTTGTTGATGCTCCCGAATATGTACAAAGCCAGCTGCAAATAACTATAGGCTTTTCTTTTTCAAAGATTACTTTTCTTGTAAAGTTTTACGGCTTGTATTTTCTGTGAACTGTCTCATATTCATATATAGAAAATACTGCAATCATTAAAACAATTTTTTTCTTTAGCTGTTAAAAAGATACAATTCCTAATATTCCATTTTGACCATCTTTGAAAATGTTTTTCAATTATTAAACGAAACCAATTAAAAGATATTTAGTATTAGCGGATGGTAGCTGTAGGAGACAGCAGATCCTCACTCCAATCGTTCAAAACGACTTTAAAATAAGAGGATCACGATCGAGTTTATCATCTTTCCGGACACCTCCAACAGAACTCTCCTCAAGCTGGACATGGTACCATTATCCAGAGAACATTAACACGCCCTATCCATTTTTTCCCGAGGCACAGCTTTATTTTTTTACAAAGTTCCATTTGCAAGAATTCCTTACGCTACGGCACTGACACCCTATCGGAGCTACCATCGAGAGCTGCCCGCCAAATTCAAGGATGAGGGCATCATCTTACAGCCAACCCAAAGGTCATCCGCGATCTGTACTCTTTGTTCGCAAAAAGCATATCTGATTTTTACAAGTAGAAGAACCACCTCTGTCTAGCCTGTCCATTTTTCACGTTCGACCTGGAGCTACATGGACGGTATCACCATGGAATTTCAAATAATCCAGGTGGAAGATTTCGAACTACGACCTGTCAAGATGCAAGCACTAAACCCAAATCAACTAAAGAGGATCAACCAATTAATCACAACAAACTCTCTCGTCTTTAAGCCAGAAAAAGGAATCCGTTTATTAAATATTCGACAACGTCGTACGAGGTTGCCGCCAGAGATAACCTAAATATTTACCACCGAAAATATCATACCTCGGCACTACGGCCATTGTCGGGAATCTAACAACCATGAGCCGGTACAGCCGATACGAATAGCGGTGAGACCGAGGAACAATCAATCATTTCTGCACATACGTTGGGATGCACTGTAGGCAGTAGGGGAGTTTGTAGCACTGTACGCTGCACGCTATTACACGGCTCGGATGCACTCCAAATACTTGCGTTTTCAGCTTATGACGATAGCTCCTCTACAAATTGCATCAGTACGTTTTAAAACCGTTATCAATTTGTTAAAAGCAATCTGGCCACAAAAATTCGTGTCCGGCAAACATTTGGTGCAACGCGGAAGATAGTAAAAACTGGAAGAATTCCGAAGAGATCCTGTTGATAAGGCCGTGCTGGGCAGGTGCGAAGCCGACGAGTTGCGCAAGCTTCGCCGCGTCGCCCGATTCACGCATCTCTACTCTCCGGCTTGCATTTAACTAGTATGTTTTAAACCCCACTCTAGATTTACCAGGTCCGCCGTCTCGAAGGAATATAAAAGGAGAATCCTCAGCGTCATGAAAGAAGATCGTTTCCCAGCTCCTAACGGAGAAGTTGAACTGCCTAAGCCACCCTTACCTCACCAGAATCCACCCTTTGCCTATGTTAGTAAAACTTCAGAAGCAAATCGTGTCCTATTAATCCCCCAGCGCAATGGAAGATCTTGCAGCTGAATTCTAACTCACCCTGTTCTATCAACCCTCCAGCGCAATGGAAGATCTTGCCGCTTAATTCTAACTCACCCTGTTCTATTAATTCTCCAGCGCAACGGAATATCTTGCCGCTGGCACCTAACCTGTCCTAGTAATCCTCCAGCGCTATTGAAGATTTGGCCGCTGATAACTAACCTACCCTGTCTTATTAATCTCCCAGCGCAACGGAAAATCTTGGCGCTCAACAACCTGACTTGGATCCCTGTCTAATAGCCCGTAAAACCACGCTGTTAATAAGTAATTCGCTTCGACAGCCCGCCGTAGAAGATCCGCTAGCCCGAGGTGCAAAGCGACCTAAAATTCAGTTTAATAATTAGCAAGGCGCGAGCTGGCATAGTATTTGAATTGTAAAGCGAGTGAACCTCGAACGCTCCAAATTCGCCGGCCAGCGATGAACGCGGCGGCGGAACGTTTACGTTAGTTTTGTTTGGAGTCGCTGTCAATTAACTTAGAAGCATTTTGGCCTTTGCCTAATCAAGTCTAAAATCTGCAACAACTCGGAGACGACGAAGTCAAAAACTGAATTATTTAATGTCGTTCTGATTACAGCTACCTGAATCATAGGGCCAGGGACGAACCGCCAGTGCCACTCCAGCAGGACCGCCCCAGATCACCAGATACCAAAACAATAACGAATTTGAGTTATCATCATTATTTGCTTTATTTCTTGTGTAAATAATTTTAGGAAACATCTTTATTTATTTATTTGTACAATAGTTAAAGAAAACAGATATTTGTTCTTAACTCAAGCTTATTTCTTACTTCAGCTGTTAAACGAATCATCGGCTAGAGCTATCCACAGGTATTAAACCATAACGTAAAAGAATTAGAAGTTGATCTTGGATGTACGAGCAAGCTGCAGAAATTAGTAAACGTCACCAGCTCAAGCCGAGAGATGAACGGCAGGGCTTGCAAGTTTTCGATTGCGTTTGCTTAAAAGCTTCACTGCGCCAAAACGGTCAAGAACATTTTTGTAAAAGCATCCCACTTTACTCTTTCACTCTCCTGACAAAAGTAAAAACGTTTTACAGTATTAATTGTAGTTTTATTCCTGAAATCTTTGTACCCATTTAGTAAAACTAAGAAAACATTCAAACGGTGGTCTGTGAAGTAGATAACGCTGGATTTGCATCTCTACGATATTCACCATACACTAAAATAATGTCAGTTTTTTGTATGCTTAATATTACTTAAATTTCTCTTTACTACTTTTTGTGTGTATTATTAAATTTGATTTAGAAATTTCTTTAATAATATGAGAAACTTCAAGGGTATTCTAATTATGTTTGATTAATTATGCTTTAGTTAATTATTTAAGAATTCAATAGAATGACTGTGCTGATGTTTTATTAAGCCTTTAGAGCTTCCTAAGATTATTTATAAAGCGTTTCAGGGAATTTATTAATGTAATTTTCGAAACTCGCCTCTTCACTCTTTTATCTACTTCAACAATATGCCCAAGCACCTTCATCTACAAACCGAGACAAAACAAGGGGCGATCATTCATGTAAGCTTGACGTGTTTCCTGCTAACTGACTTCTGGATTTGGGGGTTTTTACCGCCGCCGAAATCGCGAAATTAAAAAGCTTTCTTCGCGATCAAATCGGCACCGCCTCATTAAAATGGGACCGGCGTCGCGGAGTTACAGCTTGTTCCATTCAGCCTTACGTGGAGTAAATCCCAAGTCGTAGTAAGAAATTTGGCGCATTTCCCTCTGGCCTTCGGATCAGACGAGGAGGGGCATTTGAATTTTTGCCTCGTTGGCCGTGTCGTGCATAATTCACGCCCGACTATCATGTTTTTAATTTGTAGGGCAGTAAATTTTCGAGCCCGAAGCCTTTTAACAAAACTTGCATGTTCGCCTCCCTCTTTGCATGTTTGATAGCATCTACATTTATGCACTTAGCGCAGTGGCGGATCCAGCTTTAGTGTGAGGGGGGGGCGAGATTTTAATGAATAACCCCCCCCCCCCCCCATAACCAATTTGCATGAACTATAAGAAGACAGAAACTATCTCGGCGACTAAATATTGTTTGGGCTTGGGCACAGCTACGATAATGTGCGTCGGAACTTGTGGCGGTGATGACGTCGCAAACGCACTCCATCTCCATGTTTGTGTTTGACTGTACTGTACCTCCCTGTCCCCCCTCTCAAACTGCTTTAACGATTATTTAATTTGCAATATCCTAATAATTCTCAATGACTCAGTATATACTGTATTTGGTGTATTTTTATTTTATTAACTAACAACAATCACTAAAACAATCACAAACAATCACTAAAACAAGTTTTCATTTCATCATTTTATACAAAATTAAGTCTTAAAAATGTAATTTATCATTTGTGTAATTTTATTTATTTATTTAGCAAAACTATGATTTCAAAAAGATTTTCTTCACTCCTGACATTACTCATTAAAAATGTATATATATTTTTAGATTAGAGTATTCAAATGATGTTAATGTATTAATTCATTATACATTTGAAAAAAATTAACCAAGGTACAAAAAATAGATAAATCAAAATTTTTACGTTAGATCAATTTATTTATTAAAAACAAACAATATGATTAATTTTAACAAAATATTTAAAACAATCCAAAACATAAAGTTAGCTCATTTTACTTAACATAAATTAGAATCTTTTCCCGCTAACAAGAAACGAAAACTTAAAACTTAATTAAAACTAAAAACATAATCTTACTTTAATACTAAAAATAAATGAAAAGATTTCTCTGCTTATAAGAAAGTAAAACGTAAAACTTAAGCTAGCCTATCTTTTGCTGTGAAAAACGTAATTAAAACTAAAAACATGAAACATAATCTTACTGCGAAACTAAAAACAAAATAAAACCTTTCCTCTCTCATAAAAACGAAAACATAAAACCTAAGCTGACTTACTTATGAAAACAAAAACTCTAATAAAAATTATTAGGCCTATTTTATTTATGGATATAATAGGTTACTAATCAAAACATAATTTAAACTAAAAACACATAACATAATCTTATTTAAAAGCTAAAAGAAACTAAACGCTTTTTCCTATCATGAAAAACGACAGTGTAAAACCTAAGCTGTCTCTGTCTCGCTTATAATAACAAGAAATAACAAATCTAATATAAAGTTATTAGTGCTATTTTATCTTTATAGGTATAACTGGTTAGTGGTTACGCGGTTACTGCTTACACTACAAAGTCTAGTCTTCTGGATTTTTTTGTAGCAAAGCTACTTACAACATTGTCAATGTTTATGTTGATGTCTTTGTGCACATACAATAGAGCCAGTCCCGTTAAGCGATCTTCAGTCATTCTGGACCTTGTCCATGTTTTTACCCTTCGCAAGGTAGAAAAACTCCTTTCGGCTGTTGCTGCGGAAATTGGCAATGTTAACAACACCTGCAAGAGAGTCTTTAACAATGGATAGGCGTTACTGTCTAGTTGGCTATAAACGTCAATGGTTCTGGTGATTGTTTTTAAACTGCTATATGAACTGCAATTCTTGAGTGAGTGGATTTCATTTACAAGTTTAGAAACCATCACATCCAAATTTGGTGACACTAACCCAGAAAATGTCTTGCATAATGGGTCTACAGCTTCTTTTAGGGTTGTTACATTTGTAATGGAGTCAAATTTTGCTGGTAACAAAATGTTCATTTGGAAACTTTTCATAGTATCTTCTGAAAATCGTTCTTTCAAATCAACTAGGATATGGTCTAATATCGGTATAAAAACAGCTTTTCGCCAGTATGAAACAACTTCTTCTTTTTCAGTAGTAGGTCCAGATGCACTTTTATAATTTGCACGGTTCATTTGCTTCTCAGCAAGTCTTGGTACTTTTAGGTCCACGTCCATTGATTCCATGGCTTTTTCGGCTTGGTCAAAAATCAATGAAAAAAAATCATCTGAATCTGTGCGTTTTTTACTCAGAGTATTTACAGCCTGCTCGACTTTGTCTTTGGCATGAGTCACGTCTATGTTTTGCTCTTGCAGATATTTGCTGAGGATAATAGTTGATGACAAAATGTCGCTTAGACAATACACAGTAAGGATGAACTCGCAGTTAGAAATGCTGTGCAATAATGTGTTTGCTTTGCAAGCAGTTGAGGTATCTTCCCACCTCGAGATGATTTCAAGAGCTTTCTTGATGTTTGGGAGATCTTCTTGAAATGATAAAATAGCCTCATGTCGTTCGACCCATCTGGTCTCACAATAGTTTTTTAACTGATGGCCTACAACATTTTTGAGGACGTGGTTTCTTTTCGCTGAGGCGTTGAAGAACCCAGCCACTTCTTTTATTGTTCCTAATGCGTTCCTCACACTTTGAACCTTACTCGATTTAGATAGGGATAGGTTAAGAGCGTGGTTCTGGCAAATACAAAGTGTACTATATGTGGCTTCCTTTTTAATTTCAGTTACAGCACCTTTGATTGTGGAAATATTGACGCTGCAACCATCGCAGCCGATACCAACACAGTACGAAAGATTCAGGTCAAGTCTTTTCATAAAAGTTAAAACTGTTTTCCCCAGAACCTCACCAGTAACGGTGGGTTCTACATCTACGGCCGACTCATTGAAATTTGTTTGGTGAACATCAATGAATCCAACAAAATCTTCCCTTATACTTCCTTCGTGTAAATAGCGCAACGCTAAAGTCAACTGTGATGAGTGAGATACATCAGTCGTCTCATCAAAAATAATACTATAGTATTTGGCGTCATTTACTCTCTTCGTTATCTCCGATACAATTTCATCACCACAGATTCTTATTATTTCGTTTGCAGTTGTTTTGCTTATGTATGTTGCGTTTGATTTTGCCGTATTTAAGTGGTTTTCTAGGTCTTTGTCACCGCTCTCTACCCTGAAACGCAACAAAGCCCTGAAATTGCCTTCATTTTGTACTGGACCTTCGCTTAACTCCGACAGACTCCCGTCGTCCCGATGACCTCTGAGCGGAATGTTTTGTCTACCATGTAAAACTATAGTTTTAATGATTGGAAATAAACGGGATCTATTTTCAACTACTTGTTTCTTCCTTTTTTCCACCAAGAGGTTTATGACTTCATTTTCGGGATTTTCAAACGTAAATATAAATGTCTTAGCGTTTTGTTCTGCTAAATGGTGGTAATTTGTTGACGCATGGGTCTCCAAATCCCCTTCTTTTCCGGTTAATTTGGCGTATTTGTTAAGAGGTTCTGTCACGAGTTTTTTGAGGGGCACTGTTTGTCTGCCTCCAGCTAAGGTTTCAGAGCAAAAAACTGCACAGTATTTACAGAAAAGCCCTTGTTTATTTTTAGAAAAAACCAACCAAGGGTACTTATCAAAATGGCTATTATTAACCCGTCTATGTTCTTCCCGGCCTTTTTTTATGTGAACACTAGACGGATAAATGTAATCTTTCGGGGGCATGTAGTGATTTTTCAAAAGTTGATACTTGATGGGGTCTTCGAGACCAGACATACGCCCCAGATAGGTACCAACATCACGAGAGAGGCTGGTCTCAGAGGTACCGGTAGGTGACTTAACCTCTACTTCTGTAATCGCTATACTACCTTCAGTACTTTTGCTGGTACAAGGCCGAGGTTCATCAGAAGCTTTGTTTACCTCTTCCACTCTTCTTCTTTTTACAATAAACTTATCCATTGTTCAACACATAGGTACACAACTAAGCACACACTAAACAGTTCAAATCTACATATCACAATACAACGTAATAATTAATTCATCCACAACATACTGCAGGTTGTAGTCTGCAGGTGCAGTCCAAATCGGCGGGGTGGGGACCCCACCCCGCCGTGGGGTGTTCTAACGTTGGAGTGAGAGGGAGAGGGGGAACCGTCTGACGCCGTTGCCCTGGCAACGGACAGTGTTGCCACATCGCTCCGCCTAACTACGCCCGCACGCGCACGTGCAGTTCCTCGGAGGGGGAGGAACTTCCTCCTGAACCACGAGAGCGTCCACACCACGTAGCGCTGGGCTAAGCCGGCGCGGCGCGGCCGCGGCGTCATCAATTTTTGCTGGTGTCCATTTATTTTTGCACCGAAACATTGTTGCCAATTGACGTAGCTGCCTTTTTGGGATATGAAATAAAAATCTTTTTTTAATATTGATTAGAAAAAAAACAATAAACAGATAATTATAAATTGTATACAGTATTCGATTGTGATTGCGAGATAAATTATTGAATTTAATATTTATCATGAACAAAAAAAAAGTAATTTAAGCCCGAGGGGGGGGCGATCGCCCCCCTCGCCCCCCCCCTGGATCCGCCACTGACTTAGCGTATAGTCCGCTGGTTTTTCTCGGCATACCGTCGCATATTTCAGGGCGTGCACTTCGTCCACTACTGAGTGCATCGTTGACCTCTTTTCTCCAAAATGTTCCCTTGAAGCAACATACTAAAAAGGCCAACCACTAATTAAATACAAATTCATTTTGATTTCTGCTTTATAACATACAAATATCCACAATAGTATATTATACGCCAAATTTGAGAAAATTATTATTATAACCCAAGGGCCAATATTGTACCCCAAGGTGCAACCGAGGGGTACACGACGCATGGGCTGTCGTAGTCCTCTCTACCGCGGTGTATGTACAATTTTTGAACTACTAGCACCTTAAATCTTAGCATTCATAGCCCGCGGTAAATGTAACAGTTTAGTAGTATTTACCAAAATTAAGTAAGCTGAATTCCAAGTCGTTAAGGACAGTGCTTAACGACGGTAAGTAATAATTATTATTTACCACTGATCCATAATGATAAATACAAAAAAGTCTTCTTCTACTTCAAACAAGTCGTCATTAATCAAATATATTTATAATTCGTCAGTAATAATTTCTTTCATAATTTTGAGTCGAAAGCAAAGATCATGATTAAATAGCTACGAAGTAGGACATGAATACATACATCTTGGGTTACTAACAACAAATGCCGTCCAACAGCAAAAAAAGCAGACGAAGATGCAAAATAACCGTAATCGCAGTGAAGAACTTAATGTAAATATTCACTCATAATACCATGAGTAGTCAAAGTTATGTCGACCATTTTTGCGGTGGTGTCACGAATGTCCATTGCGCTTAGGTTCAATCCCAAGCGGAATGGACATGAGTAGTAATACCACCGCAAAAATAATCTACTTAACTTTGACTAAGAATTGTATTCGAGTTACTATTTAATGAACTTTTTCAAATTAGTTTTCAGTAAATCTAGCAACAAACTACGCAGTTTCTATAGTAACAGAACACTAATATTGACTTTTTCTAATAAAAATCACATTTGTTTAAAATAGTCACTTGAATACCTTCTAGGAAAGTATATCCACTGATATTTTTTTGATTGGTCAAGAAACGTCAGAATTCTAAATTTTCATTGGTCACTTTTTGACAGATGACAGGTGAATTGAATAGTCAAGGGTAATACCACAAGCAGTGGATATATTTTTGACAAATATTTTGTCGTTTCCATGTAAATTATTGCGTTTAAATTTCACGATACAAAATCACATCAAAAATGTCACGAGCCGAAGGCGAGTGACATTTAAATGTGATTTTGTTGAGTGAAATTTGCAATAATTTCTATGGAAATTGCAAAATATTTAAAAAATATATATCCACTTCGAGTGGTATTTGGGACGACTATTTAACAATATTAATACATAACGATTAACTTTATTGAAAAATAATCCCACAATTAATATAATTATTCATTCTCAATTAAATTCAGCGGAATACTTCCAAAACACAGCATTTTAAAATTTTTGAAACAAGCCACACAGTTTGTTGAGGTTTAGTGTTACGTAACCTAGCGATATCACTAAGGACAGAACATCGTTGCTAAGCGATACTTCGCAACAAGGCTATTTATTTTTTGAGTACGTACATTGTTTTGTGAATATTTTGCATGGTGCCCAATATTCAGTGATATACTGCTGTTATTGGTTGAAAAAAGCAAATGTCTGCAGTGTAATTGGCTTATATGTTATAGTGTTGAATAGTCAGGAATACCCTGTCTGATCTCCCTTATCTCAACATAGTATACCAGTAAATTCTGAACTTTCAGACTGAATGAAAGGGAAATGGTCGACCCTGCAGGATTGTCCTTGCGCCCAAAAATGTTGAACGTGTCATACACTCAACACTGTACAAATACATCAACATTGTTCAAACTTAACATTAAGCGACGATTGTACTTGATAATTATCAAACAGAGAAAGGTGGAAGGATAGATTCAATTACCAAGTTCACAGAAAAGCACAAGATCGCAAGAAATGGAGAAAGAATGTTCCCTACTGCGGATCAAACCGAAGAAGGATACGAAACATATATCATATCAGAAGAAAATTCAAACTAGCAACTGATCCTTCAAGCGATAAACATTTTTCAAACTCCATATATCACAAACTTCAAAACGTATAATTTTCAGAAGAATGGAATTGCTGGATACAGTAAAATGTATTTAACCAATTGATGATAATAATCTTCTTTAATCAGCACCTTAAGTCAGTCTCGGTGTAAAAAACATATGCCTCCCCTAAGGCTTTCTATTTCCCTTTCTCCCGCCCCCCCTCTTTCTCTCTCTCTCTCTCTCTCTATGTTTCTCTACTAGCTATAATTATTATCTTTTTTTGTTCCTGCCACTTGCTCTATACAGTTTGTGTGTTGAGTATCATGCTTATTCCGTGGCAAACCAGATAGTCAAACTAAGGGTTTTAGTGGAGTAGATCTGGGTTTGGAAACGAACTCTGTCTTTTCGAATTTTTTTTTTGTGATTTCATGGAGTCCTCTTTCAGATGACCACTATGGGAAGACTACCGGTGGTGCGAAGGGGAAGGAAATTACCGTTCAAAGATATGGGGAATCGGGTTTTTTGCGAATAACTCGCTGAGTTTCATCCCGATCGGAACAGTTCATAGGAGATGAAGGGCTCGCAAATGCAAATAAAATAAACTTTGGATGGTCGAAATCGGTCCAGCGGTTCGCGAGATATTGCGTTTTTAAGGTCGAATAACTGCGCCCAGAATTTCGCCGCGGCGGAAACCCTCCGCGGGCCGTGTTCGCGTTTTTCGCGGGGAAGATATTGACCTAACGACTTTATTTTTTTCCCTGTTAGGTAATCACAATAAAAATAGTTTGTCCAAATTTCAAGTCGCTAGGTCAATTAGGAGGGGAGGGGAGGGAAAACAATAAAAAAACTTTGATAGGGGCGAACTTTTTTATTTATTGGCCGATCTGGGTCATCCAAACTGGAAAATCTTTGTTAATTTTTTCGCCACAAAATGAGTCGGGGGCGACCAAGATTTTCGCTAAAATGGGAAAATGGCGGGCAATTTTCCGATTTCTAAAATTTTATTTCTTCATTTTCACGGTGAAGGAGTGGAGCGGGAGACACTTTTTTTGTGTCACCAGATTGCAATTTTTTCCCTTGAAAATGAGCCCCCTAAGAACCCGGTAGGACAATTATTAAGGGAGGGAGAGAGGCGAACGTGTTTTTCCCTGTAGAAGGGCAAGGAATAGGGCTAGCGACTTCGGGCAGGGCTCACTCTCAAGGGTAATCAATTCCCTTTCATGGTTTTTTTATCGCGAAGCGCTATCTTGATTAGGGGCTGCACGCGCGCGTGATATGTTTCTCAGGAGTTCCCGCTCACCGGTACACACAGACGAGAGGAGCGTGAATATGTACAGACAGATCAATAAAAAACCAATTAGGGCAGGCTGTGATATGTGTTATACGTTTGGCAGTACTGAAGTGAATTGTCAGTCTATGTCAAATTCGAGATTTGCAGGTTAAGTTTTACGTCGGTCTGTGTCAAACAACGAACAAAACCTAACCTGCTAATCTCGAATTTGACAATACACTTCAGTACTGCCAAACGTATAACACATATCACAGCCTGCCCTAATTGGTTTTTTTATTGATCTCTCTGTATTTGTAAGAGAGTAGAGAGAGGAGAGGGAGCGCTAGGCTCTGCCGCCGGTATCTCGCGCTCGCCGTGATAAGAATATCACGCGAGCGTGCAGCCCCTAATCAAGATACCGCTTCCCATGAAAGGGAATTGATTACCCTTGAGAGTGAGCCCTGCCCGAAGTCGCTAGCCCTATTCCTTGCCCTTCTACAGGGAAAAACACGTTCACCTCTCTCCCTCCCTTAATAATTGTCCTACCGGGTTCTTAGGGGGCTCATTTCTAAGGGAAAAAAATTGCAATTTGGTGACACAAAAAAATTGTCTCCCGCTCCACTCCTTCACCGCGAAAATAAAGAAATAAAATTTCAAAAATCGGAAAATTGCCCGCCATTTTCCCATTTTTGCGAAAATCTTGGTCACCCCCAACTCATCTTGTAGCGAAAAAATTAACAAAGATTTTCCAGTTTGGATCACCCGGATCGGCCAATAAATAAAAAATTTCGCCCCGATCAAAGTTTTTTTATTGTTTTCCCTCCCCCTCCCCTCCTAATTGACCTAGCTACTTGAAATTTGGACAAACTATTTTTATTGTGATTACCTAACAGGGAAAAAAAATAAAGTCGCTAGGTCAATATCTTCCCCGCGAAAAACGCGAACACGGCCCGCGGAGAGTTCCCGCCGCAGCGAAATTCCGGGCGCAGTTTTTCGACCTTCAAAACGCAATATCTCGCGAACCGCTGAACCGATTTCGACCATCCGAAGTTTATTTTGTTTGCATTTGTGAGCCCTTAATTTCATCTCCTATAAACTGTTCCGATCGGGATGAAACTCAGCGAGTTATTCGCGAAAAACCCGATTCCCCATATCTTTGAACGGTAATTTCCCTCCCCTTCGCACCACCGGTAGTGTTCCCATAGTGATCATCTGAAAGAGGGACCCCGACTCTATGAAATCACAAAAAAAATTCGAAAAGAGAGAGTTCGTCTTTCGGGTTTTTTTTCGCCAGATCTACTCCACTATTTGTATTTGCAATGTGAGCATACCGTTCCGTAAATGTAGCTAGTTGGTGGTAAATTTTTTATAGTTTACTAAGACCACCATAAGCATATACTAAGGAAACTCGGGATAAATAAATGCAGATTAAGTCAGCTGCAGTCTCAGAAACGAAATTAAAACATCGTATCTTCACGTGGTCTTAAATTTTGTCCAATTAATTTGTAGGCCCATTCTTTGCCCGTTTTCCAAGCAACTCCGTGGATTCCGAGAGACTCGTAATGATTTACGAATGCCGAAGGAGCCTTACAGAAATACCCACCGGCTAGAGTTGCGCGTCATACGCTGGGTAAAACAGCAGCACCTAGTGGAACGGTTTCGTTTCAGCTTGATTGTGAATGGCACAAAAATCGACGGTGATAAATGCAAACATGGATGAGATTGGCAAAGTCAAGGGCGCCATAGAAAGGAAAATAGTAGCTATCACATTGAAAGACAAGGAAATGAATATTACCTAAAAACACAGTTTGCAATAGATACTAGAACACAACACACTTCAACACAACATAGCATGAAGCTCACCCACTCAGTTATTAAAGTGACATAGTTTAATTTCTACAATTTAAATGAAAAAGTATTAAAGCAAATGAAAACTCCAATACAAAGAATATTACGGCAACCGAAGCAAAAATTTAGCACCATCTACAGATAGCCAACTAAAGTTTGGTTTGAATAAGAATTTTTTTCTACGATCGTGTCAAAATGACAACTTTTTGCACTGTTTCTAGTGTCAAAAGCGACGTTTGTAGCACTCTTAATAATAGCGCCCGAAATTACGTCTTATTTGCACGTTGCCATTGGAGGCGTGTTTTAATACTAAATTAAAATACGCTTTGCCGTAAGTTTGAGTGTCAACATAACCTAGAATATCTAACACAAGGTGACGGAAAAAGTGTTACCGAACTAAGTTTTTATATTTCTGTTAGGATCGTAGAAAAAATAGCGTATGATACACGTGTATAAGTGCCATTAAAACACTAACGACGTTAAAAGCACTCCACGAGCGCGTCGTGCTTTTAAACTCGTAACACGTGCTTTAAAGGCGTACTTATACACTAGTATCATAATATACTATTAAAAAATCAAAACAGAAAAAATTATAGGTAGATGGAGTAATGCAGTGATATATCGATACATAAGTAAGGTGACACTACATTACGCTGCTTTTTCATAGGATTATAAAAAACTGGGTAAATAACGTTGTAAACGGCGTAATCGGAGAATATTTTGAAGGATTCAGAGAACGCACATCCACAACAGATCAAATCTTCGTTTTAAAGCAGATCCATAGTCTAAGTTATGAACATTTCATTTACTTCAAGCAAGCGAACGCTAGAGTTGAAAGAACGAAGATCTATGAGGCAATAAAGCAGCTTGGGGTACTCACAAATAAATTAAATGAGTAATCATGACCTTGGAAAGCACGAAAAATGCAGTAGCCGTTGAAGGAAACTTATCAAAAGAGTTTGCTGTGAATAGAGGGTTAAGAAAAGATGATCCACTTTCACCAACCCTTTTCAATTTTGTGTTGCAAGCCACAATGAGGGAAAGTAAAATAAAAACAGGAGTTATTTTCCAACATAGACATCAATATATCGCCTACGCAGACGATGTAGCAAAGATTGCCAGACGAAAAATAGGATTAAATAGAGTATTTATCAGTTCGGAAAGTAAAACAAGAGGATATGGGTTGCAAATTAATGAAATCAAAACAAAATAGATAATACTGGGAGAACATAACGTAAGCAGACGAAGCAACTTAGGAATAAATACCGATACCGGAAATATTTACTACCATGAAGAAGTCAGCCATTTTGAAGATCTAAGTGTAACAATTACAAATGAAGAAAGCAGAAAATAGATAAAAGAATTGTTAAAATCTAAACATGTGCCTTTAGCAGCAAATAATCGACTTATTAAATGGTAATATGCCCTACAGTACGATATTGTTCCGAACTATAGATGTTAAACAATAAAGATAAATTAAAAACTTGGAGGAGACAGACACTGAAAAGTATTTACGGAAAAATTATGGATGACAGAGAAAAGTGGAGACGACGAATCAATAGAAAAAAATTTAAGACATCTATTGTAAAGCAAATATAACGAAAAAGTCAGTGCTCAAAAGTCAGGTGGCTGGGGCACGTGGTAATGATGTAACCGAACAGAAACCCAAAAAAAGTGTTAGAGAGTGGAGGGGGAAAGAAAAAGATAGATCGACCGAAGGAACAATGGCTAGAAGCAGTAAAGATAAATTTGAGAAAGGGTGGAGTGAATGAATGGAAACAAAGAGTAGAAGACATAAGGGAATGGAATAACATGATAAAAAGTATAGAAACTATAGGCTTATGAGGCACAGAAACCAGAGGCCTGTGTGACCTGAAGCGCTGATTTATATATATACAGGGTGAGGCACATAAAGTGTTACAGAGCAATAGCACTCAAACTATTGATCACATCCAAAAATGTTTCAGACAAAAGTTTCAGTGTTCTAGAAGGCCGTCATACTGGATCAACCTATTTTTTATCGGTGGAGGCGCTGAAACTACGTCAAGGTCAACTCCACTTTTTTAAATGGAACCATGTATTTTGTTTTCGATGACATTATTACCGATTTTAAGACGAATTCAGTGACCTGCAACACAAAGTCATTCTAGTCACGCAAAATATGAAAATAGTCGAAAAAACGAAAAATGCAACAGTGCAACAAACACGAGTCAACACGACGGTGCACCACCCCATTATGCTCTGTGTTTAAGACAAGTGATGCATGCGATTTTGGCGAAAAGTGGATAGGACGAGGCGGTCCTGTAGCTTGGCCACCTCGATCGCCAGATCTAACATCAGCAGATTACTTTTTATGGGTTTTGTCAAAGATCGCGTAATGGAGGTAGCACCTAGCACGCCTGACGACATGAAAGACAGAATACGACGAGCATGTACCGAAATTACACCACAAATGTTAGCTGAAGTTAGACGGTCTTTTCATCAGCGAATTAACAAGTGCTTACAAGTCGAGGGTCATTACTTCGAGCATCTTCTGTAGGTAGAACCAAACCAAGGTTAGTGGATCCTTTGAAAGTGATTATTCCGATATTTTTCGATTTTTTGACTATCTTCATACTTTGCTAACTAGAATGACCTTGTGTTGCAGGTAGCTGAATTTGTCTTAAGATAGGTAATAATGTCATCAAAAAAAAAAGTACATAGTTCCATTTAAAAATCTGGAGTTGACCTTGACGTAGCTTCAGCGCCTCCACCGATAAAAAAATAGGGTGGTCCAGTATGACGGGCTTCTCGAACACTGAAACTTTTGTCTGAAACATTATTGGATATGATCAATAGTTTGAGTGCTATTGCTCTGTAACACTTTATGTGCCTCACCCTGTATATATATATATTGATGCCTGTTAAGTTGTCACTTCCATTATCTAAACAGGGCGACCTAGCTTCCACATGAAGGAGGCATGCTAGAAGCAATTTGAAACTATATATAGGAAGACCGATCCGTGATGCCCGTTTTCCGATTTTGACCGACAAAACGTTGCTTTCTTGTGAAAAAATTCTCCCGAAACTGCATATTTTCTGGTCGGTCGTAAAAAGTATTATTTTTAATTCACTGAATTCATTATCAGCCTTATGGAAATCTGAAACTGGTTAACTTAATTTTCATTTTAAAATGATAACTTTACGATAGTACCGTTCTTTTGTTAATTGAAAGACAAACCTAAAAAATGACGATGAATTTTCTGGTTTTAAAAAAACATGTAATTTTTTACTTTGTTCGGTATTTACATTCTCAATAATGGTGAAATCTAAAATATACAGGTTAAATTCAAAAGATACTAAAACTAGACACAATTAAACAATTATACCATGATTTCGAAGGCTTTCACGGCCATTGTCATTAAGTAACAAATGACTTCCGGGATTGGAACGTGTCATTATTGAGGTCGAACAACTCAACGATTCCGCCACTTTGGTAAGGGGCTTCATCATGACCCAATGCAAAAGAGCACGGTAACTCAACGTGTAAACCACGCCAGACGCGAATCTCTTCTAACGATCGGAAGAAGAAAAGTAAGAATTTGTAGACAAGTGCCGTCGCGGTTCAGTGGCGGTGAGCGGGGCTTAGGAATTAGCACTTTCCACATAGAAGGAAGAGGAAGCTTAGTCCCGATTGAGATTGTTAGGATGTTTGTACTAGGACTGCTGCAATAATTTCGGGAAAGTACGAGAAAAACACGAAAGAATTCAACGAAATATGTTTATTGCTTTTCAAAATACTGTCTTTTACAATTAATACATTTTTGCATGCGTTCAAACCCATTCTCAAAACGTTTTTTTCTATTCTGAATGAGGTATGGTTAAAACATTTATATGCTTTAACTGCTTCTTGGGATGGCATAAACTGCTGACCACGCACTTTATTTTTCACCAGAGGTAATAGGAAAAAGTCATTCGGTGATAAATCCGGACTATAAGGACAGTGGGACATTAATTCAATGTTTTGACGATTGTTTGAACTGCCGTCTGGGAGCTTGCATTATCGTGATGCAAAATGAAACGCTTGCATTGCATTGTTTCCCTCACTTCAGCTATGACTTCCGGTAAGCAAATGCTAGTATAACACTCAGCATTGACCGTTCTTCTATCTTCTAAGGCCACAGTTGAGACATGTCCAGTAAAGCCAAAAAATGAGACGATCGATTTTTTCAAAACACTTCGAGATCGAACAACCTTTGTTGGTTTTGGTTCACTTTGGAACACCCACACAGCCGATTGAAATGTAGTTTCAGGCTCATATGAGTAAATCCAAGTTTCATCGCCTGTGATGATGTCGTAAACCAGATTTGATGATTCTGCACTGACTTTTTTGAGCATGTCCTTGCACCATTTTACGCAGTTCTGTTTTTAAATATCAGTTAAATTGTGAGGGATCCACCTAGAAGCAAGTTTCTTGACACCTAAGTGTTCATGCAATATTGTATGAATTTGTTTCATGTCGATACCAAGGAACGACTCAATCTCTTGATATGTCACATGGCGGTCAATCATTACCATTCTGCGAACAGCATCGACGTTTTCTGGAACAACAGCAGTTCGTGGCCGACCTTCACGGGACTCATCGCCGAAACTGCTACGTCCAAATTTAAATTCTTGATACCACCGATAAATCGTTGTTTTGGACGGTGCTTCATCACCAAAAGCTGCAACAAGTCTTTCCGCGCACTGTTGTTGAGTTAAATTGCTTAGAACATCATAAAAAGTTATTGCACGAAACTTGTCTCGACTTTTTTCGCAATCGGTTCGACTTTGAAGAGCTGTCAATCTAAGACAGATTTAACATTTTTGTGTTCTATCAAGGCATACTACCCTACATAATTACATTTTTTTTTGAAAATGACACAGTCGCCTTACTAAAACTACTAGAAGTACGCCATTCCCAAAATTATTGCAGCAACCTTCGTAAATCTCAATGATTTCGCGAATCTTTCTGCTAAAGAAGAATGGGGATGTGCAGGTTCTTAAACCATCTCAATAGTCAACATCCAGACCGTTTTACCATTTACCATGGAGATAGAAGGTAACGGCTCCCTTCCTTTCTTAGATGTACAGATTTCTCGCTAACCCAGTGGCAGACTTGGTCATTCTGTATATCGCAAACCCACTCACACTGATCGCTATCTACGTGCTGATTCCCACCATCATCCTACACAAAAACTTTCCGTTATCAATTCGCTTGTACACTGGGCTATTTTCATATCTCAACCCGATAATGTCCACGCTGAGTTAAATCACATTCGGAAAGCTCTTAGAAACAACGGTTAGTGTGATAGGGATATACAGTCTACCATCAATCGCTATCCACGGCCACCCAAACCTCAAAAAACCTATCCTCCTGCAGTAATAGCCTTTCTTAGATATATCCACCAAGTCACCGATCGTGTCGGAAAGTTTCTTCGAAAACAAATCATCAAAACAGTATTCAAACCCCTGAGCAAAATCTCACAGGTTCTTCCTTCACATTTAGACGAATTAAACACTATGTCATCTAAAGACGTTTAGAGTGTCCCTTGCTCTTGTAATGCTGTATACATTGGTGAAACAGGACGTTCAGCAACAGGACGTTCATTAAAATCTCGCATCTCAAGTCGGATTTCGTTTCATCATCAGCCATCTCCGAACACCAACGCGATACTGGCCATAAAACCCTTTTTGATTAAACTTCCATTATCTGCAAACTAGCAGTCCAGTGAGACAAATGTCTCATTAAAAACCGTTTTTCAAATAGAACGCGTATTAAGTAAAAACTGTACCCAGACCTGGAAGGTGCCAAAGTGGTTGCCTAACCGATCGACGTTTTAAGGCGCAGAGGGTCGCAGCTCCGTTTGGCTGCTGAAACAGTTTTTATTTAATACGCCTTCTATTTGAAAAACGGCCTTTTTTGTGATTTCTCGAAAACCGGAAGTGTTACGTGACTGAAATTCGGTTCCTGACCTGACATGACCTTTCCAAACATATAACTTTAATAACTTTTTTCTCTATCTCTTACGGTTTGGCTGCTGAAACAGCGTCCCGGACAGACAAAACGGCGTCCCAGACAGACAAAACTGCGTCCCAGACAGACACGTCTATTAAATAAAGGATCCCCATTCTTTTTTAGCAGAAAGATTCGCGAAGCTATTGAGATTTACAAACACCCTAACAATCTCAATCGGGATGAAGGCTTCCCCCTTCCTTCTACGTGGTAAGTGCTAATTCTTAAGCACCGCCCACCGTCAACGAACCGCGACGACACTTGCCTATAAATTTTCGCTTTTCTCTTTCCGATAGTTAGAAGAGTTTCGCCTTTCGCGTGGTTTATACGTTCAGTTACCGTGCTCTTCTATCCCTTCCCTTGCAAAAGAGTTTCGCCTCGGGCGTGGTTTGCACGTTAAGCTACCATGCTCTTTTGCATTTTCTCCTGATGAAGCCTCTTACGAAAGTGGGCGAAACGTTGAGTTCTTCGATCTCAATAATAACACGGTTCAATCCCGGAAGTCGTTTGTTACTTAATTATACCATTTTGTTCTGGTTTACCCTAATAATTGGTTCTTGTTACCAGAATTATTTCCAAATTGCTTGTTGTGTTTCAATTTCAATTTATATGCGTTTCAAATCTAGCTTCTTCAGCGTACACTAAATTGGAATCAAAATTTATTTCTTCTAAAGACTTTCCTTTGTACTCTATTGGTACCGTTCTTAGGAGAAGTTTAGAAATTTTGGCGGTGTAATAAATATCAATAGGTAACCTGAAAATATATGGTATTATATGCGCATAACTGCATCAACATTATTGAAGCTAGAAAAATATATATTTTAAGTAAATGCTTTTTGTAAATTAAATTGTTTTTGCTTACTGCGTAAAACTCTTAGTGACCCTTTTCGGTGTGACCCATGAAGTTCGCAAATTGTTTTGATTCATTTGGTCTAAGATTTAGAATTTGAGTTATTGAAGCTATTTGTTTCCTGAATTTGTTCCTGGAAATTGCTTCTGAATTTTCTAATTTAACTTTTTTCGATAATTCACGAATTTTCACATCACCTTTACCCCATTTGATGGTACTGTCGGGAATAGCAAATACGTATTCATTTTTCTTGTCTACAATGTACTTGTCCAGGTGTTCTAGCAATACATTAATAATTTTTTCAAGCTGTTCAGGTATTAAAATGAACACAGCCTTAAATCCTTTGACTACAGGTCAATGGTAGAATAAATTAACACACATTCCAAGCTTACCTGTGTTTAGTACCATTTGCACCAACATTCTTTCTCTAGTCGCCATCAGCACGTTAATTTCACACTAGTACATTTGCTAGCAACGTTGCCAAATTTCGGAAGTTACAACGTATTGCACATGTAGCGGAAGTCACTAAGACTCTGTGGTGAAAACGATGGTGGCGCCAGCGGCATATACCTGAACTAAGTGACAAACAAGTGCTGGGGAAGTATTATTTGAATCAAAAATTAGACAAAGATGGAATCAACCTAGGTCATGTACAAGATGAGTCGGAAAGGGTTTGCACGTAGGGACAATAATATTCATATTTTAACGCTAAAACCACCTGAAGTTACTTCTCGATGATGGACTTGTCAGAATACTCAAAATCGCTTACGAATCTGTTTTTCAGGTGCTCCACGTGGTGCCAACTGCCCAAATGGGAAAAATACCAAACAGAGTAATAAGAGATTTTCCTCTACAATGCTTGGCAATCCTGGCACAGTCAGATAAATGAAATTAAAATTGAGTGCACCACACATTAATGCTGAAGAAAACTTTCCAAAATATTGGAGGATTCAAATTCAATCAATCCTTTAAAAAATCGCAAAAATTTCCCTACGCCCCAAGGACTTTTTAATCGAATACAGACCAACCAAAAAGCGGCGACCTAACACGCATCATACTATTATACCTTCAAATAGCTGGAAACTCAAATCCTGAATAAATAATTTAAGATTAAGTCAGTGTAAAATTTACATGCAACACAGTGTCACTATGCTGACTGATAGTTGTGCAATTACGGGTACTTACTGGTAACCAAAATTTCAATCTACAAACACATACAAACTGGCCCAAAATCTTTTCAGTCTTTGCATTAATATTCCACAAATCCTGGCGAACAAATTGTTCTGATAAATGATGTCGTTCTCGAGTAATCATGTTTACACACTTGCGGCGTGGCGTACTCTACTTTTATGAATTTTCTGACTTTCCTTTAAGGCCACAGCGTTTTATGAGACCTTTTATATAGCTTTGGATTACTTGTGATTTGTGTTAAAGGTTAAGGTATTAGATTAAAAAAGGAATTTTGTTTATCATAAATCACCAAGTAACTTAAAATTCAAAAAAAAAAATTAAGCACGAATGTTACCAAGGTAGTGATCGATATTAATCAAATTAGTATTATTTCGTTAATATAATATGAATTTACTTTGCCAAAAATAAATTATTTCCTCGCTACATTATTTTTAAGTACACCAAGCACACATCAATTGCAAGGTGCTTTGGTTTCGGAAGTAATCAAATAATAATATTTCGTTAATATTTGAGGAGCCAGCGAATAGTAAATGCAATTCGCGCCGAAATAAGGGAGCGGATTTATTAGCAGCATTTCCATGCAATTTGTTTCCCCGAGAGCTCCGGCGAGGCGATGAAAGTTCGCAGGAAAAACCAAGTAAAGCGCGTCCGCAAACCAAGAGGTCATAAGGAAGTTTGGAAAACTTTAGTTTTTGCCGCATCCTGCTGCGGCTGGAACTGCTGCTGTGCCACCAATTAAAGATGCAAATGCAGAATTCCGCCAGTATTTCAAACCGACCTCGCAACTTCTTTACGATATTAAACCGAGCAAATATACTTGTTGCAGATTTTCTTATTTTGTGGTTACTAGATCAAGCCGACGTATAGTCGCGCCAACAAGTTCTCGTCTTTTTAAGAAAACATTAAAAAATATATTTCTCTATATAAGCACCAACGAGGGGTTCAACTCGTTACCGCCGAGAAAAAACACCTCAGCGCTTCGACTTGACGTCAGCACAGGTAGGTAGAATTGCCCAATGATTGAATTTACTTTGCCTCGAGCCTCAAGTCGAGACTCCAGATAGGGGGGCTCGCATTGGCCAGTCTGTGTTGACGTCAGACTGGAGCGCTGATGTCTTGTTTCTACTACGGAATAATAGTGAGATTATATGTCCTTGAAAAAATAGATGAGAACTGAAATAAACCGATGCAATACAAATCTGAAGTTTAATATTGCATACTGAATGTAACATTAATAGCACTGTTAACCTCACAACTATCAACTAGACGCTTTGCCATTTGCGTATCCGCAGTATTCAGATCGGAACAAGTAATACAGGTCCGTGATGCCACTGTCGCTGCCTGTACGACGTAAGTTATGAAATTCAGTACCCTATTTGAACATCTCGTACACGACATTATTGGAATTAGTTACTACGCCTAAAGAAGACAATACTTCTTCCTCTCTGACATAATTTGTCCGCTTGTTCCCCGAAATCCAGGAATTGGCAAGCTTCCATATCGTATCTTTTCCGCTTATAGCTTCCTGTTTTTGCAACGTCGATTTTAAAATATCATTGCAAAGAAATTTCTGCCAAAAATGTAATAAACAAGGTCCGAGTTCGATAACTCCCGTCCCAAGCAATCTGTTTCCCACAAATTGATCTCCGCCATTGTATCTGCTGGAATTGCCGTCGACTAACTACTCCTGATAGTATTTCTTCTGCTGCAGATTTTTCGTTGATAAACTTCGGCCGCATGAACCCGGAAATAAAAAATATGAAAAACACAAAAAGTGCGGTTAAGATATTTAGGTCAAAACACGTGTTATGTCTCCAGCGTCTTTGCGAAGTTTTTGTCGAGCAAAGTTCGCAGATATCTAATTCTAGGGGTAATTTATGAATGAGCATTCCGAAGAATAACAATATATTGAAACTTGGATCGCTGCTGTGGTGCTGCATAGTAGCTAAGACTTTTAGCCCCCTTTTTCCTGTTTCATCCTTATAAATACTCTTCGTTGGCACATTAGAGCGCAAGAACATTTTTTCGAAAGCAATACAAAAAACACATTTGCATTAACAATCTATGTCTCCTAATAAGTATCTCGATAAAACTGTATTCGCTGCTAATACGTTAATTTTGCATATTTGACCATTGTATTTAATGGATTTCGACATATACAAACAATTTACATTTAACTGCTTTAGAAAATTCTACAATCAATCTTTGAAATTATATCAAAGAAGTTGCGAAAAAGCATTCTGAAATCATAGGTATTCAAGCAAAGTCAATTCACATCTATTTGTAGTCGTTATTCATAAAATTACCGAGGTGTTCGTCAGTTTTCTCATATTTTTATAATCATAAAATATAATCTCATAAAAAAGCAGCAGTTCAAAAACAATGTTTTAATTATCGATACTGTTCACATGTAGCGGTTTATGTCACGCAGGCCTGCATGAGAAGCTTGCTCATTAATTATAATAAGAACACTATCATACTTCGGGTACATAATGAGGCATCCAGAAACACCCTACATCCAATTATTATTATACAAAGGAAAATTCATAGTAAACGAAACTCTTGAAGAAGATGAACCTCATGGCTGAAAAATCTAAGGCAATGGTTTGGACAAACAACAGGATCACTTTTCAGACTGCCAACTTTCGTTAAGAGGATACGGCACTCGAAGAAGAAGAAGTATTTGTAATTTGTTCAACTTGTACTGTTAATGTGGTATGACCGTTATCATATTCTGTTATATACATAATCGCGCCATATGTACGACAACTTCGTCTAAATATAGTTCGCAAAGCATACAAGAACTAATTATTACAAAGTCTAGACAGAGGAAGTAGTTTTAAATAAGAGCCGGAGATTTAACAATACCGTTAGCGGCAACCCTTTGGAGCAGAGAACCGATAACTTGCATCAGAATCATTACATAACATTTTAAGAATCTTGTTACGACCGAAGATAGAACTCGTCGGGACATGAAACTCCACAGTCTAACGGTTGTGCCACTTTGCCATCCTGGCCTGATAGTTGTTTGATCATCTATTACTAGCAACCCGTATACAAATCACACATAGAAAAAGAGCGACCGATCTCACCCAAAATATTCCACTGAAACTGATAAAAAAGTTATCCTGATAGATTCTGTCGTTCTCGAGTTTTGATGGTTACGTCCACCCTGTATAACGTACTCCACTTTACATAATTTTCCGACTTTCCTTTAAAGCCAAAGCGCTTGCTGTCCGTGCTAAAAGTATGCATTTCTATGTGATCTTTCACATAATTTTAAGTTTGTCGTGATTGGTTGAGAGACAAAAATGGTAGATTTGCAAAAAGATCCAGGTCGAAAGGATATTCCATTAGGTTCTGTTGAATTTATATTATCCTGCGTGCGATTTTCGAGCGCACGCCGCTGACTTTGAACCGATGAAAGGGATATTTTGCGTTGAACACGGAAACGCGCACCCCGTATCGTTAGCTATTAAAAACAAAACGAGGCACGCCGCATGTACCTCTTGTCAGTGTCCCTGTTTTGTATCATAATGAGCTAGCAGGTGGCAATAATTAAGAGTATTAATGATATGCCGAATTAGTGACGAGTCTCTACAATGCTTTAAATTTAAACTCTTGATGTACGTATGTAACAAGCGACTCCCGGAATTGGAGTGTGTCATTGTTGAGATAGAACTCATTTCAATGCAAAAACAAAAAAGCACAACAACTCAACGTGTAAGCCACGCCAGATGCAAAACTTTTCTAAAGAGTTATCGTACTCTTTTGAGTTTCTTCTGATCAAGCTTCCCATAAAAGTTCTCGGAACGTTCAGTTCTTCTATCTTAACAATGACACGTTTAATCCAACAAATATTGCGTTACATAATGTAACGCCAAAGCCCCCGAAATAACTTTCAAGTCCTGCTAAGCTAATACGGAGGTGGGAGTAAGATAACACTAAAGTAATCTAAGTTGGAAGATTCCTGGATAGTATGGTAATCGCAACTTAAAATGAAGAGGTTATATCCAAAAATACACTAATTAGAAGTATGCTTTTTGATAAGCTATAACCTGTCATAGAAGGGAAAAGGCATAAATACAGCGCAATTAAAGTAGTTCGCTAGGTAATGACAATGGGCCTGGAAGCCACCGAAATAACACCCAGTATATATAAAGTGATATTTATTTTCAGTACCTATTTAAAATTAACTAATATAAGAAGGTAGTTCCTCGTAACGCAATAAAATATTATACGTAGGGTATTTAAAGACAATGTACCTACATAACTGAGTCAAACCCAATGCTAACGCCGCGGCGTGTATATTGTCCTAGCTCATCTATTGAATTCAAGGCCGATCGAGGAAATTAATATGGCTGCAGCCGCTCCTAGCTGCTGGATACAACTGTACCAACATAGGCAATTCGTAAAGACTACCTTCCAAAAAATATACAAAATTCGAAAGGAATTAGAATAACTGAAAAAAATTATGCTTTTCTCAGACAACAATCGGCTCAACGTTCTCTCACAAGTACCCCGTACCATAATCAGGAAGTGCATACTTATCAAAAAACATTTAAATCCCTGGACTGTTTTTATTTAGCTAAAGCCTGTAAGTTGTTCATAATAGGATAAAAAAGATAATAAAGAGTTTCATTTCCACAATGTGACAAAATGACACTTAAACTCCTGAACGCCAACAGAAATTACTAAATGACAGTTCTATTTATCACGGTAACCAAACGCACAGCTTGACGAAATACGTAACACGTCTTATTAAACAAACATATACCTGTAACAAACGTCAGCCATAACCTGTGGCACTCAAAATCACTTATATCCTTTAAATTTGCCTAGCAAGTAAATAGTTTAAGTAAGGTACACTCATGTGAGACAAACCATTAGGGTAACGTTAATATATAGAGCCAAATTATCGTAACAGTGTAATGCATGCATATTATTACCATTCTTCAACGTAGCTAAAATATTTACACTCTTTCATTTTGGAATTGATATTAATTTATGCTGTTATTCAGTGGTTCTCATTAGTTCGGGTATTGATAATTTTGTAAGGTTTGATACCTGGCTGATAAATCTGTTGGATGCTCTGCATCTTCTCCTTCTTCTATTTATTCTTGGACGGGTAGTTTTTCAAGTTGGTCTCTTCATATAATGTTTTCCACATAGCTAAATATTTCCCGAATGGTTGACAGCAGCCGGTTCATGTTTTGGATGTTGATTTTCCTTAATATTGATATTTTTTTCTTATGGGCGGTTTATTTCATGATATCCGTAGCATTCTGAAGTAATATGTCATTTCAAAATCATCGAAATTTCAAATCCGTAGATTGCGAATGGAAAAATTGGGATCTGTATTACCGTTTGCTCTGCGTGTTTGGTTATCTGGTGATATTTCCAAATTTTTGTCACTTCAGCTAAGGGTATTTTTGCTATCTCTATTATCCACTTGTCTTGGTATTCGAGCACCAAAATGTAAGATTGGTTTCAAGTCGAATATCTCCAATCAGGTTTAGATGTGATAGTAGAAGACATGCATTGTAACAATCATTATGAGCACTTAGCACGGTTAAGCATTCTCCATTGTTCTACTGAGGGCGCTTGAATTGTGATGTTCGCATATCAAAGATTAAACATTTTCTTTCCAGCTATAGACAAACCCCGTTCTTGAGTATTCACTATCCATAGATATTGAAGAGTATTGGAGAGAGAACGCATTAGGGATGGGCGCGTGACGTGAAAACAGTCGTGTCACGTCGTGAACGTGACTAATATTTGAAAATCGTGACGTGAACGTGAGTGAAAAATTTCCAAGGCGTGATTCACGTTTCACGTTAATTTCACGTTAAATATTTAGTAACGAATAAAAAACTGGAGGGTGCAGTAACTTTTAAATTCATTAAATCACAAATTGTGCCAAACAAGTTACATTATGTGGATTTATTTTTGGACCCTTAGTGTTTATACCTTCACTTAAAAGAGATTATAATGCAAAATAAAACTATAGATGATAATGATGAAATACATAGCAAACGACTCAAAACTGGTACATCAGCATCAGATTCTTATATTTCTACACTTAGAGATAACTCTGACGATGACACGTGTAATTAGGATGATGTCGAAACAAAACTAAATTAGTATGTTAAATTAAAATTCGGAAATGTAGATGACATTTTATGATTTTGGAAAAACAGTGTAAATACGCCACTGTTAAAAAAACTTGAGAAATTTTAAACATACCCAAGTTCCGCTACAAGCGAAAGAGAATTTTCTACAGCTGGGCGAATTTTAGAAGAGCGCAGAATTCGACGTAACGCTGAAAATGTTGATTACATATTATTTTTAAATCAACATTTTAATGTGTAGATGTGTAGATGAACTTATTATTCTAATAAAAGTAATGGTTTGTTTTTTATACTCGGCTAACGCTGAAAATGTTGATCCTTGTACGTAAAAGTACTTTCAAATCTACGAATCAAAAGTGTTGCCTAGCAACATATACCTTCTGTACTGATAGCAATAAGGGAAACGTCAATTCCAATGACAGCTTTTAGTATTAAAAGTAATGTCTTTGAAGACAGCTGCAAGAAATATATTTGCGAGAAATCAGTATTTATCCCTGTCGAAGTTATTGTAGTCAATTTTCATTTTTTTCTTTTTATGTCAACTATTCTGATTGCAACATATCACGTAAATTATGTCAGGTGCAAAACATATTTTTAGTTCTCTTTAGGGTTTTTTCATTGGTTTTAAATTTGAACATTTTGTTCTATCTCAATTTAAATTTTGAAATAAAAGCTGCGTGTCACGTCGTGTCACGCCGTGAACGTGAGTGAACGTGAGCGTGAACGTGCGTGAACGTGACTGTTTAAAGCAAGCGTGAAACGTGCGTGACGTGAGCGAAAATTCACTCACGCGCCCATCTCTAGAACGCATCTTTGCCTGTTTACTGCGAATTGTATTGATGTTTGATCACAGACTCTGCCATTTCATGTAATAGTTGCCAGACACCGTCCCATCCGGCCGTGTCGAACGCTTTTGTATAATACAAATATTTTATATCTACGACAGTGTGTAAAATTGCCTTTTAATTGGCAGTTTTAAGTTTGTAAAACGACTGTTTAATAACATGTTTTCATTGGTTTATGTCGTCAGTAGTAATGTATTTAAAAGATTTCATAAGGAATGTTGTGAGTAGTAACGTGTTTTAAAATTTTTAAAACACCCAAAATTACGACCGGTTGCTGGTAATCCTAATTTAATTTTTTTTTCATATTTACCGTGTTTTCTAGATTCTATCGTAGATAAAATATTGTACAATACACATGCGTAAAGCATTTTTAGTCACTCGCGGGGCTTAAAACGCTCGCTCACTCGCGTTTTAACTCTACCCCACTCATGCCTAAAGAGTAGCTTTACGCACTTGTATTGTAAATTACTATTAACGCGGGGCACAAAGTTATGCAACCCATTATTTAATTATCCTAGTCGACTTGATACTATTTTTTTTAAATTTAATGCTATGAATCAAGAATGCTAACGTAGGTTCAGCTTGACATTGTCAACTTCTCATTTAATTTTCGTACCTGATAAATTTATGAGTTAAGCAACGTCTTCTGGCGAATATAAGTGTCGAAATTATCATAAAATATAACTTCCGTATGTTTTCTTACGTTATAATTAATATTGAACAAATAAAGGACGTTAATCGAACTGTCACATTGATTAACCTAACTTCATGACACATATTTTTTCATATCTCCCTGGATGAAATGCTTTAAAAATAAAGTTCTTAAATTTAGATTACATTGGAAATAATATTTTGGGTTGCATAACTTTATCCGAGGCATTAAAATAGTTATTTACGATAAAAGTGCGAAAAGCCAGTCTTTAGTCAGGAAAGGGACAGAGTTTAAACGCGAGTGTAGCGAGCGTTTTAAGCCCCGCGAGTGACTAAAGATGCTTTAAGCATGTTTATCGTACAATATTTTATCTATAATGGAATCTAGAAAATACGGTAAGTTGATTACTAGTATCATTTCATTAAATTATATCACAGGATGTATGTATGTATAACATAGAGATTGAAGTTGTAAAATTGGACAATGTCGAGATCAAATTCTACCGATTCTCATCTGAGAATAAATTCGTTTTGTTACGAAAGGCGCCGTAAGTAGCATAAGAGCAAATATTCATATTAAAGACATGACACACTGATTATGATATTGATAAAGACAGTAAAAAGGCCTTATCCCACTGATCAAAATTTTCTGTCAAGTTGTATTAGTTATTGTTGATATTTGTAACTTTTGGGTTACAGATTTTTCTCTATATTGAATCTGAATGAACCATAAATTAAAATTCCTATAATGTTTTTTTACATTCGTGAAGGTTTAAAAATTAGCTATAAACATCAAGAGTGGAGAATAATCTAAAACTGTTGCTTATTCCATTCGAAATATACTCAAAAGAAAAACGAACCCTAGTCACCGGTTGTTTATAATTATAATAGTTACGAAACCATTTTGAAATTATCCTGGAAAACGCTATAGTTTTATTTTTACATTATAAATGCTTCTTACAAAGTAGTCTTTAAAAACAGCAATGGCAGCTCAAAATTTCTAATTCCATTTAATGAATCATGTACTACATAATAAAAATGAAATATTTTTAATTACCACCGTCGCGGGCACACAGTTTCGCAAATAAGTGGAAAATTTTATAACGGCTTGCAATGATATTTGCATTTTAACGAGCATTTCACTGCTCGCGCAAATCACGCCAACACTTTTATTTGCAATTGATTCCCGCAGTTTTATTCCCGCAGTTGCCCTTACATGTAAAGGTTGCTACGTAAAAACCAATTTGAGAAATGGTTCGTAAAGTTTGCGACGTATGGATGGATAACTTTTGTTGTTATTGATGCCTCCATATCTTGGAAAATATTACCCATACTAAAAGACGTTCTACGAGCTGCAATTTTACCTCGATGGAGAAAGTTCTTTTAAGCTGAACGACTGTAATTGCCTGTTTATATAGAAATTCGAAAATTATAACCAGCTATGAAATTGCTCATTGCATTATTTTTGCTCGTTTATATTTCTACACTTACTAATAGTAACGGAATTGTAGCAATAAACCACAGACTTGACTATAATCTTTAATTTTACATCATAACCTATTATTAAAGTGATTGTTGCATATATATTACCAACGTTAATTTTATTTTCTTTAATTTTCTGAAAATTACTATGACTGACTTTAATAATACACAGAAAAAGATTTCTGAATTGTATCATTTATGTTAAAAACAAATTTCGGCTTAGACTGCGTAGTCTTTATAGGTGAACATCCACCATTATCTGACTTAATGTGCTTTGCACCTTGTGGACTCGAGCAAGAATCTACGCGATGGCCATGCTCATTGGTGGCTCATGATGTTTGGATACCTTGAGAACAAGAATAGGAAGGCAGGTTATGGCACCCATATTGACTAACGGGTCGCAAGACATTGCAGCTTGCATCATGCGAGTAAAAGTCGTTCTAAGAACTGAAGGACGGTGTTGAGCTATTTACAGTGCTCTGTGCTAGCCGTTTTGAGCGACGTAATACTGATTTGTCGTTCAAGTGCAGCGCAGTTTGAAACCGTGGGGCGTGGCCGTCTGACGCACAGTGGTTGTTATGCTTTAGATCCTGTATCACAGCAGGCCACGTTTTACAATCTTAAAGCCATCTTCCCTGTTTATATTCTTCGGATGTTTTTTCTTTTTATATAGCTTCAAATATCACTCACTCGTGGGGAGTAGTGAGGTGTTCTGGCAAGTACTCTGGGGTGCTCAAATTCTAAGGTGTGCCCATTTGTAAATGTATGCTCAAATACGGCTGATTTTGTGATGCATTTGTGTTTGCAATCTTCTATTTGTTCTTGAATATAAATGGAACGACAGTCTGTCCAATGTAACTCGGGTCGCAAGATCAAAGAATGTGATATTCGCCAGAGGTTTTTATACTACAAATTTTGTATTTTACCTATCTGAAATCGTTACCCAAAATTCCATTGGTCGCGAACACAGTTTTGACGTTGAATCATTTCAGGACACGTGCAATCTTATCAGTCGAGTCTTTAACGTAAGTTAGAAACATTAAACCTTCCAGAGGTGCTGATTTTTCTTTAGACAAAACTTTAGTCAAAATGGCTGTACATACAGCAACAAGGCCAAAGCTGCCTAAATATCCTCCTTCTCAGGGTACTCAAACAACACGAGCCACCAAAGAGCATGATCGTCGCGTGGATTCTTGCTCGAGTTCACAAGGTGCAAGACACATTAAGCCAGAGAATGCTTGGCGTTCATCTACAAAAGTACTCGGTCTAAGCCGAAATTTCGTTTTAACAAGAATAATTTGAATAAGCAAAAGCCTCAAAAATTTATAATATAATTTCGTTAAAAACATTTTGTATGTCAACAAAATACAACATAAATGCAAAACAGCAAAAGGTATCAAGCAACCATAGATAAAACAAGACATAAAGGATACTGCAAAATAATCAGTTGCAGAGAGAGAAAATTCAATTAAAGCAAGCAAATGTTAAGTAATAGGACACCCTGTGAGGTAGTAAAAAAAAATATCTAAACGAAAATGATCCTCATGCATGCAGTAGAATCATGGAAAACATTAGAGGCATGCGAAGAGTATAAACAAGTGAAAAAAAATGAATTGAAAGATGCGAAAAATAATGGAATGGGCTACAAGAAGAGAAATAAAAAAACGATAGACACAAAAATTAGGCAAGTGAAGAATGGGTAGATTATTCTACGGATCTTTTTAAACGAAACAATGAAACATTCGAATACATTAACAAACAATACAGAAGTAGACACCCAGCAAGACGATGTTAGCGAAGCAGTAAAAATTAAAAACTGAAAATCGAGTGGATAGGACGGCATTCCAAACGAACTCTTAAAATACGCATGACAACAGTTAATTCACGACACAACGCAACTGAGGAAAGAAAAAACTCAAAATCCCCAACGAATAGAGAATACGTCTACTGATTTTAATGTTTAAAAAAGGAGATTTGGAAAGAACATGGACACAATATAATGACAGAGTGTATCCCAGTAAAGACATTCGACGAGGCAACTTCCTGAACTCGGAATTATTTAATTTAATGGTGGATATGCACGACGTGCTATTGGTAGCGGAGCATAAAAACATCTGGAATATAACATCGGTATTTTTAACAGACAGAAGGAAGAAGAAATGAATGGCATCAGCGGGTATCAAAAATGCATTTCACGTGATGGAAAGAGGGACAGGAGATAATGTAGCGCAACAGTAACTAGAATAGCTACAAAATGCCTATAAAGGAGAAAAATATTATTTCGTGTTTTGTAAATAAATACTCTTTTCTAACTCCGCCATTGTCAATCCCAGTCCCAATGACAAGGGAAGAAGTGGGAAAATAACATTATCTAATGGTGTATCGAAAAAGGATTCGAGAAATGGAAAAACCATTAGAGGTGCCTATTATCTGAACATCGACCACAATTTCTGAAAGCGAGAGATCAAGTTGACGAAGGTGTAGAAATGTAAGGAAGAGGGGAATCTATACCAGATATATCAGTACAATAAATAAGGAAAGCTGTCACAGAGATGAAAAATGGAAAAGGATCAGTTTCCGGAAACATAAACATGCAGCAACTAATCAAGGTAGCACTTGAAGTTCTAATGTAAGTGCTAGCAACAATCTTTACCTTAATTTTATGACAGCGAACCACCCGATGAATGGAAAGACAACCAGTCATGACGATGACCTACAAATAGGTAATAGGCAAGACTACAGAAACTACCGGCATATTAGTGTTATGTGCACAGGGGCAAGAATCTATAAATTAATGTTTAAAGGAAGAATAAAGAAAGCAATAATCAAGTCTGAAGTTCAAAACGGCTTCAGAATAAGGATATCCTGTATGGATGGGAATCCTTACGCTCAAAAACTTCATTGAAAAAAGAATGGGAAGAAGAAGAAGACTGTGATGTTAGTTGCTCTACACAAACAAAATGCTTACGACACAATCCCATTAACCCTTTAACTACCACACCTGGAATATTCCATAGAGTACCGCGTGGAGCCCTTGTAGGGCCCCAATAAAATTTCAATATCTTTTGCAAATATTAGGCTTAATTTTGATTTTAAAATTAAACAGGGGTTTCTGTCTATACAGGGTGTTGCATAAGGTACGTAGAAGGCTGAAAGGGTAGCTAGAGAGAACCAAAATATAGTTATTTTTTAATAAACTTCTGACCAAAACCCAACATTAAGAAAGTTAAAGATGAATAAATTAACGAGCATTTTTTTTACAAACTGAGGCAGTAATTTACGTTTAAAGTACAAGCAGGGGATATTTGAGAGTAAACTAAACAATGTTGAGTTAAAAAAATTATAAAAAATAAGTAACATAAAAATTACGGCTATTTCAATGTTACTTTTAAATGCTTAAAAATTGGTGTTCACTGATATTACTGCAACATTGCCAATTCTGAGACATTGAAAGTTAAATATGTCCTATTGTTTCTATTTTTCTTTTTTAAATAACTCCTATCATATATTTAAAGTGCTTAATTCCAAATAACCGAACTTATATTAGGCTACAGTAGTATCAATATTGTAGGTTCCATTTATTTAATGGCAATAATTTCAGATTGGATCACTTTGTAGCTCCAGTTTGGTTAACTATAAGTCAGTAGTCATCAGTCAAGTCCAACCTCTATGGCCATATGTTTTATCATTATTATTTCAAGCAGCTGATTAATGATCGACATAAAGAAGAAACTTAACGAATGCATAATGAGCAAAGGATGTAATAGATATTAACGCTACAAATATTTGATTTTGAGCATCTTAACGAAACCAGTTTGATTGCCTCAACGAGGGGGTGAGCCGAGTTTTGCAGCAATCAAACGAGTTTCGTTATGTGCCATAAGCAAACGTGTATTGTTCAATGTTTTATTTTCATCAATAAATTCTAGTTTAATTTATTCTTTGTTTCGTAAAAAATGATAATGGATCACTATCATCTATAACCGCACTGAGTGAAGTAATGGATATTACCTAGCTGAGTGCGGTAATAAAGCTCTTAACGATACTCAAATTCGTAAGCAGTTTATAACAACACCGATGAAGATAATAGACATTAATGTTAGAAGTATTTGATTATGAGCATCTTAACGAAACGAGTTTGATTGATAGAACGAGGCGGTGAGCCGAATTTTGCGGCATCAAACGAGTTTAGCTATAAGCAAACGTGTACTGTTTAATGCTTTATCTTCATCAATAAACTATGGTTTAATCTATTCTTTGTTTCATAAAGAATGGTAATTGATATTACCTAGCTGAGTGCGGTATTAAGGCTCTTAACGATACTCAAATTGGTAAGTAGTCTATAACAACACCGATGAAGCTAATAGATATTTAAGATACAGGTTTGATTATGAGCAACGTAACGAAACGAGTTTGATTGCCTAAACGAGACGGTGAGCCGAGTTCTGTGGCAATCAAACGAGTTTCGTTAAATTCCATAAGCAAATGTGTATGGTTCAATATTTTATCTTAATCAAGAAATTCTGGTTCAATGTATTTTTTATATAATAAGAGTGCGGTAATATTCATTACTGCCAATATTTATTACTGGTAATATGCAGTGTGTCCCAGGATTGATGTCGCAAGAGGTGCGATGGACTAAGCATTTATGAATTTTATTTTAAGATTGTGAGATTAAGCCTTGCTAGGTTTGAAGGAAATTTTAAGAATATTTTCAGTTTTTGAAAAACAAGTCCGACTTGCTAGTGAAGCAAAAACTATTTTCTTTTCAGGTAAACTACCCATATTGTTTATGATACGACAAAATTGTATTGAGAAAAGTTGTTCAGAATGAGAAATTATGGCCGTATACAAAATTTTCTGGAAGATCTACCTATTTAGATTAAACAGTTATTTTTTAGATTAATAACAAGCAAAATAAATAGAATTTATTTCGTACGGACGGCAAACGTTTGTTTTTTCTTTTAAATCTGAAATGAATTCTATAGTTCCTCTTCTCGCTGAAATTACGCTAAATCAATAAACGCTGCAAGACACTATTGTAAGTAAAAGAAAAATAATATTCTTCATCACTCTTTTATACTTCACGTACCCCTAGAAATATTTATGTAATTGTCGTTCCTCTTGTATAAATCGATAAAACTATGGTTGTAGTATAACAATGAGAAGAACATTTTAAAAATTTATGTACAAATTAAATGATGTATTCATAAATTATTGCAAGATACCCGTTTCCACAACTTGGGGGTGGAATTTCGGCAATCAATCCTCCCATTTTAATGTAAACTGGACTCACGACGAAAAAATTAACAATTTTAACCTCTTGCCATTTTACTTGTTCTCCTTTTCTACTACTTTAGTACTGAAAAAAACTTTAAATCACTGTTTAAATATTTTAAAAAGACATTTATGACAGAAGACGTTGGTCTGATTATAAACACCGGAGATAAAATGGGTTCCATAATTCACCCCAAATGCATATTTGCATCTTTAGGGGTTGATAAGGGCAAAATCCTGAATTACGTTTTTAGATAGGGTTTAGAAGATATTGAGAAATTTACGAAAACACCGTTTACCTCTTTCCACTCCATTAGGGGTGGGATTTTGGAAAATTCTTTCTACCTGATTTGATTCCGAAATGGACCCACTGCGAAAAAATCAGACATTTTAACCTCCTACCCTTTTTCAGTTTTTCCTTTGTTTGTCCCCTTTAAGGATAAAATTAAAAAAAAAATTCTTAAACATCTTTCTAAATATTTTAAAAAGATATATATATATGCCAAAACAGAATTTTCTCACTCAACGTCTTCGACGAATGAATATTTTGAAAACTCTTGCTAACCGGAATTGGGGCACCGACCAAATAACTATAATACGAACGTACAGAGCACTTGTCCGTTCTAAAATAGAATATGGATCTTTAGCTTACTCATCAGCAAGTAAATCTACATTAAATCTCCTCTAGTCGATTCAAGCATCTGCCCTTCGTCTTGCCACTGGAGCCTACTGCAACAGCCCCATAATTAGTTTACAAAACCTGACCTGTAAACTGCCCTTGAATCTCAGAAAAACCCAACAGTTTCTCTGTTAATCGATTACAGTAAGAAGCAATGCCCTGTTAATGGATATATTTTTTCCAATCGATTTGCCCCATTATTTGATAGAAAAACATACTCTGTGCCTTTCTATCACCGACTTAATAAAATTATTCAAAATCTGGGCCTTTCCTTTTTTGATCAATTACTCCAACCCAAATCTATATCTCCTCCTTGGTCCCTATATCCAATATCCACAAATCTTTCTCTGCACACATATTCTAAAAGTATTAATTTACAAACTAAAATTATATGAAATTCTTGATAATTACCCAGAGTCCATTAAAATTTATACTGATGCTTCAAAATCAGAAGACGGAGTAGAGGCTGTCATACTAACGAACAGTGGTGGTTACAAATTTAAACTTAACGCTGAGTCCAGCATCTTTACCGATGAATTATACGGCATTCTGGAGGCAATGAAATAATTCAAGGTATCTGAATTCACCAAATTCCTGATCATGTGTGATTCATACAGTGCTATTCAAGCAGTCAAGGAACTTTTTTCATGGAAATCCAAGAATGTAACCAGGAAATATTAAATTCGGCCAAATATGTATGTATCATTTGAATACCGGCACATATAAGTATTTCCGAAAATGAACGAGGTGACTTATTGGCCAAAGAATTTATATTCGAATATACAACACAATACAGCAGTATTACAAGTTATGATGCCAAACACTCTGTAAAAGCTGTTATTAAAAATAAATTTAATCAACAGTGGGAGAATTTACAGAACAATAAACTCCTTAATATTAAAGAGAACTTAACAAATTAGATCCCTGCAACAGCCCTAAATCGAAAATCCAGCACTTTACTGAATAGAATAAGAATTGGTCACACCAATCTTACTCACAGCTACTTGTTAAATCGAGAAAACCCTCCAGTATGTGAAACGTGTAATGTTCAGCTCACAATAGCACACATCATCTTAGAATGTCATCTATATTGAGAATCTAGAAATCGTCATCACTCACTAAATAATCTAAGTAAAGTGCTCAAGAATAACAATATAAGTGAACTTAAAATTATGAGATTTATCTTAGAATGTAAATTATATAATTTATTGTAACTCTATCTTTATAGGACGCTATTAGCCTATCTGCTGATGCGCCATTAACCAATTAAATACATAAAAACACAGAAGATACGAAAGTTTCTATAATTCACCGCTAATCCAGATTTCCACTTTTAGGGATTGATTAGGGAAAAATCCTGAAATACGTTTTTAGGCATTTGTATTGAAAACGTTTGCAGGCAAACACCAAATCGATATCGGGTTTAAAAGATATTGAGGAATTCATGAAAACACAGTTTGTCCCTTTTCATCTCATTGGAGATGAAATTAAAAACAAATCTTTTTACCTTATTTTATTCTCAAGTGGACCCACAGAGAAAAAAGTCAAAAATGTTAACTCCCTACTTTTTTGCAACTTTTAATTTTTTTTACTTCTTTAAGCGTGGGATTTTAAAAAACCCTTAAACTTCTTTCTAAATATTTTAAAGAGGCATCTATATGTCAAAAAAGAATTTACTAACAAACACAGAAGATATGTATGGTTCCATAATTCACTCCGACTGTATATTCGCACATTTAGGGTTTGAGCAAAATCCTGAAATACGTTTTTAGATATTTCTATTGTAAGCAAAAACCAAATCTTATCGGGTTTAAGAGATACTCAGAAATTCATAAAAACACATTTTACCCCTTTCCACCCTCTTAGGGATGGAATTTCCAAAAATTATTTAAACTTCTTTTTATTCCAAAACGGAACCACAGTGAACAAAACTTTAAAAAATAATCTATTACCCTTTTACAGTTTTCTTTATTTCGACCCCTTTGGGGCTGGAATTTAAAAACCTTTAACTTCTTTCTAAATATTGTAAAGAGACATCTATATGCCAAAAAATAATGTTCTAACTCAACAAACACTGAAGATATGAAGTGTTCTATAGTTCATCCCTAATTCAGATTTGCACCTTTAGGGGTTGATTAAGAAAACGTTCTGAAATACATCGTATCTTTTCGTGTTTAAAAGATATTGAATAATTCAGGAAAACACAGTTCCCCCTTTTCACCCTCTTAGGAATGAATTTTAAAAACATCTTTATTACGTCATTTTATTCCGAAATGGACCTACAGCAAAAAAAGATCAAGATATTTAACCCCTGCCCTTTTTCAGTTTTTCCTTTTTTGCCACTTTAGGGGTGAAATTTTAAAAAACCCTTTAACCCCTTTCTAAATATTTTAAAAATGCATCTGTATGCAAAAAAAATGTTTCAGTTTAATAAATATAGGAGATACGAAGGGTTCTTAATTCACCCCGAATCCAGATTTCCACCTTTAGCAATTGATTAGGGCAAAATTATAAAATACTTTTCTAGGCATTTGTATTGAAAATCTTTACCAGTAAACACCAAGTCGATATCTCATTGGATGTAAAAGATATTGAGGAATTCGTGAATACACATTTTACCCCTTTTCAAAAAATCCCTTCTTAGCACTACCTTACGTAACATATCGAACCTTCCACCCAAACTTACAGTTGTGACTTTCGTTTACGTACGACAGTTTAACATAAGTAGGTAGATCTTTTTGAAATTTTGTATAAGGCCACAATTTCTCATTCTCAACCACTTTTATGGCAAACTTTTGCTGTATCATGAACACAAAGGGTAGTTTACCTAAAAATAATATAGTTTTCTCTTCTCTGTCAAGGCCGACTTGTTTCTTCAAAATATAAAAATATTGTTAAAATTCTCTTCAGACAAAGCAGGACCTAATTCCACAATCTTCAAATAAAATTCAAAAATGTTTAATCCATCGCACCTCTTGCAACTTCAATCCTGGGACACACTGTATATTTATTACCGCACTGAGTGAGTAATAACCATTACAGCACTCAGTCCGATAATAAAGCTCTTAGCAATGCTAAAATTAATTTGGTTAATACTCGCAGTCTACTCGTATATGTCTATAACAACACCGATGAAGATAAAATCCATAAAATGGTTTAGTATCAAGTTAATGTCAACATTAGTCAATAGAATAAGCATTACAACTGAATGATAAAAAGGCCCACAGTAGAGTACCTATAGGCGTTCTGGGACACTTCCGGTGGTTTGAAACTTGGCTAAGTGTCACGTGGCGGCCTCTGGTTTGAAACTTGGCTAAGTCTAATCGAAGGTCACGAGCCTAGCCGAGGTCAAGGTCACAGGCCTAGCCGGTGGGCGTGGCCTAGTCGGGGTCATTGACCTCGGCCACTTCCGGGAATTTTTTGGGTTAAAAGTGTAGTTTTTGAAATTTTCCCACGCTCGAGCGTCTGAGTACGCAGACATGTCTATTCTTGCAGGATGTTATCAGTAAATCAGAAGCTATTGTTACGCTTATCAAAATTTTCTCAGGCTCGACCGGATGTGAGTCATCGTCTGACAGACATGTCCATTCTTGCAGGATGTTATTGAACAATGGCATCCATTGTTTTAAAATCAGCACGAAATTCGAGAACAATGAAGCTATTGTTGTCTGGAGATTAAAAATGTGTTGATCTGCAAAAAAAATTCAAACAAAGAAACCCATTGTTTTAGAAAAATCAACACAGTTGGAAGTTTTTGCTAATACAGTTGATGAGTCTAGAGATTAAAATGTGCAAAGCTGGTAAAAAATAAACCGAATTAATTGTGGTCTAATAGTATATATCGAATTATTTCCACATAAAAAAAGATGCAATATAAAAATCCAAACCATTTTAAATATCTTGTTAGGTTTTTGTTTTATTACGCGTTCGACGAGATGTATGTCTGGATATTTAACTTGAATAGGCCGATTGGAAGCATCTTTTAGTAGATAGGTAATGTGTTCGATCCCACTGGAGGACTGTTTAAGCGGTAGACAGTATATAACATAATACAAAAGTGTTGGGGTGTTAGAGACATTGTTTGTAAGCAAAGTAAATATTACGTGTTTTTTCCTGTACTTTATTAAATACACAGTCTCGAGCCGATAGTTATTTATTTCACTTGGATTTATGTACAGCATCCCTCACTTTAGCAGGAAGCAAGTTCCTAAAGAAATATTATTATGCTGTAGAGATTTACAGGTCACAGTTTGGAGTTAAACATTTTGGATATTAGCAACAGTACCATTTAATTGCATATTGTTTTCTTTTACCAAATTTTAGATTCGATAGGTTCGAAAGCACTGCTAACAGACAGACAGAAAACTTGTAAACCGGGCCTTGTCAAATATCGAACAGCAATATATATTAGTAAAAAATACCCTTCAGTTAGCAGGTTTGATGTAGTTTTAGCCAATCTTATACACATTCCAGCACTAAAAAATGGTAGGAAGCTAACACACACATAAGTACGGTGGGTCTTAGACAGCTGAATTTTATAATACAAAACAGGAGCGATAAAAGAACCGTGTTTACCACTCAGCACTTTTCAGTTTATCCGATTCGGCAACTTCCGCATATCGCAAAACAGACACCTTCTTTGTTCCTGTGTTGGCATCTTGGCTTTAAGAATGTTATGGTTTATTTACATCTTGTGTTAGCGCCCTTGGTTTTAAGAACGTTATGTAAATGAATATTTTATAGAATTTGGAAAACTAAAGAATATATTAGCAGATAATACAACTTATTTTAAAAACGCGAGGTTTATAAATACAATACAGCAAACCATAAAAGTTGGTTTTTGTTGTATAAGCAAGCCAATCCGGTAGAGAGATATTTAAGAGGGGTGATAAAATACTTAAAGAAAATATTAGCAGATAATACATTTGAAAAATCTGCACGACTAATACTCAAGATTATTACAATTAGAGACTGCAGACAAAAGGTAAGATATCAAAATTTTAAAATAAAGCCCTGAAAATAAGAACTAAATAAAACCAAATAAAAGCTATTAGGCCACAACAATACTCTAATTAATAAGGATGCTATACAGGATATCCAACGGCGAGGGACATTTCATTTTTATCGCATAAAAAACTTATTGCTTAGAAATCAGGTCCAGATACCTGTTTAATGGAAAACATTTTCTTGAATTTTCTTTAAGTCGTTAGGTTGACTGTGCCAACTTTCCACGAAAAAACTAAAGCTCCTACAGGCCAGATTCTTGAATCATGTAAATAATACAGCAAGGCATAAAACTTGGTTTTTGCAATATAAGACATCCGCAAGCCAATCCTAAACTGGTAGTTTTAAATAGCAGAATTTTATAATACAAAACGAAGCGATGAAATAGTCGTCTGTTGATCATATTTTTGTAGCCACCCAGCATCTTTCAGTTTTTATAAGTTATCCTATCATCTCCTTGGTTGCAGGTGTTAATAGAGACTATATTTGCGTGTCGCCAGATGCCAGACCTGTCAAGACTTGTGGATGTGAGCGTCTGGGAATGTGCAAGGTTGCTAAAAATGAACCGGATGCCTGGGGTTTCTGAGCAGGTCTGCGCGGGGGTCTGCGCGAGGGTTTGGCGGTAAATTCAAATTCTGCACAGGTTTCGCAGGAAATTCAAATTCTGCGTAGGTTTTGGCGGTAATTCAAATTCTGCGCATTATTTTGACGATGAATTTTAAATTATGATCAGGTTTTTGGCGGGAAATTCTGGGAGTGTACAAGGTTGCTAAAATGTATCGGGTCTTTGTCTGAGAAATTTACACCAGATGTAGTTAATGACCTCCATTATCAGTGTCTATAAATTTGGTAGACAGACAGACAGGCAGACCAACAGGCAGGCAGACAGACAGGCAGACCGACAGGCAGGCAGACAAACAGACAGACAGGCAGAAGCAGGCAGGCAGGCAGGTAGACAGACAGACAGACAGACAGACAGGCAGACCGACAGGCAGACAGACAGACAGACAGACAGACAGACAGGTAGGCAGACAGACAGACAGACCGACAGACAGGTAGGCAGACAGACAGACAGACAGACAGACAGACAGGCGGGCAAGCAGGCAGGCAGGCAGGCGGGCAAGCAGGCAGGCAGGCAGGTAGACAGACAGACAGACAGACAGGCAGACCGATAGGCAGACAGACAGACAGACAGACAGACAGACAGACAGACAGACAGACAGGCAGACAGACAGACAGGCAGGCAGACAGACAGACAGACAGACAGACAGACAGGCAGGCAGACAGGCAGACAGGCAGGCAGGCGGGCAGGCAGACAGGCAGGCAGGCAGGCAGACAGGCAGACAGGCAGACAGGCAGACAGATAGGTAGGCGGACAGGCAAGCAGGCAGGCAGGCAGGCAGGCAGGCAGGCAGGCAGGCAGGCAGGCAGGCAGGCAGGCAGGCAGGCAGGCAGGCAGGCAGGCAGGCAGGCAGGTAGGCAGGCAAACAGACAGACAGACAGACAGACAGACAGGCAGACGGACAGGCAGGCATTCTTAACACCATTTATTGTACAGATTGTGAGCAGTAATAGAAATAGGTGTGAGAGAGATGCATGTGCCAGTTAAGTATAAGTGTCCAAAATGTAAAGGGGAAACCGATCAAGAAGGACGAAAATGTATTTCTTGCACATTGCACGAACATATGAAAGAAAACAGTGGTGGTAAACATTATCCTCAATCATATTTCAGACAATTCTAGCAAATAACTGAACTCAGCTTGGTGGACGCTATCGTCATGAATTTGATTCTTATATATACATCTAACAATTCTGATATCTATTATTTGATAAGAAACTGTTGACGTGTGGTAGTTAATGACCTCCATTATTAGTGTCTATAAATTTGGTAGATAGACATACAGACAGGCAGATAGGTAGGTCGACAGACAGGCAGACATTCTTAACACCATTTATTGTACAGATTGTGAGCAGTAATAGAAATAGGAGTGAGAGAGATGCCTGTACCAGTTAAGTATAAGTGCCCAAAATGTAAAGGGGAAACCGATCAAGAAGGACGAAAATGTATTGCTTGCACATTGCACGAACATATGAAAGAAAACAGTGGTGGTAAACATTATCCTCAATCATATTTCAGGCAATTCTAGCGAATAACTGAACTCAGCTTGGTGGACGCTATCGCCATGAATTTGATTCTTATATATACATCTAACAATTCTAATATCTATCATTTGATAAGAAACTGTTGACGTGTGAACTAGTTTGAATCTGCCAGTCTCTCTAACTGGCTGTTTACCTGTCTAGCTGTTTACCTGTCTAGCTGTTTACCTGTCTAGCTGTTTACCTGTCTAGCTGTCTACCTGTCTACCAGTCTACCAGTCTACCTGTCTGGCTGTCTGACTGTCTACCGCTTACATACTTGTGACAATAATGAAAACGAAAGTAGCAAAGCAACTTATTAAAACTAAAATTATTATAAGACAGAAAGTTCGACCTCTTAAGGAGGGTAAGTTGGTGCAACAACAGCTCCTCGGTAAATTTTTTAAACCTGTTACCGAACAAATACAAAGTGCTGCAAAAGAGATCAATACAAAAGAGAATCCTCCATCACAATTTAAGCCTTTCAAATTGAAAAAGAAAGAGAAAGTTAAATACAATTATGATGATGATAAATATAATCCTAAAAGAAAAACTAAATACGATTATGACGCGGATGATGACGATGATGAATATATCAATATATCAAATCCTCCAATTAAATACGATTATGACGCGGATGATGACGATGATGAATATATCAATATATCAAATCCTCCGAAACTAGAATTATTTACACCAAAACCGGCTGATGAAGTATTGTGTGAATCCTCCGAAGATGAACCTAATACAACTATAGCAAACAAATTTCAGCCGCAAGCTATAAGTTCTTTCTTAGAACAGTATGACGAACTTCCTAGGAAATATGTAAGCAATTATCTTATAGAAAGACCAAATCTAGGGTGGTATGGAATTAGATATGATTTTGATAAAAACCAATTTTATTTTGGTGGACATGAGCTAGATATAAAGGAATCAGATTTAATTGTTAAAAATGTGCACTATGAAGGTACGCCTGGTTTGTACGAATTACTATTTAAAAACGATCCTCAAATAACTCCAACTCTGACAGATAGAGCAAATTATAATGATATCATAAACAGAACAAATGCAGCGCATAGAAATTTTGATAAAAATGATCAGAAGGTAGGTTTCAACCAAGCGAAATACAAGAAATTTATAAAATCTAACCTGTCATCAGTAGTAGAGTACCTATAGGCGTTCTGGGACACTTCCGGTGGTTTGAAACTTGGCTAAGTGTCACGTGGCGGCCTCTGGTTTGAAACTTGGCTAAGTCTAGTCGAAGGTCACGGGCCTAGCCGAGGTCAAGGTCACAGGCCTAGCCGGTGGGCGTGGCCTAGTCGGGTCATTGACCTCGGCCACTTCCGAGAATTTTTTCTAGGTCACGGATCTAGCCTAGGTCAAGGTCGGAGTCATTGGCCTAGTCGGGGTCATTGACCTCGGCCACTTCCGGGAATTTTTTGGGTTAAAAGTGTAGTTTTTGAAATTTTCCCACGCTCGAGCGTCTGGGATGCAGACATGTCTATTCTTGCAGGATGTTATCAGTAAATCAGAAGCTATTGTTACGCTTATCAAAATTTTCTCAGGCTCGACCGGATGTGACTCATCGTCTGACAGACATGTCTATTCTTGCAGGATGTTATCAGTAGATCAAAGGCATCCATTGTTTTAAAAACTGCACGAAATTCGAGAACAATGAAGCCATTGTTGTCTGGAGATTAAAATGTGCAAAGCTGTTAAAAATTGAACAATAAAAACCATTGTTTGAGAAAAAATCAGCACAACTGCTAAAGTGAATGCGGTCTTTGTTTGAAAATTTTTGCTGACGCTGTTAAAAGTCTAATTTTGAAATTTTTACAAGATTCCTATACCGGATGTGAGTCATTGTGTGGAAATGTCAGACTTGTCAAAACCTGCCTGCCTGCCTGTTTATCTTCTGCGCAATTAAACAATGAAGCCATTGTTTGAGAAATGTGCAAGGTTGCAAAAAATAAACCGAATTAATTGTGGTCTAATAGTATATATCGAATTATTTCCAGCTAAAAAGATGCAATATGAAAATCCAAACCATTTTAAATACCTTGTTAGGTTTTTGTTTTATTACACGTTCAACGAGATGTATGTCTGGATATTTAACTTGAATAGGCCGATTGGAAGCATCTTTTAGTAGATAGGTAATGTGTTCGATCCCGCTGGAGGACTGTTTAAGCGGTAGACAGTATTTAACATAATACAAAAGTGTTGGGGTGTTAGAGACATTGTTTGTAAGCAAAGTAAATATTACGTGTTTTTCCCGTACTTTATTAAATACACAGTCTCGAGCCGATAGTTATTTATTTCGCTTGGATTTATGTACAGCATCCCCTCACTTTAGCAATAAGTAAGTTCCTAAAGAAATATTATTATGCTGTAGAGATTTATAGGTTACAGTTCGGAGTGTAAACTGAGTTAAAAATTTTGGATATTAGCAACAGTACCATTTAATTGCATATTGTTTTCTTTTACCAAATTTTAGATTCGATAGGTTCGAAAGCACTGCTAACAGACAGACAGAAAACTTGTAAACCGGGCCTTGTCAAATATCGAACAGCAATATATATTAGTAAAAAATACCCTTCAGTTAGCAGGTTTGATGTAGTTTTAGCCAATCTTATACACATTCCAGCAGTAAACTCTAGTAGGAAGCTAACACACACATTAAGTACGGTGGAGCAGAATTTTATAATACAAAACAGGAGCGATAAAAGAACCGTGTTTACCACTCAACATTTTTCAGTTTATCCGATTCGGCAACTTCCACATATCGCAAAACAGACACCTTCTTTGTTCCTGTGTTGGCATCTTGGCTTTAAGAATGTTATGGTTTATTTACATCTTGTGTTAGCGCCCTTGGTTTTAAGAACGTTATGTAAATGAATATTTTATAGAATTTGGAAAACTAAAGAATATATTAGCAGATAATACAACTTATTTTAAAAACGCGAGGTTTATAAATACAATACAGCAAACCATAAAAGTTGGTTTTTGTTGTATAAGCAAGCCAATCCGGTAGAGAGATATTTAAAAGGGGTGATAAAATACTTAAAGAAAATATTAGCAGATAATACATTTGAAAAATCTGCACGACTAATACTCAAGATTATTACAATTACATGCTAAAGACAAAAGGTAAGATATCAAAATTTTAAAATAAAGCCCTGAAAATAAGAACTAAATAAAACCAAATAAAAGCTATTAGGCCACAACAATACTCTAATTAATAAGGATGCTATACACGATATCCAACGGCGAGGGACAGTTCATTTTTATCGCATAAAAAACTTATTGCTTAGAAATCAGGTCCAGATACCTGTTTAATGGAAAACATTTTCTTGAATTTTCTTTAAGTCGTTAGGTTGACTGTGCCAAGTTTCCACGAAAAAACTAAAGCTCCTACAGGCCAGATTCTTGAATCAAGTAAATAATACAGCAAGGCATAAAACTTGGTTTTTGCAATATAAGACATCCGCAAGCCAATCCTAAACTGGTAGTTTTAAATAGCAGAATTTTATAATACAAAACGAAGCGATGAAATAGTCGTCTGTTGATCATATTTTTGTAGCCACCCAGCATCTTTCAGTTTTTATAAGTTATCCTATCATCTCCTTGGTTGCAGGTGTTAATAGAGACTATATTTGCGTGTCGCCAGATGTCAGACCTGTCAAGACTTGTGGATGTGAGCGTCTGGGAATGTGCAAGATTGCTAAAAATGAACCGGATGTCTAGGGTTTCTGAGCAGGTCTGCGCGGGGGTCTGCGCGAGGGTTTGGCTGTAAATTCAAATTCTGCGCAGGTTTGGCGGGAAATTTAAATTCTGTTGCAGTTTTTGGCGGGAAATTTAAATTATGCTCAGGTCTTACAGGTAAACAGATAGGTAGACAAGCAAACAGTTAGACAGGCAGTATGGTTTATGTCTTAATCTGATTTTAATAGTCGATTAGAGTCGAATAACTAAGGTTATTACAGTGCTAACGACTGTGCGCAAAAATTTTAAAATAAAACCCAGAGAATAAGAATTAAATTAAATAAATCCGAGTAAAAGCTATTAGATCACTGCAATACTCTAATTAATAAGAATGCTATACTCAATGGTGAGGGACAGTATAATTTTGAACTTATCTAGATTGGTTAAAAATCAGATGTATAAGAGAAAATCTCAAACAAAAACATTTTGTCAGACCTGTCCAGACCTGTGGATGTGAGTCATCGTCTGGGAATGTGCAAGGTTGCTAAAAATAAACCGGTTGTCTGAAGTTTCTGCGTAGGTCTGCGCGGGAATCTGCGCGGAGGTTTGCGAGATGGTTTGACGGTAAATTCAAATTCTGTCTAGGTTTTGGCGGGAAATTCAAATTATAATCAGTGGTTTTGACGGGAAAATCTGGGAGTGTACAAGGTTACTAAAATGTATGGGGTGTTTGTCTGAGAAATTTACACCAGATGTAGTTAATGACCTCCATTATCAGTGTCTATAAATTTGGTAGACAGACAGACAGGCAGACGGACAGACAGACAGACAGACAGACAGACAGACAGACAGATAGACAGATAGACAGACAGACAGACAGACAGACAGACAGACAGATAGACAGACAGACAGACAGACAGACGGGCAGCTAGACAGCTGTTCCTGTAACGGTTTTATGGGCACGACGGTGTAATAATAAAACGACAATTGTAAATATAATTGTAATTTATTTGTCTAATGTACATGTATAAAATTATATATTATACACTAGTCAATTATTGTGGTAGATGTGTTGTTGTCATCTCTGTCTGGAGGATCTCTTCGTGCTGTTTCCGAACTGGATTTATTCAATTATTCCTGCCTCTTTTAACTCTTCTATTATACTAACAATTTCATTTCTATAATTTGTATGGCCAGATGCTTGAGAGGCATACAGTAACTTTAATCGATCAACTAATTCGTTCGGATCATCCCAGTAAACATAATCCAGCGGTTTATTGCTAACTTGTTTATACATTTGCTGCATACCTTTACCAGTAGTCCTTAACGATATCGATGATGGCGAGGGTGATGATGACAGGTTAGATTTTATAAATTTCTTGTATTTCGCTTGGTTGAAACCTACCTTCTGATCATTTTTATCAAAATTTCTATGCGCTGCATTTGTTCTGTTTATGATATCATTATAATTTGCTCTATCTGTCAGCGTTGGAGTTATTTGAGGATCGTTTTTAAATAGTAATTCGTACAAACCAAGCGTACCTTCATAGTGCACATTTTTAACAATTAAATCTGATTCCTTTATATCTAGCTCATGTCCACCAAAATAAAATTGGTTTTTATCAAAATCATATCTAATTCCATACCTCCCTAGATTTGGTCTTTCTATAAGATAATTGCTTACATATTTCCTAGGAAGTTCGTCATACTGTTCTAAGAAAGAACTTATAGCTTGCGGCTGAAATTTGTTTGCTATAGTTGTATTAGGTTCATCTTCGGAGGATTCACACAATACTTCATCAGCCGGTTTTGGTGTAAATAATTCTAGTTTTGGAGGATTTGATATATTGAAATATTCATCATCGTCATCATCCGCGTCATAATCGTATTTAATTGGAGGATTTGATATATTGATATATTCATCATCGTCATCATCCGCGTCATAATCGTATTTAGTTTTTCTTTTAGGATTATATTTATCATCATCATAATTGTATTTAACTTTCTCTTTCTTTTTCAATTTGAAAGGCTTAAATTGTGATGGAGGATTCTCTTTTGTATTGATTTCTTTTGCAGCACTTTGTATTTGTTCGGTAACAGGTTTAAAAAATTTACCGAGGAGCTGTTGTTGCACCAACTTACCCTCCTTAAGAGCTCGAACTTTCTGTCTTATAATATTTTTAGTTTTAATAAGTTGCTTTGCTACTTTCGTTTTCATTATTGTCACAAGTATGTAAGCGGTAGACAGTCAGACAGCCAGACAGGTAGACTGGTAGACTGGTAGACAGGTAGACAGCTAGACAGGTAAACAGCTAGACAGGTAAACAGCTAGACAGGTAAACAGCTAGACAGGTAAACAGCCAGTTAGAGAGACTGGCAGATTCAAACTAGTTCACACGTCAACAGTTTCTTATCAAATGATAGATATTAGAACTGTTAGATGTATATATAAGAATCAAATTCATGGCGATAGCGTCCACCAAACTGAGTTCAGTTATTCGCTAGAATTGTCTGAAATATGATTGAGGATAATGTTTACCACCACTGTTTTCTTTCATATGTTCGTGCAATGTGCAAGCAATACATTTTCGTCCTTCTTGATCAGTTTCCCCTTTACATTTTGGGCACTTATACTTAACTGGTACAGGCATCTCTCTCACTCCTATTTCTATTACTGCTCACAATCTGTACAATAAATGGTGTTAAGAATGTCTGCCTGTCTGTCGACCTACCTATCTGCCTGTCTGTATGTCTATCTACCAAATTTATAGACACTAATAATGGAGGTCATTAACTACCACACGTCAACAGTTTCTTATCAAATAATAGATATCAGAATTGTTAGATGTATATATAAGAATCAAATTCATGACGATAGCGTCCACCAAGCTGAGTTCAGTTATTCGCTAGAATTGTCTGAAATATGATTGAGGATAATGTTTACCACCACTGTTTTCTTTCATATGTTCGTGCAATGTGCAAGAAATACATTTTCGTCCTTCTTGATCGGTTTCCCCTTTACATTTTGGACACTTATACTTAACTGGCACATGCATCTCTCTCACACCTATTTCTATTACTGCTCACAATCTGTACAATAAATGGTGTTAAGAATGCCTGCCTGTCCGTCTGCCTGTCTGTCTGTCTGTCTGTCTGTCTGTTTGCCTGCCTACCTGCCTGCCTGCCTGCCTGCCTGCCTGCCTGCCTGCCTGCCTGCCTGCCTGCCTGCCTGCCTGCCTGCCTGCCTGCCTGCCTGCCTGCCTGCTTGCCTGTCCGCCTACCTATCTGTCTGCCTGTCTGCCTGTCTGCCTGTCTGCCTGTCTGCCTGCCTGCCTGCCTGTCTGCCTGTCTGCCTGCCCGCCTGCCTGCCTGTCTGCCTGTCTGCCTGCCTGTCTGTCTGTCTGTCTGTCTGTCTGTCTGTCTGTCTGTCTGTCTGTCTGCCTGCCTGTCGGTCTGTCTGCCTGTCTGTCTGTCTGTCTGTCTGTCTGTCTGTCTGTCTGTCTGCCTGTCGGTCTGCCTGTCTCTCTGTCTGTCTGTCTACCTGCCTGCCTGCCTGCTTGCCCGCCTGCCTGCCTGCCTGCTTGCCCGCCTGTCTGTCTGTCTGTCTGTCTGTCTGCCTACCTGTCTGTCGGTCTGTCTGTCTGTCTGCCTACCTGTCTGTCTGTCTGTCTGTCTGTCTGTCTGCCTATCGGTCTGCCTGTCTGTCTGTCTGTCTGTCTGTCTGTCTGTCTACCTGCCTGCCTGCCTGCTTCTGCCTGTCTGTCTGTTTGGCTGCCTGCCTGTCGGTCTGCCTGTCTGTCTGCCTGCCTGTTGGTCTGCCTGTCTGTCTGTCTACCAAATTTATAGACACTGATAATGGAGGTCATTAACTACATCTGGTGTAAATTTCTCAGACAAAGATCCGATACATTTTAGCAACCTTGTACACTCCCAGAATTTCCCGCCAAAAACCTGATCATAATTTAAAATTCACCGTCAAAATAATGCGCAGAATTTGAATTTACCGCCAAAACCTACGCAGAATTTGAATTTCCTGCGAAACCTGTGCAGAATTTGAATTTACCGCCAAACCCTCGCGCAGACCCCCGCGCAGACCTGCTCAGAAACCCCAGTCATCCGGTTCATTTTTAGCAACCTTGCACATTCCCAGACGCTCACATCCACAAGTCTTGACAGGTCTGACATCTGGCGACACGCAAATATAGTCTCTATTAACACCTGCAACCAAGGAGATGATAGGATAACTTATAAAAACTGAAAGATGCTGGGTGGCTACAAAAATATGATCAACAGACGACTATTTCATCGCTTCGTTTTGTATTATAAAATTCTGCTATTTAAAACTACCAGTTTAGGATTGGCTTGCGGATGTCTTATATTGCAAAAACCAAGTTTTATGCCTTGCTGTATTATTTACATGATTCAAGAATCTGGCCTGTAGGAGCTTTAGTTTTTTCGTGGAAACTTGGCACAGTCAACCTAACGACTTAAAGAAAATTCAAGAAAATGTTTTCCATTAAACAGGTATCTGGACCTGATTTCTAAGCAATAAGTTTTTTATGCGATAAAAATGAAATGTCCCTCGCCGTTGGATATCATGTATAGCATCCTTATTAATTAGAGTATTGTTGTGGCCTAATAGCTTTTATTTGGTTTTATTTAGTTCTTATTTTCAGGGCTTTATTTTAAAATTTTGATATCTTACCTTTTGTCTGCAGTCTCTAATTGTAATAATCTTGAGTATTAGTCGTGCAGATTTTTCAAATGTATTATCTGCTAATATTTTCTTTAAGTATTTTATCACCCCTCTTAAATATCTCTCTACCGGATTGGCTTGCTTATACAACAAAAACCAACTTTTATGGTTTGCTGTATTGTATTTATAAACCTCGCGTTTTTAAAATAAGTTGTATTATCTGCTAATATATTCTTTAGTTTTCCAAATTCTATAAAATATTCATTTACATAACGTTCTTAAAACCAAGGGCGCTAACACAAGATGTAAATAAACCATAACATTCTTAAAGCCAAGATGCCAACACAGGAACAAAGAAGGTGTCTGTTTTGCGATATGCGGAAGTTGCCGAATCGGATAAACTGAAAAGTGCTGAGTGGTAAACACGGTTCTTTTATCGCTCCTGTTTTGTATTATAAAATTCAGCTGTCTAAGACCCACCGTACTTATGTGTGTGTTAGCTTCCTACCATTTTTTAGTGCTGGAATGTGTATAAGATTGGCTAAAACTACATCAAACCTGCTAACTGAAGGGTATTTTTTACTAATATATATTGCTGTTCGATATTTGACAAGGCCCGGTTTACAAGTTTTCTGTCTGTCTGTTAGCAGTGCTTTCGAACCTATCGAATCTAAAATTTGGTAAAAGAAAACAATATGCAATTAAATGGTACTGTTGCTAATATCCAAAATTTTTAACTCCGAACTGTGACCTGTAAATCTCTACAGCATAATAATATTTCTTTAGAAACTTGCTTCCTGCTAAAGTGAGGGATGCTGTACATAAATCCAAGCGAAATAAATAACTATCGGCTCGAGACTGTGTATTTAATAAAGTACAGGAAAAAACACGTAATATTTACTTTGCTTACAAACAATGTCTCTAACACCCCAACACTTTTGTATTACGTTATATACTGTCTACCGCTTAAACAGTCCTCCAGTGGGATCGAACACATTACCTATCTACTAAAAGATGCTTCCAATCGGCCTATTCAAGTTAAATATCCAGACATACATCTCGTCGAACGCGTAATAAAACAAAAACCTAACAAGATATTTAAACTGGTTTGGATTTTTATATTGCATCTTTTTTTATGTGGAAATAATTCGATATATACTATTAGACCACAATTAATTCGGTTTATTTTTTACCAGCTTTGCACATTTTAATCTCTAGACTCATCAACTGTATTAGCAAAAACTTCCAACTGTGTTGATTTTTCTAAAACAATGGGTTTCTTTGTTTGAATTTTTTTTGCAGATCAACACATTTTTAATCTCCAGACAACAATAGCTTCATTGTTCTCGAATTTCGTGCTGATTTTAAAACAATGGATGCCATTGTTCAATAACATCCTGCAAGAATGGACATGTCTGTCAGACGATGACTCACATCCGGTCGAGCCTGAGAAAATTTTGATAAGCGTAACAATAGCTTCTGATTTACTGATAACATCCTGCAAGAATAGACATGTCTGCGTACTCAGACGCTCGAGCGTGGGAAAATTTCAAAAACTACACTTTTAACCCAAAAAATTCCCGGAAGTGGCCGAGGTCAATGACCCCGACTAGGCCACGCCCACCGGCTAGGCCTGTGACCTTGACCTCGGCTAGGCCCGTGACCTTCGACTAGACTTAGCCAAGTTTCAAACCAGAGGCCGCCACGTGACACTTAGCCAAGTTTCAAACCACCGGAAGTGTCCCAGAACGCCTATAGGTACTCTACTACGAACATGTCTGCATCCCAGACGCTCGAGCGTGGGAAAATTTCAAAATCTACACTTTTAACCCAAAAAAATTCCCGGAAGTGCTCCCCTTGGCCTAGGCATCCCCTCGAGCGTGGGAAAATTTTCAAAAACTACACTTTTAGCTCAAAAAATTCTCGGAAGTGGCCGAGGTCAATGACCCCGACTAAGCCAATGACCCCGCCCCCGCCCGTGACCTTGACCTCGGCTAGGCCCGTGACCTTGAAAAAAGTTCAAGGTCAAATGTGAGCCAGAACCCGCCTAGGTACACTACTGCCCACCATTATGTATGTATGTATTAATATATAATTTTTATGATAATTACTTATTGGTTCGCAATAAACTGAGAATTTGAAAATTTTATTCAAATTTAAAGACATCTAAAAATTGTATGAATGTCATTATATTTCATAGCATTATCTACCATTAGATTAAGTAACACTTTCATAGACTCCAATTAATTTTAGTCATTTAACTAACTCGTATTATTAAACTGCTAGTTCGTATTTCCATAATAATTTCATAAAAAACTGTATAAAATCATTATTTTTACCTCATTTCATAAACACGGAGCAGCGACCAGACAGACAACGAATCTCATGTCAGAGTGTGCACGTTCAAGCATTCGTAGAGTACCACGTGATTTAACTTGTGTGAAGGCATTTTACGACCCTAGTTACAAACTATGATATAAACAGCTTTTCGGCATACAATTACTTAAAGTTCTGTTCACGCTTCGTTCATGTATCGTGTAATTAAGTTATCGACTTCATGTCAGATTTATCAAGCACTATTAGATCTCGTTCATCATCGTTTCATCTCGACTCCATTCTCGCATCAGCGAGCCAAAGGGTTAGCCCAAATCGACCGCCATCAAACCAATTTTTTGTCCGAAACCTCTCCTGCTCGCCAAAAATCATAGTTCAGGCCGGAGTTAGCTGTCTTGCCTTTCGGCTCGTATCGCTAGTTACTACTACATTCAAAGCTAAGTGTATTTACGTCACCATTGCATGCAATATTTATGCTGCATGTATTTGTATATTTTAAGAACCGACTGCTTAAAATACTTGAATTTTGAGCACATCCCAGTCTGGGCGTTCTAATAGCTATTTGGAACAGGTGGTTGACGTGCTGTCTGGCTATCAATACTATTTTATTTAGTCTGTATTTGAGTTGTCATCACGTGTTTCAACTAGTTTAAGAGTAATTTGATGCAGGTTTGCAGCCCCTCGCAACTAGGTATGTTTAATATAAAAATATTAGATTAGATTCTGTGCGAGTTCTTGTAAAACAACGTGTACTACGCGTTTTCAAAAAAGTGGAGGCAAGGCAATTTCGATTCTGGCCGTCCATTTCTAAAAGCCGTGCGCAAGTTTTTCACGGTAACATCTTATATTACCGGCTGATGACTCATCATGGTGGGACTAGACGAATAATAAAGCATTTTTACCGTACCTACTGAGGCAGCCAGCACCTGTTCTGTCAGTTTAAGACCACTCCCATCCCACTAGGTAGTAAATGAGTTTTAACCTGTAACAAAGTATTATACATTAGTTTCATATTTTTAGGACACTTTTAACTACTGTATAATCTTTTTCGTTATAATACTAAAATTATTTTGTAGTATTTCATAAACATTTCATAATAATTTCGAAATTTTATAGCGCTTTAGAATAATATCAAATTAATTTTATAATCATTGTTGTATCAGGTTTAAAATTTGCCGTCGCCACTGCTTTTTTATGCACGAGGGAAATGGGATTGACAAGACTGCTCGGTATAATCGTAATCTACTAAACAACAATGATAAATTAATTAATGACTTTGTTAACATAGAAATTTTTTCTTTAATGTTTACGACAATGCCGCAACATACGAAATCTTCAATGATAAAATATTCGTTATTTCGCAGCATTGTTGTTTACTCGATTACAATCACTACCCATTATTTTTATGATCATAGCTATTTGATAATTGCACATTTTAATGACAACCTAAAACTTTGACAGGAATTTTAAGGTAAACGGTTGCTTTCTGGATTATGAACTAAAAGTACTTTATTTCTACGCTTTTCAATTTCCCTTCAAGCAATAGCATATAATTTAAAAAAAAATATTATACATAACAAAGTTGTAGTTAAAAAAACAGATTTGAAGAAAGTGGTTCTTACAGTCAAGTTGCGTTTACGATTTTTTTCCTTTAATTCACTACATACTAGTATGCATATGCGCCAAAATTGAAATTAACATCTTTACATTTGTGTAAATTACAGTAAAAAAAGAAAAAAATTGAACTTGAATGCCCTATAACTTCTTACTGGAGGGACTAAGATATATTGGATTCAATCGTTTCATTATAGCTTAAGCAATCTATGACTAAACGGTTTCCCATTTGTTTAGACACTCGGTATATAGCTTAAGCAAATTGCTAACAAAAATATAAGCGCAGATGGTACATAGTTTATGCATTACTTACATTCAATGTGTTACTTTGCTTTTTTATATGCCTAGAGGATAATTTTTCCATAATTAGTAATTTAGTAAAATGTTCAACATGAAGTGTATGGTTAGTCATAAAAAGTACAGGTCTTGTGTAAAACAGAATTATATCAGTTAAATCACTGCACACAAATACTCAGAACGAGAAATGCAACGAAAGTATTGAAGATCTAGATTGTTTCCTTAAAATAGACATTTATAGCTTAATTTTCTTTTCTCTCATATCAAGCAGCAAATAAATTATTTACTTCAAAAGTCATTTAAATTCCGTTACCAATATTGCTTCTGCCGTTCGTTTCTACATATTGTCGTTATTCTCACTTATCTGTATTCACATTCTTGAATGGCAATTCCATTGATTTAGATATTCGAATTCCCACTATTTTATTGCCCTGCATGTACCATAAAAAATATATAGAATATATTAGAATCTGACAACTTTTCTATACGAGATACTATTTTTTGAGTTTAACTATAGAGATATTATTTACCTGACAAGAAGCACTAAATATGTTAAATGGACGAGACGTTGCAAAATTTATAAGTAAACAATATTCTAAATATATATTTAACCTAACTCATTTAGTTTTTACTTCCCTCGTCTAAAAGGCGAAGGAAGTATTGTTATGGCGAAAGAATAACCTTCCAAGATTCCTTCAGATCTTTACATTTCAGGGTCCCTTGATGACGAAAAACAGGTTTTCCCAATTCCTTCTGTCTGTCTGTCTGTCTGTTGGCGATATAACTCAAAAACTATTTTTTGCAGGATGACGATGATATTTTTCATGCAGATTATATATCTACCTGGCACGAAACTGCGAAAAATTCGGACAAATATATATAGGGTGAACAACTTAAAAAAATTTAGTTTTGCTTATTTTTGCGTTAAGTGGGAAATGGATTAAGTAATTTGCACATAGGTCAGGCTTTACACTTGAAGGTAATAGGACCTACAACATAAGGTTGCAAAAACTTCAAAACATTTCAACAATACCAACATTCTTTAAAATATGGCTGCGCTTCGAACACATACCAGCGAGCCTGCATGGCGCAGTATAACCTATCCATGCGGTTACAATTGCATCCGCGGATGATGTATATCGAATTTTTTAGTTTTGAATATTTCTCAATGATTCTTAAACAAGTGGAAAGCTTATTCTTTCTAGATTAATCACAAAATTATTTTTTTATTATACCTGCATCAGAATCGCCGTTTAAAGCACGCCTGAGCGTGCGAATACAGGCGATTAAAGCTCGCCGAGCTTTAAAGGTTGTCAAGGAAACGACTGAATGCAACAACGGACATGGACGCGACAAAAACGTAAATAATTCTCGTAACTATAGTAGCAATATTATTATGCCCTCTCGATTTATCACGACAAAAATTATTTCTAAGTTTTTAGTGCGTAATTTATTTCCAGTATTGGAGGTATAATAAAAAATAGCGTAAAGTATTCGTGGATAACTGGTCTTTAAAACACTTGCTCTATTTCGAGCACTCCGGCTACGCCGTCGTGCTCGAAAACCCGCGCGTGTTTTAAAGACCTTGTTATCCACTCATACTTTAATATACTATTAACAGCTGTTACAGACAGCGTTTAAATAAAGCGTACGGAGAATGTGCAGTATCAACTTCAGCATCGAGGTATATTTGAAACTATTGCACATAATTGTATACAACCAGCGTTGAAAAAATTTTTAGTGAAAGAATTATCTGCATTAATTTATTGTTGTAAAATATATAATTGTTTTTCCGTAAGTGATTTAGTTGAAACGCCTGTCGCACTTGGCTTCGGCATGAAAGTTAAATATGCCTGGGGCCGCAGCAAAAAGGTTAAGCCAAAGCCTACTAAAAGTAGGCTTTGGTTAAGCTAGCTGCAACGCAGTGATCTAAGAAGTACTTGGAAGGCTGGCAAGATATTGTTCAACGTTTAGATCGCATTCGCAGGCGTCTGCGATTCAAATCCCGCCGCTATTTTTTTTTAATTTGAAAATTAATGTAATTCGCATTCAAGTGTATTCTTTTATTGTTTCCGTATTATTTAAAACCTGCAGACATTTTTACACCTAGTTTCTTTTGATTTTTAAAATGGTTTAGTGCCGCAACGTTCACTTGTGAGGGAAGTTCTGGGTAAAGCACTTTACACATGTTTTAAATTATCAACAGCACTGAAACACCGTCTCCAGTGAAACCCTCCTCATAATTGTGTCATCCACTAATGCTGTCGCCTAATCGATCAACGTTGAAAGTACAATACGCCTGGTTAGTTAGATTAACAAATTTTAATTTGTGGCTCATAAAATAAAAGGGTACGCATTGTCTTCTTCTTCAGTCCTGAACGCATACGCTACTATCGTCATCCAATTTCTCGGTTCGACGTGTAGGATAACGTCGCGCCATCGGGATTGAGGTCCTGCAGCACTTCTTCAAGTTTTTCGTAGTCCACATAGCACTGTAGCTTTGAACCATTTTTCACTATGTGTTAACACACTCTCGGCTTATCGTAAGTCGCGGAATACATTCTACAACACCTTCCATCTTGGTACTTCACTTGGTCCCGCAACAGTGATGCCAACTATCGCCCTCTGCCTTTTGGCACACCTTGAGCCCATTGGCGCTTTAAGTGTGGCAGTTTCGAGCGCGTATGTAACCGCTTTACAATTTATTAATAGCAAAAGAGGTATAATTGCATCAGTGCTTCACCTTACGGTAGGACACCTGCTATCAACATGTTTTACAAACAATATTGATAGGTAATATTACTTAAACTAGTCAATCTTAATTCTAAGTACCCCGAAAAATGTTTAAAATACCGAATTCTGATCGTACTCCATACTTCGTGTTCCTAATTATAATAAACTACTTCCCCGCTCTGATTATGCCTACGTCACAAGGCATCCGCCAGCTCTGTCGGCCACCAATCTCTGTGCTGTTTATCCAACGTACATTCAAACAACACGTTTTTCGGGATCTCCGAGGTTACGTCACAGTCACATGCGTCGTCGCCGGCTTTCCTGATCTGCGCCAGATAGGAACAGAGATCCCCTTGCTGGTCAAAAACTCGACCGTGTGCGTGAGTCACTCGGCAAATGCGTTCCTGACTAGAAGACTAGTGACTAACTCCTTTATGCTTATTTTTTTCATTTTTGTGTGCGCATTCGCTATCGTTCAATGCTTTTTGTAATTTATTGAGCTTGGTAGCAAGCCTAGTTGTGATTTCTCAGCGAATCGCAAATGGTTTATATATTTTTCTTCGACTACGATCCCTTTTAGTTTCCGTGATAATGTCTCGACTATACCTTCAAGATCTTACGTGAAGAGCTTTGATGATGTTCGAGTCTTTTCTGTGATCAAATCTTCGATATTTACTTGTATGGTGGCTTTACCGTAATGTTCTATCAAAGTGTGTTTCTAGTCTACTCTTGTTCTGTGCACGCCTTCGAGAACCGTCTGTGTTTCTATCAGTCCGATTCATAGAAGGTGCAGTTAAAAATGCTCTAGCTACTATCTTATTTATGTAAGATGATCACTTCGGGATCAGATATCTTTGCTCTATTCCTCCATCAAAAGCACTAGTGCTTGCTGCAGAGTTTTCTCCTGCCGATTTTTTTTCAGTATAAAAAACCCGTTATATATTACTAAAATCTAAAAGATAAGAGCTATTGGAGTAATTCAAATCTTAATATGGTTCTATAAGATCCAGAAGCAAATATTACGATAGTTAAGGACCAATGTGCCAGCCGTTCCGAACGGCGTAAAACTAACTGATCGCTTAAGTCCAGTGAATTTGGTATGAGTGGTGAATGATCGACTTAAGGACTGTGATTGTGATGGTGTAGGTTGTGAACAACAGAAGTCCAAGTTTTATTAAATCTAAAAGCATATCTCGGAAAAGGGAGGGGAGAGCTGCAACCTCTAGATCGCCTATCACATATGATGGGTTGGACGGAAATCAAAAACCTTAATTACAAACCTCATAACCACAGGCTATCTACTAACGAAACATCAATCGCTTGGGAAAAGCTGCCTTTCTAGTTGTAAGATAGAAAGTGGACTGGTGGCGCAACCAAGGTCAGAGTAAGTTTGACCACAACACACTCACTAAGACGTACAGTAAGAGCGAATACCCCAGGTGAGTACGGCTACTAGTCCAGAAACCCATACTAATTCACCAATCTACTTCATGAATCCAGGGGGGGGCATTAAATTAATAAATGCTACTCTATACTTAACAAGATTAAGGTGGAAATCTATAGCAACTACCAACCAGAGATTGTATTATATAAGAGATGAAGATAGACCACATCGGGGAGTTGGTTACACAAAAAATAGCTGCCAACGTAACGAAGTACTTAACACTATCTAGTAGGGCAGCATACATATCATTGAAACCAATACTTAAAACAAATCTGAAAATTATACAGATGTTTTCACCAACATCACAAAAATAGGACAAAAAAGTAGAATAATTTTATGGTCAAATGACTTAGGCTCTAAATCAGGATGACTGTAAATATAATTTAGATATATGAGATTTTAACGTAAAATTAAGACAGAAGGAAGAAAACAATGAAAACAAGATAGAACGATTCGGTTTAGTTGAAAGAATTTATAAAGGTCAGACGATGATCAATTTTTTAGAGCAAAGCAACCTCTATGACATGGATACTCTTATTAAGAAAACGAAACATCGAAAGTGGACTGGAATATCTCTCAACGGAATGCACTACAACGAGGTTGACTACATTATCTGTGCCACAAAGGAATTGTGACGCACGTTTCGGTTCTTACTAGATTCGCTACTGGAAGTGACCATCGTCTAGTTAGGAGTATTGTTGAAACAAACCACAAGTTATAAAGAACTACAACCATAACAGCGTAAACCCCCAAACTAAACATTAACCTTAACAAAGAAATAATATATATATACCAAAATAAAGTTTTTATTAATCGAAAAACGTATCAGAGGGCAAAACTATAGACGTACGCAGGTTATTGCAATACAAAAAGAGGGAATTAGATGTAAGCTAATCCCGCCAGAGAACAGTGCTATAAAGACTTCTATTCATATAGAGGGAACCCAACATTTAAAAAAAAATCGAGCAACAAATCATCAATGATAGTTTCCAAAACCTATCGAAGAACATGATACAGAATATGCCCTAACAAAAACAATAAACAATAAAGCATCTGGAACGGATAACGTCATCAATAAAATATTGAAAATAGGAGGCGGAATAGTTGTACTAGACATTAAAATCAAGTTAAAACTTTTGCTAACTATTTGGCAACAATTACCAATCAATAACGTTAACTCATGTATTTTCATAAAACAGTTCAAAGGTCAATGTGCAACAGTTCAACTCTTGCATTTATTTGTAAGTATGCACTACACATCTATATATATATATATATATATCTGGTTATAGCTTTTAGCTGAAGTTATACACCCTGTATTAGATGTGTCTTTAATTATATTAAATTAAAACCAATATGCGTTGTTCTAAAGAACCAGATGGGTTCTTTACCATTTACTAGATATAATAATATTAAATAGTTATAAAATCGTACAAATGCGCCAAGAAACTAGAATTTTAATAAGCTTTCGAAAAATCAGTTGCTCACTTTTTACAAATTAGAAAGCTGATAAAAAAATAAGTGAATATAAAATCCTGCTGTACCTTGTAAGGACAATTTTTGCATTTAGCGCTTTTCCGCTTTTAATCAAAACCCAATCTCGTTCATTGGCGTTTCCCGGCGTGTTTTATAATCGTCAATTTAAATTCAGATGTGTTTGCTTGCCGCATGGATGACATAAGTCGGCTTCTCGTAGTTTAATTGCTTTTCAGCGCCGCAGCGTCGACCGTCGTTTTCCGGGGTTTACCCGCTTTGGGTGAAGAATTCGCCCAACATGACGCAATTCTTACGTTCGTATAGGTGTTAGACAAAGAACAAATTAAATAATGCAAGCGTGCATTCCTTTGGCTTCAGCATTCTACCGCCTCACTTCGACAAGACAAGTGTGAAAGTTCGTTCCGCTATGGCGGATGCCTTGGCCTTCGCCGGCAGATGTCGAAATTGGTTAAATTGAATGGGTCTTTTCGATCAGGCTTTGGTCATATACGGGACGTGTGGTGCAAGTTATTAGCGGAGGAATGCCCGTACCGCGGAGAGCAAGCTCCGAGTCGACACCTTGGGCAGATCATTAAATGGGAACCTCTTTTGTGCTAATTGTTGTTAATGAAGCTAGATGTATCATACCGTAACCCTTGCCTATCGTTACGTTTTTCGTTTTGCCCTCTGGAGACTTGACACCGTCCAGATCCTCTTGACATATCGCACCCTATACCTTTTCCTGCAGTTTCTTCAAATTTTTTTTGCATTTTCTTGAATCCGACCTGCAGCTTCGGTGGACAACGTCACCGTAGCAAGCTGAGTCCCTAAAAGGTACTGTGTTATCTTGTAGTAATTTTAACAAGCGCATAATGTGTAGTGAAGTAATTATCGAAGTGTCTTTAACTCAATTTTGAGCATTTACCGTCAAGTTTTTATGTTTATACTCAACTTAACGTTGTTGAATTAAAGTTGTTACCGTTTTTGGATCAGTTAGATCGTTTAATGTTAATTTTACCGCCTGTATTTAGATGGAACATTGCACAATTAACAACATTAACCTCTATTGAGTATTTCATTTGATGTTTATCTATATATATTTCTACGTTGGAGTTATATGAAAGGTTATTGATGTTAACAGAAAGCAATTTATAATTAAAAGGCAAATAATAATTAGTACCAACCATAAGTTAGTTTGAAGTAATATGAAAGTTATAAGCTGAGTTAATACTTGAATAAGGTACGTATAAGATTGTCAGATAAAAAAACCTGTATGTATTTAAAATAATTCAAGATGTTAGTTTTAAACATTTTATATAAATAATCATTACTATAGTAAATTGTAATTGAGTAGAATAACAACTAATTTTTCGTTTCTAAAATGTACATCTTTGTATTTATTTATAAAATTAAAGAGTAAAAGCCTTATACTTAATTAATTTATGAAATAGTATGCAAGGGTACAAAGGACTAAATTAAAATAAAATAAAAGAAATAAGTAAAAATTTTTAAATAAAAACAAACTTTAACATGAAGAAGGAGACCATTTACTTAATTTGAACTTGAGTGATTGGAGAAGCTGCAGACGAGTTGCTGTCAAGGAGAATACATCTATAACTAGGTTTGAATTGGGTACTCTGTGATAAAATTATTATGGAGGTTCATACATCTGCAACTGAGTTGGTTGTTTGGATTCCGTTCGAGTTGCTGTTAAGGTGGATACATCTTGGAATTACTGTTGGATGAACTACAAAGGATTTACCAACTAGGAGAGCTGATTAGTTTTTTGGATTGTTGTGTGAGTCTTCAATAGTGTTTATTTAGGTATATGTAAAATAAACAGTAATAAATTACAACGGTGAATGAATAAATTATGTACGTAAGCACTTACGTTTATTAACATATTTTTAAACTAACATGTATTGAATAGATGTGAATTCAGCTTATATGTCATAGTAATAGTCTGACAGTGACAATTGAGAATTGTCAAATAATTCTGAAGTAATGTTTCGTTTAACCAAACGATTTTTACAAATATTTTGATAGTTTTGTAACGCAAGAACCGACCTGATTTGAAAGAGATTGTTCTATTATGTGAGCTATTAAAAGGGAAAGAAATAATTTGATTAAATACATTTGAATCAAGGCAAATATTTCATTTAAAATATTTTGAATTAAATAAACAAGAATAGCATAGCAGTACAATAGCTATTACATAGATATTGGCGTGCAATGTAGAGTCAATACTATAACATTATATTAGAATTAGGGAGCGCCCAAATCATTAATAAAATTTTAAATGTCCTAAAATCCTCGTTCTGCAATATCAGTCTATATTGAAGAGTAGTAAAATAACAGTTATAGCCATATTTTCTCTTATCCAGGAGATTTTGACCACACAATTTTCACGATTGATTTCTTTACATATTCAATTGGTAACGTCTGTAGTTTGTTGCTCTAGATGGTGTAGCTGCACATCGATCTGGTTTTATAATCTAACAGCTTTTTTTTAAATAAACACTCACCTACCGTATAAAGTTATAACGTCAAATATTTAATTCATGGAAGTTTGTACGCATTCCCGCAAGGCAACATTTTTATAGGAGAAATAAGCATAACCGTACTATATGACAACATTAATAAACGAAGAGCTTATTTTATTAACATTCATAAATTGTTATGGGATTTTGACGCTACCGGCAATTTTTACAAAGAAAAACAAGGGCTAGGTAGTTGTTCATGGTCATTTATAAACATAGTGTATAGTGAATTTTCTAAGCATATTTACTTTAAGTAATTAGGTTTTTTCAGTTTGTGTATCAATTGGTTACAATGTGTATGGGTAGTGATGTCTTTATGGGAATGGTGTCATCCTAGATTGACATTTAAATGTTTACACTTATAAGCTTGAATAATAACTAAAGAATAAGTCAATTTTATGGCATAGAGTTAAAGTACTTAATAATTGTTTCTCTATAGCTTTATCAGTTGGATTTATTGGATTGCTTAATCAGTTGGATCTATTCAGCTGTATTTATCAACTATCATTGGCCGGAGAGCGTTCGATGTCACCAATGTCCGGGTGTGGGGCTCGAACCCACTACCTTCCGACTGCTGGCGCAAGCACTTTACCAGCCATCCGGCCACACGCTCTACATATTATCTTTAATTATGTTAATGTCTGCGCTGACAGAATAACGTAAATAATTAAAAATGTAACTTGTTACAAGCTACTATTTGTAAAAACGATATCTAAAATTGGTTTGATAGGCATGATTGAGTTCGTAACGGCTATTTGAGAATTCTCACATACCTACTGTATAAAATAATCGTAATTTTAATATTAGAAACTCGCATGCTATTATCAATTTGTCAGATTACTAAGTAACTTTAACTACAATATTTCCTCATTTGAATTATTATTTGACTGGGATACATACACATATTTAATCTGTTAAATATAATGGTTATTATATTGGGTATATGGTATTTTAACAGCCCATTTATTAGTGTTGTAATTGTAGCGATTGGTCCTTTATTTTGTATTAGAACTACGACCACTATACCATTATATTATTCAGGACCTAATAGATATTTTTCCAGCTAAAGATTTGATGTTATAATCTGTCCCCTTGCCTTAATTACAACCGATTTATAAACAAATTAACTTTATAGAGATTAGTATACAAATCTTTAATCGCTAAAATGGGTTAACATAAGAGAATATAGACGTGGTTAAACCCTGCATGCTACCCAGCGTTTACTGCACATAAAAGTCAAATCTAGAAACCAACAATAAAGGAATTTCCGTATACTACCAACATGAACACTACTATCTGCGCTGAGTTTATCGCTGCGTAATTCAGTTTCAGCCAAAATGAGAACAGGACAAATCCACAAGCGCAGGTCATACGGACAGCTGACTCAGCAAATCCTGCAGCTATTTTTCACTGACAGGTGCTTGGGCTTCAACAGGTTAGATTTTGCCTCACGAAAGAATTCAAAACGGAGAGGTTCCACGCTCCTCATCTCTGCAGCGATTCCTGGGATGCCTGTTGGTTAATTGATCCCTGCCACGTGATCGCTGCCCCTTCACGAGCCCAAGGACGTGCCCGAAGGCATCAGCGACTTCCCATCGAATTAATCACATCGGAGCACGCCCAAATTAGGCATAAACATTAACAATTAATCTGAGGAGCAAGGATAGATTCGCGTGTACCTGGCATCTGCAGGGCGAAGGTGCGGGCCGAGTTGCCGGGATACGCCACCGGATCGATAGCATCCCCAAGAGCGTGAGACCCAGCAAAAAACACGCCGCCTACGCATTGTTACTACTGTTTACTACAGGCCTCCTGCCCTCCCTGACAGCTGCATAGCTGATTCGCGGGATCCCCCGAGTGCACAACAAATGGCAGCCATTGCCGGCCGATATTTCCACGTTTCGTCGGAACTCGTGTTGCAAGCGGCGCCGATTTGCTGCCCTTAATGATTTAGCGCTGCGGCAGAAAAATACGCCGAGCAAGCACCCGGGCTGGGTTCACCGATTTTTCGAGTACCTGGGAATTTGTAACAATTGCTCGCGATCACATTCGAAAGCGGCATGTAGAAAGTGTTCATAACTCTTCTGTCTTACAGGATAGCTCCTTAACTATTATAGTTAAAGAGATAGAAAACCACCAAAAATATTCGGGTGGCATGAAGAAAATTCTAAACAATATTTAGATTCGAATTGTTAAAATCTTAAACAGCTTTTTCGTTCGAAAAACGGTACATAAAACTACGCTATAAAGTTCCTACATTATTTTGCTTTCGATGTACAGCCTCGAATTCGCATTAGTTTTTTTACTTCCCTCGTCTAAAAGACGAAGGAAGTATTGTAGTATTGTAATCGCGAAAAAATCACCTTTTGAGAATTCTCCAGATCTTCACGTTTCAGGGTCCCTAGATGACAAAAAACAGGTTTTTCCGATTCCGTATGTCTGTCTGTCTGTCTGTCTGTCTGTTTGTTTGTCTGCCTGTTGGCGGTATAACTCAAAAACGATTTGTCGGAGGAAGACAATATTTTGCTTACACATATATCTACCTGGCATGAACCCGAGAAAATTTCAAACAACTATAAACAGAGTGAGCACCTTAAAAAAATAAAATTTGGTTTATTTTGTATTTAACTTAGTAATAGATGCAAGTAATAATATTTGTATATAATGCAGGCTTTATTCTTACCAAAAATGGAAGCCAATAGATACAGAATAAATGTTTTACACAAAAAGGAGGCACAAATTAGCGCGTTACTAAATATAGCTACGAAGCAGGAATTCGAAAGGTCGGTGCTTCGTGGCGCAGGTTGAAATTGCCCAGTCCCTTACAATATATCCCATAAAACATTGGGGCTAAAATTCATTTCGGCAATTGAGCAAATGCAGCATCTGAGCCTAGCCTCCAGCATATACACACTTCAGCGACTTTAGGTTGGTCCGCAAAATGCGCATGCGATGGAAATAGTGTGTAAAAGACAGTTGTGTTTCAGCGTGCCAGGGGAACAACTAGGAGTGTTCAAAAATGGAATATTTAATGGAAGAATTACAGCGCCACAAACTTTACAAAAAAATTGATAAATGATCTGTCACGTACAATTTTGAAAAGACAGTTGAAAAAGCGAGAACCACAAGAGTGTTCCAAAACTGTAGTACAATCAAATAATACATATAAAATACTTTAAAGAATACGATTACTGTTGAATAGTCATGACGGTGGTCTTCGTTTCCGTTAAAAAATCACATCGTATTATCTAAAAATTATTTCTTACTTATAGCTCGGATTCAAAAAATAAATCCAATAAGCTTTACATGAATAAAACGGAAAAAGACCAGTTATTTTCAAAGCAAAGTACGAATAGAATAAGGTTCTAAAATTCTTATATACACGGGTGCTATATCTGTCTGCATCTGCATGTCTGCGTTTGTCACGTTTTCAACGTCACCAATCGGGCACTATTCGTCAGCAATCGGTCGTGTCGTGACCGTGTCCTTCATAACGCAATAATAAGCATATGCGTTTATGTTTTGTGTATGTATGTATTATCTGTAAGCTCATTTACCTTGCGATGTGGAGCTTGGTGCTTGATACGCTTGCGTCTGGCGGTACAATACTCGACTTGTCCCGAATTCGGATTAAATGGTAGATTCAGACTGGCGGTAGCGGCGCGGTGGCGGCGCGTTAGCGGAGCGGTTCTGAAACCGCTCAGCAATCGCCCTGCACGTTTTTAAATGATGTGATTCAGACTAACAAGCGGCGCGGAAGCGAGGTAGCGGCAAGCCGGCAGGGATAGGGCGATAGGCTGACGAAGCGATTTCGATCGATCGGGGAGCGATTTTTATGAAGAAACCGCGCGGTTAGATAAAAACACAACCATAATTTAGAGTGAAATATACAGTTCAGTACCGTCCGTAGTTGCAGGCAGATGCGATTGTGCTACAACATGGAAGAGCAACAAAACATTTTGGGTTTGGAAATTAACTATGCAGCTAAATTGTTCAATCAAATTAATTTTTACTCGCGTTTCGTTTGCATTTAAAACTAACTTCTTCAGACGTTTTTAAACAGTTAATTATTTGATGAACTAAAAATAGAAGAATGAGGTTATTTTTTACAGATAAACAATGTATATTTTTATCCTTATGATTGTATAATTGATTTAATTGGGGCGGAATGAGTACTCCCTTTTTTTATTTTTAAATACGTAAATCATTGACGAAACAGTTTATTTTCAAATTATGCTATTAGTAATAAATATTTAACAGCGTGAAATAGTAATTTATTATACAAGACGATAAAGTTAAATTTTATCCACGAGTGAATCGTTTAACGTCGAGACGAAGTCGAGACGTTAATCATTCAAGAGTGGATAGTAATAACTATATCGTAGTGTATAATACAATATTTTTTTCTATAGCAAGAACTTTAACAGTTTCAAAAGAAAATAATGACAGTCAATCACATATCAAAACGTCAGTAGCTAGATCGGGTTGCTACGATAATACGAAGCTGTCATATTTAATTTAAACAAAAGTTAGAAAATTAAATTACTTTATCTATCCTTGATGTTAAAGTGCTACTTTATCTACCCTTGCTGTTAAAGTAAAACTTGACCTTTTGTTTTGAGTTGATAAAAGCACACTTTAACATGTGCTATAGAAAAAAATAATTTGTTCTGCGAATTGTCAAATATGAAATCATGTCGGTTCAAATAATTCTGTGCAACGCGATTTCATTAAACATTTATTACGAATAATTTTAAAATCAACTGTTTCGTCAACGATTTATTTAATTTAAAATGTAAAAACGTGAGTGCTAAATTCTCACCAATTAAATCAGCTTATACAATAATAAGAAAAAAAATATGCATTTATTATATGTACAATCTAATCTCATTCTCCTAATTAGTTCATCAAATAAGTTAAAAACTTAATGTAAACGTCTCAAGAAGTTAGCTTTCAATGCTAACGAAACTCGCATAAAAATAAATTTGATTGAACCATTTATTAATAGTTAATTTCCAAACCAAAAATTAAATTATGTAATACTAGCCACCAGTGAGACAAATATCTCATTTAATAACTTTTTTCTCGGACGGACCAGCGTCCCGGACGGACGGAAATCACGTGATTTCTCGAAAGCCGGAAGTGTCACGTGACTGAAATTCGGTTCCTGACGTGATATGACCATTCCAAACATATAACTTTCATAACTTTTTTCTCTATCTCTTACGGTTTGGCTGCTGAAACAGCGTCCCGGACAGACAAAACAGCGTCCCGGACAGACAAGTCTATTAGATAAAGGACTAGCAGTCCAGTGAGACAAATGTCTCATTTAACGCGCCTTCAAACCTCGATCGGTTAGGCAACCACCCAGACCTGCAAGGTGTCAAAGTGGTTGCCTAACCGATCGAGGATTTAAGGCGCAGAGGGTCGCAGCTACGTTTGGCGGCCGAAACAGTTTTTATTTAATACGCGTTCTATTTGAAAAACGGTCTTTTTGTGATTTCTCGAAAACCGGAAGTGTCATGTGACTGAAATTCGGTTCCTGAGCTGACACGACCATTCCAAACATATAACTTTAATAACTTTTTTCTCTATCTCCTACGGTTTGGCTGCTGAAACAGCGTCCCGGATAAAACAGCGTCCCAGACAGACACGTCTATTAGATAAAGGATTATGTGTGTTTGCGTTATTCTTTATTAACCAATAAAAATTATTGTTTTAAGTTCAGTATTTGTAATAGTTTTTACTTTATAATGTGTCCGCGGATTGGGTTCACATAAGATGTAAATGACAAAACATTTTCGAGTTAGGTGTTAATATTCTAGGAATCGTTCCTGCTTGTTCTCAAACCAAGATTTTGAGAAAGGAAATTAATTAATATACAGGGTGTTTTTAGAATTATGTTTAAAACAAAATTCCAAGAGTAAACTACCTTTATTAGAAGAGATAACAAACAAGTGTTAAGAAAAGTTGTTTAGAATTAAGAGTAATGGCAGACTCAATTTTCAGACAAATCGGCCACTCTTCATAGGAACTCTCTGAACTACTTGTAAACATTTTTTTAAAACTTATGATCGACCTGCACGCCTCTGAACGCCGCTTGCAAATAAACTCACCGTCGAACTACCGCGCTCAGTATGAATACCTACTAGTCTAAAAACTGTCCAGAAACCGCGCCGCTACCAAACCACTACCGCACCGCTGCCGCGCCGCTACCACTAGTCTGAATAGACCTGTGTCTTGGTGATGTGTTGACCTTGTTACTCTATCTCTTAGGTATGTGGTTCTGAGTATAACACAGTTAATTTGGTGCCCAACTATAAATGTTCTCACCGAGCCCGATTCCAATCGCCAAGGCTGCGGAAAAATGCCGACCCCACGGGATTCGAAAAGAGGACTTGCTTAAGGGTCCTCCAGCGGTCTTGTTGAAAATGTTTCACAAAACCAAACTGTTATAAAACGCACTAATTACACTTTGTTATATATCTCACGATTCGTATTTTAACAAGGAAAATCGCTAGCATTTTTTATTTAAAAAAAAGTAGTAATAAGAAATTTATTTCAAAAACACAGATAAAATATACACTTCTGATACTCCCTGCGAATTGTACAAGTTTGTTTCTTCCAGCTGTTTAAAGAATATGCGTGCGTCTTTAAATCGCCTCCGGTTTTAATGCACGCGGATATGTACAGGGTCGAACTCAAATAAGTATCGGTTTCGAGCGGTTTTAGATGGTGCGCGTCTAAAGACATTTTTGGAATTTTCGTTTTTAAAGATAATTGTTACCACATATTTTTTGTTTTTTATTAATGTGTTTAAATGTACACTAAGTAGTAGAATGGTAGACTAAGCTATCTCGCATGTAGGTTGTTTTAGAATGTAATCATAATTTCTTCTACTTCAATTGCGGTTTAAAGTCAATAGATTGCTGTAAGCAAATTGGCTTTTCTTGTGTATGTTTTTTGAGTCAGTTTCAGCCCCCGAACACAGGGGTCGACCAGCTTTCTGTTTTTTTTGCGAATGGTGATCGCTGGCAACCATTACTAGGTTATTTGGGAATTTAACATTTACTGAGCTAGAAAATCGGAAAACAAGGGCAAATTATTATTCAAATACGAAGGCGAGTGAGACGTCTTTTTTAAATTTAACGTATTCAGGTGAGGAGTTACTTCACGTCCCATTACATGTTCTAGGTCGTCGTTATTTCTTTCTCGGTTGAATAACCCTTCTATTAGCTCAATGATCAGTTCCTGCAGTCTTGTAGTTTTTATTTATTTGATGGCTATTTCAACCTTGTAGGTACTTGCTACTTGGTGGAATACCTTCAGCGTTTTCTCCATTAGAGTGATATCATTGTTAAGAATAAGAAAACCTCATGTTTTGATTACACTAATAGTTGCACGTTTCCTCTAGATGCTGTATTGCATTTGGAAAATAATGAATTGGTACAAGACATAGAAAATAAGAAATATATTCCAAATTTAAGAACTCCGAGCTTCTAAGACGTTCTACGAAAATATACGACACATTTTTAAAAATCGTCCAGTTTCTACATTGTCTATGTTGTTTACTAGTAAATTTGAGTGATATGGCCCAGGCAGTCCTTATCCATGTTTTCAAGAGTCAGTCATAGTTAGACTTTCTATTCCAGAAAATAAAAGCCCTCAGCGTTCTTACATTTGATATGTTTCTATGCAAATTCAAGTATCATCCATTGTAATCAGCTAGTCAAAAAATTGTGATTTTTGTATTCAAAGATTATTAGTAATAGTGTTTTCTATGGTCATTCATAATTACATATTCTTTACTCCAAGAAAAGAAAGCCACGGCTTTTTCTACATGTTCTAACGTTCGATGCCTTTTCGGGCGAATGCAGCTGTCATTATCATCGTAATCACCATTTTCTCAAGAACGGATTTAAAAATAATTTGATGTTAGCATCCGCTTCTGATTGGCATTTCATCATTTGGAATATGGCTTCGTATAAGATTTTCTTATATCAGTTTACGTACAGGTTTCATTTTCTCAGAAATGGATCTCTCACATTCCTTCCGTCTTTAATCACTTCTTCAAGCAAAATATGCTTTAAAGTCGTTTCCGTATTGATTAGTCTTCTGATTCTTCAATCCATTTATTTAAAGGTACATTATGAGATTATGACCCATTTTACTCCTTTTCTACAAAATCCTTCAACCTGACATTCTCAAAATAAAATTGACAGTTTCATATCTTCCATCTATTTATCAATATACTTTGCTTTTAAAAGTTAAATATTTTTTTCTAATTAATGCCATTGCTGAAAGAATGGAATCACCAAATCGCCGCAGCCAAGCAAACACGTGCCATAAATTTAGATGGGGTTGTGTAATTCCCGCCAGCAATGTCAGCAGACAGAAATAAGTATAACAGGTTTATGTTGGGCATAAATTTATGGGCCACTTTTCGAAGGCGTCGCGTCATGCGTTTGCTGCCGATTTTCAGCGCTGATCACCAGAACGACTTTCTTGTTCAACTGGAGGTTTCAAGATGTCCTTTCTCTGGATCTGCCTTCTCGCATCCTCACTAAATCACGAGTTAGTAAATGGGTCACGAGCTCCTAGCACGCAGCAGAAGAAATCATCGTAGTTGGAATGTCAAATTGTAGGCAGATAATTGATATTTGTTGGCGATCATGAGAGCAACTAAACCCCAAGGTTGCTCCCTAATTTTTGAGTCTGCAGACGGAGCTTTATTAAATAATTTCCGGGTTCTCTCGCATTTTTCTGGGGAATATCAGACTCCTCGTTGAGATTTATTGGGCCTACTCCGTCATTCCTGTTTTACCCCTTCAAGATTGTTTACAGTTTTCGAAACTGGGCCGAAGAAAAACGGCTTCTTTTTAAAGAACTGTCAGCATTGCAGTATCATTAGTATCACTAGTTGTGACGCATAAATTATTTTAAAAATTTATTGATAGACAATCTACCTTGAACCAAACAGGTGAAATACATAAACACTATCTACATGCCACTATCTTTCAAATATTTCAAATAAAATATATCTAGTTTTATAAAAAAAAAAGACACGAGCAGCGTGTACTCTCCCAAAACACCTTTATATAAGGAGGTAGAAATGTAAGAAATTATGAAGTTGATAAATGTCAGCCTTGTTCTACCATACAGAAGTGGTTACTGTATTTAAAGGGGATTAAGTTGTTGCTCTTTAAGACGAGAAACGTCTAAAAAGCTAATGTATTTGTGCCACCCTGAACATATAAATAACTCGATATTAAAAATAGCTAGTTTTTTCTAAAACAAAGATACTCTTATTGATTCTTTTTAACTCAGCGTTTCGTGGGGTATATGTGAAACTGGACATGAGAATAATTGCTGCGATATAGATTTCCAAATCGTTGAAAGCTCTGCGTCAATATTGAAAGTCACATTTCGAAGAAATAACTGAAGAGAAGAAAGGAGAGCACTTTTTGCAACTGATTGCAATGGACGAAACTTAAATTTACCACTATTTTCACCAAATAAAACAGCAATCTGAAGAGAAAAAATATTCTAGCTTTCTTTACTTGGCTATCATCATAGCCGTCACTCTCTTCTTCATGGCTCTTCTAAACAGCTGTCGAAGGGGGTTCACTGTCGAAGGGGGTTCAAACCAGTCTCTCAGGTTGTTCAACCAATTATAGTGTTCTGATTAGCTAAAGGACGTCGTGAAGTTGAGCGCCGAGATCAGTGTCAGATTTCAAAGTGTAGTGCCTGTATAGGAGACAAGAGTTTCTAGGCACTATCTAATTAGACCTTGCCAGCCGCAACTGCAGAATATTTTATATCATTTAATGAGTAAACTTGCCTTTCTTTGGTGAAGAAAATTGCATGCTAGTTTTATTCTATAAAGCAACTATGGATAGATTAAAATCCAGCAAGCAGTTATAGGAGAAACCAGCGATTTTAGTGAAGTTCAAAGAATTCATAAGCTTATTGCTTAATCAGAATGAAATGTATAGTACTTTTTCCAATATAATAAAGTAGTGCTCACAACGTCTGAATAATTTTGTTCAATTCGTGCTTAACTACTGCAGGCAGTCATTTACCAATAATAGGCTCATCTAGACCTACGATTAAAGTACCACGTACGACAAATCATAGAAAAAAGGGAAAACGTACGGCTAAACTTTCTTTTTATAGATCGCTCTTTGAAACGTTGATCTATACTAAAAAAAACTATTCATTCAACCTGAAAATTTACAAATTAATTTTATAAATAATATTCCAATTCATTCATTACCTTTAGCCTCCTTTATCTTTGATGCCGAAGACTATTCCAATATAAATAATAAGATTATTCTTTCTTGATTTTTGTGTAATCGTTTTGTCAAGCATAAGTACGTAAGTTTGAAGCCTCTTATGCCATACACATGTACAGGGTGTTTGTGTTATTTTGACAACCACCTATTGGGTTTATTATTAAAGTAACTAAATACGAAAGTACCAACATTTATTACAAGAGAAAACAAATGAGCATCATAGAATACTAAAATGGCATCACAGTCAGTTTTTTATGTACTAAGGGCGTAAGAAGTCGTTTATGATCCGTGCCGTGGAAATTAGATCAAACTCGGTCTACGACTCAACTAGATAATTTTCATGTCGCGTGCAATAAACGGCCACTTTTAGCACTCGATCATAAATATATATTTTGCACTCTAATTTTTAAAGTTCACATTTTACTTTACAGTTTCTAAAGTAAATAAATAATTCTTTATATATATAAAGAATCTAAAACAGGCTCTTTTTTGCTAGTGGCGTAAAAGCTCGAGGTACGGAATACCAAAGATTATAACACGTTACAAGGGCTAAAGACGCAGGAGGTGCATACAAAACTTTATGTACGATGGAAGTTTTATGTATAAAAGGATATCCAAATTATATAAATCGTTGCCAATAAAAACACAGCACCGCTTACAGCTGTTTCAGCTGAATAGTACCTTTGAAACTACGGTTTTTATTAATACATGTTAATAAATAATATCTAAAACAACGTCACTGGGCGAAAAAGGGTTTTATTGCCCGAGGGCGAAAAAGACTTTCTTTACCCCTGAAAATGAAGTTTAAAAACGCAAGTTAGTAATCGATCGTACATAAAGACATTTCATGATAAACACTTTCAGTCACGACTAGGTTGATATATCAAAAACTATTTTTCAATCTCTTGACAATTCATTTCGTGTTGCGAACGTTTAATTACTTCAAAATGTGTGTTATTTTGTTATTTTTCGTATATAATATGTGTGTAAATACGGTTTATTAAATTCCTTCCGTTTTACTGGACTCTGGCTAAGAGTTGCATAAAGCATCCTCACTTAAGCCGTAAAAATAATTTTTACACATTAAACACATAAATAACTATTTTGTTATATCGTACTATAACATTAGTATTACAGTAACTAAGACATAAACAGAAAACGCATCTTTACGGTACTAATAACCTAAAGAATTACTTTACGGTACTAAGAACCAGATCCGCAGAAGATTTCTAGTACATGTTTCAAGCTACTGAACCGTCTTATTCTACCTTGCGACAAATTTGAAAGTTATCGGCAAAATTAGAAACACCCGGTCTGTGACACCAGGCACCGGGCACCACTACTGAAAGGTTTAATTATCTTATTATTGTATCAACTTCAAAACTCTTATATAATGTTTAAGGCTTTCGCGGGCACCTGAATTGTTAATATAAGAATTAAATTTCAGCTTAGACAGCGTCCTATTTGTAGACAAACATCCAAAATTACTTGGCTTAATGAGAGTAACACCTTGTGAACTCAAGCAAGGGTTTTGTGTAACGGTTATGTTCTTTGGTTGCTCGTGAACTCTTACAAGGCACCCATGATTTGGTCCGTGTTATTAGAGTACCCTGTGAACAAGAATACCTACTTAGACATATTTGGCCTTTTAACTGCTTGTGCACCCATATAGACTACGGCAAAGTTCAAATCTTTCTTTAGCAAGAATGTGGTCCGTTTATCCAGTTGTGTATTACGCGTGTCTTTTTACGAATATCCCGAAATCACTAGTTGGAGTATTCGGTATCTCTTACCATTCGTCGTGACATTGCCAAAGTAACCTAGCTATCTCTGCATGATGATGTTTAGCAGTTCTTGATTTAACTATCCGGTGCAGTACATCAAGGTTTCTCACTTGGTAGACCCATAATATTTTCACTAGCCGAATATGTATCTTTCAAAGGCCCCTATATTCTTCTCAGATGATTTGGTCAATATCTAAGCCTTGACTCCACTCAGTAATATCGGATATGCATAAAATTCCACACTAGCTTTTCATGGCTAAGGTCAGATCTCTATTGCAGATGAAATGCCTCATGTTTAATCTTGTTTTCTCTATCCGTGTTCACATTTCTGCTGCACGATCCCATTGTTGGTTAAAAGTTTTTATTAAGTAGACAAGTTTATCTACTCTCGCGATATATTGGTCTCCCACCGTTAGTCTACCTTGCGCAGGTGTACCTCCAACGGTTTTCTTAATGTTTAGGTTCAAAGTGCGGTCTTCACTAGATGGTCTTACTAGATTTAATAGTAATTGAAGATCACCGAGCGAATGTTGTTGATCATCAAACAATCTAAAGCTAACAATGCGTCTATATGTTAAATAAAGATAACACACAACCCTCTCACATTGCTCTGAAAATTAAGAATCGCTATTGTAAGCGGCATTATGCTCCTTTGAAATTAACTTCTAGACTTTTTTGTGTCCTACGCATGTGAAAAATATATTCAAAGTGCTGAAATTAGGTTTCTGAGATTAATAGCAATGTGGCGTTGTCTATAAACCAGTAAGTGTTCAAAGTCAATTGTCTGTGTTGCATTAAAAAAAACTTTCTAATGTCAAAAACATGATATGTAACGTCGCTCGAGGTAAATTTTCTAAACGTCAAGAACTAATTTGTATACATCCCGCCTATATACGCTGTCTAGCTAACTGCACTATCATCAAAGCAGCAACAAAGAGTACCGAGAACACTATACAAGAAGGATTGCGATCGTTCCTTCTGAGTAATGTGACAGGACCATTTCAATAGCATGCAGAGGATACAACCCTTTACGATAACAGAGGGAATTTCAAACCCAAATATATCCGAAAAGGATCACCTGCGGGGAAAAAGCGAGTAAAGAAAAATTTAAGCAAGTCACAGGAAGCCGGTCAAAAACCGTCGTATTCCGAGACCCTTGCGTTTAGCACGACTGACAATGGGTGTTGTCCTTGAAGAATGTCCGAGATTTCTTCGAGCAGGCGTCCTTTATGGAACCCCTTCTCCTTGCGTAAAGAGCAGCTATTTACCAGCAGACAGCCTGGCGTGTCGATATGACGTCCCATATTCCGGCTTGCTTACTCTAGGCAAGACGAGAGCTTTGGTCAGCTTCCAAAGCCTGTTAACACCAAATAAACATTACGAGTCATATTCCGGTGTTTGTGTATATAGTTCTCTATATTCATGTAATCTATATATTAATGTATTTGTGTTACATGTACGAACGTATCTGTTGGTATTATTTTGTGTTCTGAAATAAATAAATAGGAATTTTGTTGTTATATCGGTTTTTATTCGTCGAAGCTTAACCTACGCGTTCCAGCATAAGGAAAACCGATCAACAACAGTAAACACTTCTAAAGCAGCTTAAAGTAGAATCGACGAGAAATTCGAAAATTAGAAAGGAATTGAACGTATACAGTTTAGAAGAGAAGTAAACACCTCCCGTGAAAACTGTATAGCAACTAAGAGCATTGTGTTTAAAACAAGAGAAGTAAGCATTTATTTTATCTTATGTACTTACATAAACATAAACAAATTTTACCTTTTTTAAAAATAACCATTCAAAACCCTCAGTTCTAAATTATAAACAAAAAATAAAACTTTATCAACCTTCTAGCGTTATACTGTAATAACTGAACTAAACCATATTTGTTTGATATTTCATGGAAATCGAATTGAGAATGTCTAAATGAAATCCCAAAAAGTTGCAGACCTGTACTATATACAGTTTGGTCCATTAAGAGTGCAACAAATGGGACATTTTTTTATTAGTTGTACAACCAAAATTTATACACTCGCCACAAGTTAGTGCATGTTCGATAACCATATCAGGTGCATTTCGAATGGCTCCAAGTCAAACAGCATACAGGGCAGGACAAAAAATATGAAATTCGTTCAAGAATAAAGTTACCTTATTTAAAATAATATGACAAAATTTTATTGAGAAAAGTTGTTTAGAATCACAAGTTATGCTCAAATACAAAGTCAGGGCCTCCTAGTCGAATTCTTATTTTTTTCTGGAAAATTTTGTTTTAGCCCCGTATTTTCATAAGAATTGGAAATAAAATTGTAGGCTTTAATTGTGAGTTTCTTCACATGTAAATTATTATTAGTAAAGCAGTTGCCTTGTTAAAAAAAATATTTGCGAAATTCTAAAGTTCTGTTAAATATCGTTGCAACAAACGTGAAGTGAAGGGTTACCTAAAAAAATATAAATCCAAGTAAATTTTACAAATATGCTTCAAGTTGCTAAAAATTATTTAAAAGTGATGTGGTTGTGGCTAGTTTAAATACATATAAAATCATAATAATGAAAATATGTATCATACGGGGGTAATACAAAATTTTCCAAAAGAGAATAAAAATTCGAATAGGAGGCCATGATTTTCTATTTGGGCATCATTTTTTATTCTAAACAATTTTTCTCAACAAAATTTTGCTATATTTTTGGAACTAAGGGGACTTTATTCTTTCACCAACTTCATATATTTTGTCCGGCCCTGTATGCTGTTTGACTTGAAGCCATTCTAAGGGCATCTGATATGGTTATCAAACATGCACTAACTTTTGGCGATATTTAAATTTCGGTTGTACAGCTAATAAAAAAATGTCCCATTTGTTGCACACTTAATGGACCACACTGTATATTAATAATTAAATATGTAAAAACCATTTAAAAGAAAAGTGCGGTTTGCTACAGCTCAGTTTATATAGACTTAGCACACGGTTGCCATACGCATTCATTCTTCGTAATCGGTTAAACCGGTGCTTTCAGTGTGGTATGGCCGTTATCATAGTATGCGATGTACAGGATTGCGCCATATGTGTCAAAAAGACGGGAAGTAACTATTTTGAAGCCCAGACTAAGATAATGTAATATTTAAGATTTAAAGGTGCCAAAAAATAAACATTCGTATACGCATCTTTCAATAAGTTCTATAAAAATCTTGCCGGGCCGAGATTCGAACTAGCGACCTTAGGATCGGCAGTCCGGCAGTCAACGTTGATGGTATGGTTGCTCAACCACTTAATATCTACTCCTAGTAGCACTAATACAAGTCGAGAAACACATAAAACAGCGGCGCAGGAACTACTGTAATTAATGGGGGGGGGGGGGGCAAATTTTTTAAAATGTTTTAACATGACTAAGCTTTGTGTTTGTGTTCCATAAACACTTTAGTATAGTATTATTTAGCGTCTCTAAAGTGCCACTTTGGTCCATAAAGTAAACTAAAACGGCCGCCTGTCAATATCAAATAGTTATTGTCAAAATAAATGTAATTTTATTCAAATCAGAAAAGAATATTATATTAACTGAAAACTGTACAAACAATAAAAAGAAATTCATCTTTAATACCTTACGGTAATAGGTAGTTATTCCTGATATTGATAACGCAATTAAACTAGAAGAAGCACATTTCGAAACTATAAAATGTTCCAATAGCAAGTTCTATTTTCTAATGTGTCTAATATAAATGACTGTAGATTGTAAATAAATAGAAATCTTCTGCATTGCATTCGAACGCTTTGCATGCAACTCGTACATAATCAGTCCTTATTTGACTCGTTCTCTTTATCGCTACGCTACGGTCGTTCTGCATAAAATGCTTTTTTTCAATTTTGTCTGTCTGCCTGTTGCCTGTGTAGCTCAAGAAATATTTGTTGAAGGAAGATGATATTTTGCACGCACCTAGCATACAACCGAGAAAATATCAGAGAAATATACAAGTGTAAGTACCTTAAAAGTAAAATGTTGTATATTTTTGTTTTAACTGAGAAATAGAAAGAGTAATAATTTTTATATAGCTCAGGCTTTGTCATCGTCTAAAATGACACCTAACAGATACAGGGTAAACATCAGCAGAATATACCACCAAGAATACAATTTGGATTTTGCTCATCCCATGCCACTACCCATCAGCGTCTAATGATCACAAATTTAATAAACAATGTGTTCGAAAATAAATATCACACAGTAATAAATAGCCTTCTTTGATATAAAGCAGGCTTTCGACAAAGTATGGATACACGGCCTACTGTACAAACTGAAGTGTTGTAATGTACCACTGCGTCTCTATGGAATCATATCTTCATTCTTATTGAATATATTCTACAACATAAAACGAAACTCCAAATTATCAATAATCCAATACATTTAAGCGGGAGTGCCGCAAGGCTTAGTTCTAGGGCCAATACTTTACAACATATTTGTGCACGACATTTCGATCCCTGATAACGTCTAAGTTGTTTTGTTTGCAGATGACACAGCCTATATTACACAAAATGATAATTTAGCGGTAGCAGTAAACATATTACAAATAGGCATCGATATTCTTTTGAGTTGGTATAATAAATGGAGAATTGAACTAAGCCCAAAGAAATGTCAGGCTAAAATATTTACACTCAAGCGCATATCTAATCCCAATAATCTTCAAATCGATAACAACAGTATTGAATGGAATCCCAATGACAGCGCATTTAACTATTTGGGCTTATATTTTGACAAACGACCTACATGAGGATATCACATCAATAAGAAGTTGAACTCATATCATGCGAGACTCTCTCAATTTTACCCACTTTAGAATAGGAAAACTCCCTTAAAAAATCCTGCTGTCAGCTACTCTAGAAACCGCTAATTATACCAATAATCATGTACGGATCAGTAATTTGGTGCACAGCAAGCAAAACACACATCAACAAAGTTTTTCAAAACAGAGTTCTTAGGTTAATATGCAATACAATATGGTGCACCTGAAACAGCCAAATACATCGAGAGCTCAATATGACATGTATCTAATAAAACATGACAGAGATCGGTATCATTTTTTGATAATATTACCAAATGCAGTGGAGCAGTTCACTTTGGCCTTGACACCCAAATTCCACCTGAAGACAGAAGATTAAAACGCCGAATTGTAACGGATCTCTTACTTCACAACGGATGAACTAAGTGAGCGAGTGCGCAAATAAATTTAAGTGTAACTGTCAGTGCTAGTGCAATAAACTGAACCAACCTGTAGATAAACTCATAGATGTAACTAGGGCCCAGTTCCTTAATGTAATCAAATGTTATTAAATGCATATTAGTTAAAAAATCAATGTATAGCATTACATGCTGATCTAGGTGTATTATATTAATAAACAACATAGATAGCTCGTTACAACAAATGTCGGTTATCGTTGACGAATGGATGATTCACACAATATCCTATAAAAGTACTTGATATTCCCCTGTTTCGAATTCTGAAGGGGTAAATGTGATTGACTTAAGATGGCGCCATGGCAGTAACATCGTTGGACCTATTTATTTATCCCCAACATGGTGTATTATATTAATTTAAAAAAAAATAGATAGCTCGTTACAACAAATGTCGGTTATCGTTGACGAATGGATGATTCACACAATATCCTGTAAAATTACTTGGTATTCCCCTGTTTCGAATTCTGAAGGGGTAAATGTGATTGACTTAAGATGGCGCCATGGCAGTAACATCGTTGGACCTATTTATTTATCCCCAACATGGTGTATTATATTAATTTAAAAAAAAATAGATAGCTCGTTACAACAAATGTCGGTTATCGTTGACGAATGGATGATTCACACAATATCCTGTAAAATTACTTGGTATTCCCCTGTTTCGAATTCTGCGCCATGGCAGTAACATCGTTGGATCTATTTATTTATCCCCAACATGGTGTATTATATTAATTAAAAAAAATAGATAGCTCGTTACAACAAATGTCGGTTATCGTTGACGAATGGATGATTCACACAATATCCTGTAAAATTACTTGGTATTCCCCTGTTTCGAATTCTGCGCCATGGCAGTAACATCGTTGGACCTATTTATTTATCCCCAACATGGTGTATTATATTAATTTAAAAAAAATAGATAGCTCGTTACAACAAATGTCGGTTATCGTTGACGAATGGATGATTCACACAATATCCTGTAAAATTACTTGGTATTCCCCTGTTTCGAATTCTGAAGGGGTAAATGTGATTGACTTAAGATGGCGCCATGGCAGTAACATCGTTGGACCTATTTATTTATCCCCAACATGGTGTATTATATTAATTAAAAAAAAATAGATAGCTCGTTACAACAAATGTCGGTTATCGTTGACGAATGGATGATTCACACAATATCCTGTAAAATTACTTGGTATTCCCCTGTTTCGAATTCTGCGCCATGGCAGTAACATCGTTGGATCTATTTATTTATCCCCAACATGGTGTATTATATTAATTTAAAAAAATAGATAGCTCGTTACAACAAATGTCGGTTATCGTTGACGAATGGATGATTCACACAATATCCTGTAAAATTACTTGGTATTCCCCTGTTTCGAATTCTGCGCCATGGCAGTAACATCGTTGGACCTATTTATTTATCCCCAACATGGTGTATTATATTAATTTTAAAAAAAATAGATAGCTCGTTACAACAAATGTCGGTTATCGTTGACGAATGGATGATTCACACAATATCCTGTAAAATTACTTGGTATTCCCCTGTTTCGAATTCTGAAGGGGTAAATGTGATTGACTTAAGATGGCGCCATGGCAGTAAAATCGTTGGACCTATTCATTTATCCCCAACATGGTGTATTATATTAATTTAAAAAAAAATAGATAGCTCGTTACAACAAATGTCGGTTATCGTTGACGAATGGATGATTCACACAATATCCTGTAAAATTACTTGGTATTCCCCTGTTTCGAATTCTGCGCCATGGCAGTAACATCGTTGGATCTATTTATTTATCCCCAACATGGTGTATTATATTAATTAAAAAAAATAGATAGCTCGTTACAACAAATGTCGGTTATCGTTGACGAATGGATGATTCACACAATATCCTGTAAAATTACTTGGTATTCCCCTGTTTCGAATTCTGCGCCATGGCAGTAACATCGTTGGACCTATTTATTTATCCCCAACATGGTGTATTATATTAATTAAAAAAAAATAGATAGCTCGTTACAACAAATGTCGGTTATCGTTGACGAATGGATGATTCACACAATATCCTGTAAAATTACTTGGTATTCCCCTGTTTCGAATTCTGAAGGGGTAAATGTGATTGACTTAAGATGGCGCCATGGCAGTAACATCGTTGGACCTATTTATTTATCCCCAACATGGTGTATTATATTAATTAAAAAAAATAGATAGCTCGTTACAACAAATGTCGGTTATCGTTGACGAATGGATGATTCACACAATATCCTGTAAAATTACTTGGTATTCCTCTGTTTCGAATTCTGAAGGGGTAAATGTGATTGACTTAAAATGGCGCCATGGCAGTAACATCGTTGGACCTATTTATTTATCCCCAACATGGTGTATTATATTAATTTAAAAAAATAGACAGCTCGTTACAACAAATGTCGGTTATCGTTGACGAATGGATGATTCACACAATATCCTGTAAAATTACTTGGTATTCCCCTGTTTCGAATTCTGAAGGGGTAAATGTGATTGACTTAAGATGGCGCCATGGCAGTAACATCGTTGGACCTATTTATTTATCCCCAACATGGTGTATTATATTAATTTTAAAAAAATAGATAGCTCGTTACAACAAATGTCGGTTATCGTTGACGAATGGATGATTCACACAATATCCTGTAAAATTACTTGGTATTCCCCTGTTTCGAATTCTGAAGGGGTAAATGTGATTGACTTAAGATGGCGCCATGGCAGTAACATCGTTGGACCTATTTATTTATCCCCAACATGGTGTATTATATTAATTAAAAAAATAGATAGCTCGTTACAACAAATGTCGGTTATCGTTGACGAATGGATGATTCACACAATATCCTGTAAAATTACTTGGTATTCCTCTGTTTCGAATTCTGAAGGGGTAAATGTGATTGACTTAAGATGGCGCCATGGCAGTAACATCGTTGGACCTATTTATTTATCCCCAACATGGTGTATTATATTAATTAAAAAAAATAGACAGCTCGTTACAACAAATGTCGGTTATCGTTGACGAATGGATGATTCACACAATATCCTGTAAAATTACTTGGTATTCCCCTGTTTCGAATTCTGAAGGGTAAATGTGATTGACTTAAGATGGCGCCATGGCAGTAACATCGTTGGACCTATTTATTTATCCCCAACATGGTGTATTATATTAATTTAAAAAAAATAGATAGCTCGTTACAACAAATGTCGGTTATCGTTGACGAATGGATGATTCACACAATATCCTGTAAAATTACTTGGTATTCCCCTGTTTCGAATTCTGAAGGGGTAAATGTGATTGACTTAAGATGGCGCCATGGCAGTAACATCGTTGGACCTATTTATTTATCCCCAACATATAGTTCCAGCGAACTTTCCCTTGCCCCCCCTGTAAGCTGGCAGCTATAATTTTTCTTGGTGCAGGTCCGAATATTATCGCTTTGGAGAAGTGTGACTGTTTTAGTAAAGTGACAATACCTAGCCTCCTTCGGAAAGCTTTTGTTTTTCTTATGCCGTAAATGACGTTTTCCCTGTAAAAATCTAGTGTTCACTTCCTACCATTGGCGTAAATTCTTGAGCCAAGATGTTTCCGATGATCGGGCCTTTGTTGAATGCAGGTGAAATAACAAGAGTGACCGAACGCACGTTCCGCACTCCCTTAAGATATTAACACTTTCAGACGAGTCACTATCTAATGTAATAGCAACATTCTAGTATAAGTTGACTATAATACTTGACTATAGAAGGATGTTCGTAATCTTATCATATTGAACTGTAGGGGATGTCTTTTCCTAGTCGATAAAACAGCAAAAACTTCAAGATTTACATCACGGCATCATTAAACAAGTACAAGTATGCTGAATAAAGCCTTCCTTGTAAGTAAATCTTTTCTAAAACCAATCTGAGCGTTGTTAACATTTGCAGTATATATTTCTAGAAACAATATTCAGAAATCATACACCATACGAATACGGTTGATGTTCATAACCCCTGTAAAAGGTCATTATTTCTGAACTTTAATAAGAACTGCCTTTTATGTAGTACCTAATAAGCTTTCAGCCTAAATTAAAAAGACTCAGGACAGATATGGTGCGTAGCGAATATCATGGTATTATTGCGCTTTTATATGTGTGGTTAAATGAATCAAGTAATAACGATAAAGAACTCTTTTTCAAACTAAGAACATCCGCTGTGATACCATTATCCTCATCTGTATTGTTTTTCAAGAGTTCTTTAACGTATTCTTTCCAATCGTCTACTTTTTCCAAAGTGCTTATCAGAATTTTGTCTTCTTCGTTCATCAATACCTTGCTTTCTCTGTTTCGGTGGTTTTCTGCAACTTCAGTTTTAGTGTTTTTATTTCCACGTATCATCTAACTGAGAATTCTTCTTTTGCTGCCCTGATCTCCCTTCAAAACCTTTCTAGAAGTGTTCTAGATCTGTCAAGATGTCTCTTCTTCTATATTCGCCTGTGCTCCATCAATAATAAAATTTTATCCGTCATCCGTAGCTTTTCTTTCACTCATATGTCAGAACTCATTTTATCTTCAAGAAAAGAGTAGGAACTTAATTTACAGTTATTTTGATCTTTTTCCACTTGTCTTCAGTGCCGTCACAGTTCTACGCATTCTGAATATCGTTGGTCGAACCTAAAACGTTTGCACCTCTACTTTTGTGGTTGGATTTAGTAACTTATTTGAAGCAATGTTGCTACCGTTTCTTAACATATTTCTTTGGTTGAATATTAAGTGAGGTAATATTTTGACTTTTTTTATGAAATTCCTGCATCTTTTCTTGATCGTTATATAATCAACCTGGTTTCTCACATTGTTGTCTGTGTTTGCTGTCCACGACATTATTTTCTGGATAATACACGTGATAACAGTAATCTGACATTATTTAGAATACTAAGTAGATTGATGTTAAGTTTTTCAATTTTTCTTACTAAATTGTTTCGCACTCATACTAAGGGTTTTTCTGAAGAATAAATACAAGGTGATTTCCCGTTGCCTTCCTTGCGCAGTTTTGGAACCATTGTCACCAATGTGGCTGCACTTCTAACTATACGTTACATCGCCTTTCTTGTGAAAAGTACTAATTCTAAGATTGCATTGTTCCACTCTCAAAGTATATTTTCTTCTTGAATACTTTTATTGAGTAACTCACATACTCAATTTAGGTAATATAATTCCTATGGTTCGATATCTTTCTTGCAATGTTTTTCTGTTGTGCTCTAATTATTTCTTTATTTACCCTTAGGCCTTTGTAAATTCCATTGTTCAGTTTCTTTGTACTTATCTTATTGATGTCCTCTATATAATAAACATTCCAATTAGTTCGCACTAAAAGATTCTACTAAAGGAAATGTAAATTCTGAAAATTCCTCAGATCTTCTAATAATTCACAGGAAAAGTTCAACCCTTTCTGAATTGTCACATAATAGAAGAACCGCAGAAGGCCAGCCTATAAATAAAATTTCAGCTTCAGTTAAACGTACATTGTTCGCAGATGTTGCCAATCGTACTGCCATTGGTCTTATTCGCCGGCACTCAGATTGTTCCTGACAAATGTCTCCTGTATTTCCAGATCGTTGCCATAATAGCCCAGTATAGCTTACCTAAGTACGGTTTTATTCCCTCTTAGCTTCCATTAAAGCTTCAAATAACATTTCTCTACTTCGCGGTACAATTTTAATCTTTGCTAAATTACCAACGGATTTACAAGCAATTGCATCAGTAAAACGGCGCAAGCAGATTATTTAGAATGTTATATTTAAATATTTAGTTCTATGATTTTATTAAGACAAGTTTTAGATATAATAGTACGAGCCATCCAGTGTTGATTTTGGTATACAGAAATTTAATGCTATACCTTATAACAAAAGTCTAATAGGCATTTCTAACTATCCACATAATAACTAAACTTTGAAAATAGTCTTTTAATTAAAACGAAATACCTAGAAAATAAACCTTAAATTAATATTAATCTCCTACTCTCTCCGGCGAAAACAAAAATACATGTAGGTAGCAGTCGTTAACCCCAACAATTTCTACGATCAAGGCTAGACGCCTACCCGGCTTTCGAGCAAAGACGACTCGTAGTACCACAAATTTGTGATACTAAACAGGCCTAATATAAAGGGAAGAAGAAGAAAGCTATTAACCTTCTTCAATAAGTTGATTAATTATCCTCTTCTTCGTCAGCACGTTTTGTTAGACGTTCTGTGGCCCATGAGTTTGATACTCACACATACAGCTTCCCGCCTTCGATTGCGGTTGTTTGCTAAACCTATTGCTACACTAAACTTTCTCCCCATAATGTTTTCGGCAACATGTCTGAGGTAACATCAGCCTAACGTTTTGGAAGACGTCCTTTCTGTTCTTTTTTCGTTTGCTTTTTTCAGATCTACCAATCTCTCAATATTGTATTACCTCTTATTAATGTGGCCAAAAATAAAAGGAAAGGGGAACGTGATTATTAAAACATTTGCTCAATGTGCCCTCCATAGGACTATAAGCACTTGTCTCTACACCCATAATTCAAAAGCAGTCATGAGTTCTGTGCCAGCTTCCCTAACAGTCAATATTACACACGCATACATATAATATTATTGAACGAACGTGAGCATTTACCAGCCCTATCTTCATCAGTATACCTCTCTCATGCCATATTTGGCTCAACTAAACTGTTGTATATCTTACCAAATGTATACAGTGACAGATTTCCATTTGGCTACTGTCCGAGTTGCCAATTAGCGCACCGGGGTATAATACTTTCCTAATCACCTCACGCTGATCTATTCTACGCACGTTAATGTAGTTTAAATTTTCACGGCCTTTAATGACTATTTTAGTTTTGTGGTAATTGATATTTAAACCATAAATATAGCTGACTCCCTCTAATCATTCGAAAAGTTATAGCAGCTTTATCTCATTGGATATCGCTGGTGAATGTTCAATTAGAGATTGTGCTTCCACCAAGAGCAACATCCCCATGCTATTGTTTTAAAACGATTAATACCGAGATAATTATTTTATGGAATATAAGTCTCTTATTCCAATCTTCTACTTAAGTAAAGAGACGGTGCAAGAAACGCAATAATTATGTCATCGGAGAGATGCAATAGATTCAGCTCTAAAGCACACAGATATATATATATATATATATTTTTCATAACAAAAAAGCCGAATGCTAAAAGCTCCTGCCGAATGTTTCATAAAGATACGTAAAACTCCGAAATACTTCAATATATAATACATAATACAATAATTATAATACATCAATAGTCAAGTTGATGTATGCAAATATTACAATTGCGATGGCATTAAAAAATAATACCGAGCTCCGTAGTCTAGTGCGTTGCACGTCTACCTAGCACTCGGGAGGTTGTGGGTTCGATTCCCGCGACCGTTTGCCTTGATTCAGGATTTTAGGTGGTTTTCTTGAGTCAACAGAGTACCTTCCCTGAGGTGAATGCCGGGGCAGTATTTCTCCACCGTTCCTGACCTTTCTTCCAGTCTACACCCCTCCTTTCACTCACCCATCCCGAGCTTCCCGTTCCTGGTTGAAGAGGGACGGAAGGTCCCTATAGCAGCCCTCCCCCAGTTGGGGGAATTGAAATGACCTTATCCTTTCCTTTTTTCTTAGAAAAATTATTACTTTATTACACCTACTAGAACTTGTTACGATTTTTCCTTGTTTCTTTATAGGGAAAGTACTCTATTCTTTATTTTAACGGTTTTTCGCTTCAGAAAACATTTAGAACGAATAACTATGTTTTAGTCCAGTCAAGTTAGCTCGTAAACTAGTTGTTGGCTTACAAAAATTCGCAAGAAGCTGAATATTGCTACATATGTTGAGAACACCATCATAAACAAATTGTGAAAAGTCCCCACCGATCCCACGTGTGCATAAAAAATTATTCAAGGTCAAAGTTCGAAATAATGGGTTGTTTGCATTTTTCAGCCAAACGGTCAGTTTTATCATGTAAAATATGTCAGACAAAAATTATCTATAAAAATTGTTCTTACACGTTTTTTCCTAAGAATTACTATTTCTGAGATATAGCGATTCTAAAAGTTGAAAAAGTCGTGTTCTCCATTATATGCACGAGTACGCCGCCTATATACATTACGGGACCCGTAGTATAAGTTAAAATATTGATCTGTAAAAAAAAATTCACAATTTTGCTTCATTTGTAATAAAGATTTGACTGAAAGTGATATTGTTACGGTTGATCGTGGCATGAAAACGTTGATTGATGCAAGTGTTGAAAGAGATGAAGGATTTTCTGAATACTTGAAAGACCAAAAATCTGTGACAATTCACGTGCAAGCACTCGTCGTTATTTTCGTCGCCGCAGAAACTCGTAACTGAATCGCAAAAATTATTGTCGGCAATATTTTGACCTCTCGTCCTATTATTACTGAAAATATTTTAGTCAAACAAGCTAATAATGACACTGATGTCCTCATACTTGAAACAGCAATAGAACAATTCAACCCGACAAATACAAATATTGTTGTTGGTGAAGATGTTGATTTATTGGTATTACTCACTGTTCGAACTCCAACCGAGAAAATTATTTATTTTTTAAAACCTGGGAAGGCTCAATAGCGATCGGAAATATTTTCCTTCAAAAGTTTATCCGCCTCTCCAAAATGCGAAAATTACATCCTATTTTTGCATGCAATTATTGGCTGCGATACGACATCAGCAATTTTCAGGAGGGGTAAAACAAAAATTTTAAAATTATTTGAAAAACAAAACTTAGTTGATTGTGCTTTAATCACCAACGGAATTCGCTTCCTTCTTTCTATACATATATGGAGCTCCAAAAAAATACCTGCTTAGATAAGTTTTGATATAAATCTTTTGTAAAACAGACTCGTAACAAGAAACGAGTACAATTATCCTGTCTTCTCCCAACCTCTGCTTTTGCTCATCAACATCTTTATCGAGTATATGATCAAGTTCATGTGTGGCTTGGTAATCAACTAAACCCAGAAGACTGGGGTTGGAAGTTAACTAACGATACGTTGGAACCAATCTAGACTTTACTTCCACCTGCACCAGAAAAGCTCCTCAATGCTATTTTTTGCAACTGCAAAAGGAGGTGTACTTCTAATTGCGGCTGCAAAAGGCGGATTGTTTTGTTCCGCAGCATGCACCAGTTGTCAAGGCCAGTCCTGCTCCAATGTTGAATCTCCAACAGAAGAGGATTCTTACGAGATCAGCGACGAGACAACTGATGATTTGCTGTTACAACAATTCACTTGTACCCAGCAGGAAGAAGCAGAAGAAGAAGAAGCAGAAGAAAAAGAAGAAGAAGAAGGAGAATGAGAAGAAGAAAAAGAATGAGAAGAAGAAGAAGGAGGAGAATGAGAAGAAAGAGAAGACAACACTTGACGTTCCATTAGATAATTAATCGTGGAATAGGCCTACCGGGGAAGCCATATTAAAAAAAAATGCGTCAATTACACTACCTCACAGGAGGCGTGGAAACGTGTGCATATTATGGAGAACACGACTTTTTCAACTTTTAGAATTGCTATATCTCAGAGATGGCAATTCTTAGGAAAAAAAGTGCAAACACAATTTTTATATATAATTGCATGATCTACAATTTTTGTCTGACATATTTTTATGATAAAACTGACCGTTTGGCTGAAAAATGCAAAAAACACATTTTCGCGAACTTTGACCTTGAATAAATTTTTTTGCACAGGTGGTATCGATGGGGATTTTTCACAATTTGTTTATGATGGTGTTCTCAACATTAGTACCAATATTCAGCTTCTTGCGAATTATTGTAACCTTGAATGTCTATTTTGACCGGACTATTTTGTAAATACGGGGAGCTCCGTTGGAAAATCGTATAGTTAGTATATTATACACCAAGCTTGAGAGGTGAACTATTATTATATATTATATTCTTTTAGATCCTGCGGCGCGTAGCGTTGAAGGATATAATGTGCGAGGTTTATAATAGTATTCTCAACTAAGGTATATTTAATATTTTTTTCACTACTAACATTGACCAATTACATATTTGAATCGGTTATATCTTTATATTAGCCATTTCTAACTTATTTCTTAATATTTTGAAATATTCTAGTAGTCTGGGAGTCCAGTTCTAAAACTAAAAAAGGTGACATTCGATTTTAAATGTCAATTTGCAGAAAACAGAAAAATTACGTATTTGATTCGTTTAGATCTTGATATTGGCCATTTCTAAATTATTTCTCGTTGATAACGAGGGCATATTGTCCTTCGAAACGTTCATTATTTAATATTTTTCATTTTCAGAGTGGCGAAATACCCAAATAACCATATCAAGCCTGGGAGTCAAACTAAAAAAAAGTGACACGATTTTAAATGTCAATTTGAAGAAAATAGACGCTATTTTCAGCGGAAAATGTAACAAAATAAAGAATGGATGAAATTTATTCATAAATGGAAGTTTTGAGGTCGGCGTTGCTGCAGGTTAGACGAACTGTGGAATATGGTCCTTGATGATTTAGACATCCGAAATTATATTGTTATAATGACTATTCCTAATTGCAGGCCAAGCTCCTTCATGGGTTGTTAGTGCCTCACCATTATTATTATTAATTGAAAGAATAGAACATCCAGAAAGTGTGTTATTGTTGAGCCACAATGGGTTAATGTAGTTAAAAAATACCTAGATAATAGTCCAACTGACGTAATAAAACTATACTAAACATATTAATCAAAATATAGGGCACAATACTATTGGTAAAGTACCCTATGTAGTGGCTCGATATCTGAAATTTAAAAATTCTGAGAGTTATACTGGCCATTCTCTAAGACGCAGCTCCGCAACGCTTTTGGCAGAAAATGGCGGAGATTTATTAACTCTCAAAAGACATGGTGGTTGGAACTCAACTACTGTTGCTGAAAAATATATTGAGAAATCTATAGCTGACAAAAAAAGAGTTGCTAAATAACCTACCTCATCCAAGAAAAATTTCAATATACCTTCAACCTCTTTTGTACATCAATACACTGCCCTAGAAGATTGTAACGTATCGTTTATCTGATAGTTTAGGGTAGGTTCGTGTTTTACCTGATGCTGTTAGCGATTAAATGAAAGACACATAAATTCCACAGACAATTTATTAATATTTAAAAAACCTCACTTAAACTACATAGCTTTCAAGCAGACCTAGATTTTTACACTTTCCAGCAGTGCCAATGGCGTCCTGCAGGCAAGGAGAGTCGGGAATCCTCCCTCGAATTCCTCAGGACCCTGGTTTGGGCGAGCAGAACCTTCTCGGCTGGTAGTCACTGTAGTCAGCCTTTTTTAGGTGTGTGCCAGGGTAGCTTCCCGGCAATGGCGAAGACACAATTTATTTCGGAAGCACTTTTGTTTCTTATACGCACAGCACATCAATCTACAATATTTTCCAATATTCTCCAACTAGGTACCGGCCTTGAGACGGGCCGCTACCTTCTTCTTCGAGGGCTTCGACCACCTCTTTTATCTGTTGTGCCCTTTCTGCCCCTACCACTACAGCTGTGGAAAACTTTACAACATAAAACGGTGGCATGCTACACACCCCCCCTTGACTAATGTATCGCTACTACATGTAAGATTCCATTAGTCAGCAAACAATTCTTAATATTTAAGGTATTGTTAACAATAATTATATATATCTAAATTATCCTAACTTATATACAATACTAAACTATGCTTAATTAGCAGATAAATACGGTTTTAAACTAGTTACATTGTATGTTCCTTCAGACCTATTGTATAATGTACTAATTTCATACGCATTATTGCCCAAATCTGTTTTAATTTTATAAGGTCCTTCGTGCAACAGAAACAACTGCTTTGTCTTCTTATTTATACAATGCGACATGTTTGAAGACCTCAATAATACAAAATCTGCTTGATTTTGATGGCAATACATTTCCAAAATTCGCCTAATTTCGCGCATCTCCCTTTCACTCGGCTTCCTTTTGTCTGAAAAGATATCTTGATATCTAAGCAACAGTGAATCTATTTCATCTCCCTGATCATCATTTAATTTGCCAATCGAAATGATATCTTCTTTAATTTGCTCTAACTTTTCGTTATTAACTACACGATCTTTATTTTCTACCATTTCTTCCGTCAGATCTGCTATAGCTACTTTAAGAGATTCGTCAATTTTGTTAGCCATTATTAAAGAACAGTTTCCAGTTTTTCCATTTTTCTCCTCAACCCAACTAAGCATTGATAAATCTAAATCTAACTTAACTTTATTTCTCTGCATCCAGTCTATTCCTATAATTACTGGCCTAACTAAATTTCTAATTACTAAGACGGGAACTTCAAAACAAGCATCTTTAATTTTTATATTTAAGAAAACCTGAGTGGTAACTCGTTGACTTCGAGTACCTATAGCACCTGTAACTGAAACGCCTGTTACTGGAAGCACAGAAATATTCACATTATTCTTTAATGAATGCCAAAACTCCTCTGAAATTCCCGTTACGTCACTACCGGTGTCCACTAATGCATTTATTGCACGTCCTTCCACCAAAATAGAAATTTCTGGAGATTTAAATTGATTTCCCTTCAATGTGGTTGCTTGATTTTCATCAAGCAATATTTCCCGCCAATTTTGAAAAATTGTATTTACATTTACATGTGCTCCAACTTGAGCTGGACTATGGGACCGCGTTGGAGTCAACGGCCTGCCGCCAGCTCGTTTCCCTGAATTTCAGAATTTTGCTCGCCTACCTTGTTTCGCGGAACATACCTGTCGCTTTCTAATCTACTTGGTACATATTCTGCATTAGTCTGTAAACCGCGAATATTCCGATTACTGTTTTGACCTTCACCCTCAAAATTATTATTGCTACGATTAATAGCACCGTAATTATTGCTGTAATTATTGCCCTGATGATTCCTAAACTGACCCAAGGTTCGCGATTCCGTTGCATTAATCCTACTGTTACTATTTTTCTTGCGCATATCAATTTCATCTCTACGGCGTAACAAATTTTTTACCCCAGAGATAGTATCTACATTCCCACACGATCTGATGCTCCACTCTATATCCGTCGGAAAATGGCGAATTATAGCATCGATGATATCTTGATCATCCATTGGTGGGCGTAACAATTTTGCAAATGACACTTGCTTCAAAAAATAATCGGAAAAGCTATTGTCTGTTGCCGGGTTATATGTTCCCGCATATAAATCAGCGCGGTACTGCCTTTGCCTTTCCGCCCCCCAGTATTCCTCAAGAAATAAAATTTTAAAATCCTCATAATGTACAAAATCATCACGAAAAACCATACACCATGATTTAGCTGGCCCTACTAATGCTTGCATAGCTACTCGTAATTTTGCGCTTTCCGGTACACCTGTATAACAAAAATAGTCGTCTAAATCCCCAATAAACTTGACAGGATGATTTACCTTAACATCCTGATTCCCTGAAAAAGCAGGTAAGTTTTTGGTGACGTACGAGCCTTGAGCCGGTGGACATTGCTGAGTACTACAATGGCTATTTCCCAGTTCAGGGCCATTACTACCTGCTGTACCTAAGCCTATTGTTTGTGTACTTACACTATTCTCGTTTGGGTTGGAACCTGTTCGAATTTCAATTTCGCTTAACAACGAGCGCTTTACTTCTTGTATAGTTTCCGCTTGTTTTTCAGCGAATTTTGCAAACATATTTGCCATCATTTGCTCCATTTTTCCCATTAATTGACTCTCCTGCATATCTGTTTCTGAGTCCGACATGGTTCCCGACAAATTGACAAACTCTCCCGTATTTAATTTTGACTGCGAGCGTGTCGTAGGCATTAACAGTTATAATTTTCTCATTTAATCGCTAATGATCAGGCCCCTTTCGTTGAGCGCCAAATGTAACGTATCGTTTATCTGATAGTTTAGGGTAGGTTCGTGTTTTACCTGATGCTGTTAGCGATTAAATGAAAGACACATAAATTCCACAGACAATTTATTAATATTTAAAAAACCTCACTTAAACTACATAGCTTTCAAGCAGACCTAGATTTTTACACTTTCCAGCAGTGCCAATGGCGTCCTGCAGGCAAGGAGAGTCGGGAATCCTCCCTCGAATTCCTCAGGACCCTGGTTTGGGCGAGCAGAACCTTCTCGGCTGGTAGTCACTGTAGTCAGCCTTTTTTAGGTGTGTGCCAGGGTAGCTTCCCGGCAATGGCGAAGACACAATTTATTTCGGAAGCACTTTTGTTTCTTATACGCACAGCACATCAATCTACAATATTTTCCAATATTCTCCAACTAGGTACCGGCCTTGAGACGGGCCGCTACCTTCTTCTTCGAGGGCTTCGACCACCTCTTTTATCTGTTGTGCCCTTTCTGCCCCTACCACTACAGCTGTGGAAAACTTTACAACATAAAACGGTGGCATGCTACAAGATTTTAGTGTTAAGTGTCAACGAATCTTTACAAAATACAAGTATTCACAACACCGCATTAAATTTACATGTAGAACATCTTTTAATCTCTATTATTACAGGAAGTGCATGAATACATATGGTTTACCACAAATGTACAATTAACTACAATTTTAAATAATTATTTGTGCTTTTTTTTACAACAAGGTTAATAATAAATGTTTTTTGTGTTTAATTAAAAATATAGAGAGTCTATTTCAGTATTTACCAAGGAAAATTTTCATTAAAATTGTTTACCTAGTTAGAAAAATATAACTTCTCGTTAGAGAAAAGGAGTACATAATGAGGATTTCTCAGGTTAGTGGTGAACAAAATATAATATATCTATAGACAAAATATAATGACGTTTTTAAATGATTCTAAACGTCGGAAGAACTTTTAAGCATTTCATGAAAGACAGCACTACCAGAAAACTAAAATAGAAATAGTTGCTCCGTCATAGAACTAATATCAGCGAACGTGTTGTTAAAAACATAGTATTCAATGTTAAGCTTGAAAAAAGTGTTAACGCTAAACCCTCTAATAGACAAAAGTACAAAAATCAAGATAATCTTGCAACACCCCAATGTAAGCAAGTCAGCGAGCTGTGAATACCCAAAATAATTCGTAACGAATATCATGTAATGGCGTAACTGAGCTACTTCAAAGTAGGGGTGGGTTAACACTAAATGATCAAAACCTAATAAGCCGCAGGCTCTTTGATAAGCTGTATCCTGTTATAAAAAAAAAGACATAAATACTGCGAAATTAACTTGATATACATTTCCAGTGCACACAGACTAATAATAAAAGATTGAATCTCTAATATTTAAAAATAAGGCACATGAGGAATTGAACTAAACCTAATATCAGACCCACGACGTGTACACGTAGCGTTCACAGCGTAACGCATGTATGTTCTAATTTCAAATATAAGCTTAACGCACAACTAAACAAAGCGCAATGTACGTAGAAAATACACATCACTTCTTCTTCTTCCTCTTAACATCATACATACATCACAAAATCAATAAATAGTAAGTCCGGCACAAACAGGAATATTTAATTATCGTCAGTTTATAAACATAGTTACTTCAATACATTTTCAATTGCGGAAAAAATATTTAGCTAGAGTAAGGGAAGGTTGTAGCTTATTCGGTGAATCCAGCATCGATTAAAGAAGCTGATGTGGCTTCAATCTTGCATAAGTGCTGAATAAAGCAGTACCAACGTAGATAAAAAGAACAGACTACGACAATAAAGTTATCACAACTGGAAATGTCGGTCTAGGAACCATAACCTTGTAACTCAAATCTAAAAAATGTAGACACTTAATTTTAGAAAATTTAGAAGATCCGGAAAATCTAGAAAATGCTAAAAAGCCTTGAAACAGTAAGACGCGATTAGCTTATAGAAGCGGAGTTCATTCTAAAGATCCATCTCCAGTTCCAAGTAGAATAACAAGAATGTACTGATTTATCAGAAACCATATAGAATGGGATGAAAAATGCATAAGGAAAGATTTCCATAAAGTGTTTTTCGACAGTACTCACCAGAACACAGTATCCCAGTATAGATCCATCGGATGGTGCTTTTTTCGATATTCCATGTAACTAATGAACAATAATGATAGGGAAAATAACGGAGATACAGCAATTAACAACTTTTCATAAAGGGCAACACGCGAAGTTTTCGAAAATTTAAATGGTTCGTTTTTACGAATTCAGGCAGGAAGTCATTCAATTGAATCAAAAAGAAACCAATAAGTCAAAACTGGGGGTTGATAGGAGGTTCTGACAACTCAGTGGGACGTATGTGAAAGTCACTAAGCAGGGGCGCTAGTCCTCACGGCGACGAATATAGTAGACGATAATCTAAATTTTAAAAGCCTGAAAAGATAAGACATTACAAGATATCACGCGCAAATTTCATAAGATAAACAAAATAATGCAATAATGGCAATGACCTTACAAGTAAAGTCATGCGCATGGGATAAGAGACCCCGTCTAACCTGACAATTGACAGGAGTGACAGGTTCAATATATTATTATGCAGTGGATACGTGTGTATGCTTATTTAATTCAATTTTTGAAACTTTAACTTTATTATAAAATTAAATTAAATTTATTTCAAATTACATGAGTACTCCTTTTTCTCAGGGTATGGTTCGCCGAAATCTAGTTAGTTATTTGTTGCTGCAATTACTGAATGTCAGTTACTGTCAACTATTATTTTCAAGCAGTGTTTCACAAAGCAACCACTAATAGAGCGATTTCTCAAACAGTAAGCTTGAATAAAAGTTTCAGCGACCTACAACGGGTGGGCCAGAAACTATTCCAGCAAGGCGGCAAAATTTAAATACGCCATTACTACGATATTTGGATTAATCAAGGATATGCCGTCAACACCAATACAAATTTTGCATATACATAATTTGCCTTCATCAGAATCTCGATTTTAAAGTTTTGAACCGCATAAATCGGAATATGCAAAATCTTTATAGGTTCTGAAGTTTACAATAATTATGGAAAATTCAAACAAAATATTTGCGAATAACAAATATGTTTAAGTAATTCAAATAGCAATATTGTTTAATAGGTATTGTCAATCTTACAATAGTCGTGCTCAATTGCAACAATTTGCTTTGGTTCAAAATGCTTTTCACGCATTTTAAATGATTTGTCGGTGTCAGTTTGACGTATGAGTTTACTATTTACGCACTTTTCAAAAGGCGGACAGGTGACACCAGCGCCTCCTGACGGATGGGCCAATCTCTAACAATTATTTGATATGACAGATGCATTCAGAAAACGCTTCTATTAGTAGGTTTTTCAATGCCGTTGGGAAACTTGTGTCTCCTACACTAAATCGGCACAATTTGAAACAACACTTCTTCACATACCGACCCATAATTAATTATAGTTTGGTTCACAACCTTGCCGAGTGGCAACACTAGCGCCCTCCGACGGGTGGGCCAGTCCCTAACAATTATTTGACAGGTGCATTTAAGAAACTCCTCTATTAGTGGTTGCTTTGTGCAGTGTTTAATGACACCCCTAAATCAATATGACATAAATAAAATCCTTTACAATGGTTTGACTGTATGATATTTAAATGCAAATTTGCATATATTATTTAAAATACTTCTGTCATTAAATTTCAAATTAAATGTCAAACTGACAGCATCATCCCTATAATCTGGGTAAGTACTTTACTTTTATAATGTCTCTTTCTTAATATTAATTAATCACTTTTTATTTATACAGATATCTTCAACTTAACCACTTACTCTGCACTGACACTTCCAAACTCCATCACAATGCCATACCTTTTGCAGCCCTGTGGACGACTCCCATTTCCAACAACGGACAGCTTCTCTAGCACGGCAAGGTTTATTGTATCTCCACTATCTAACAATGTATCCAACTATTATTGACAAGTTGTAGCCTCCACCTGTGATCCTGTGTACAGCCCTTTCTCTCTGCAATGGACCAACACTCCTTCCTGAACGGCCTCAGACTAGCGCCCTTCGTAGCTCCTACAATGGCACCTTCTCTGCAATGTATTGGAGTTCTGCTACACACCCAATTGGTTCTGCTTTCTTCAATCTCAGCTTTCATTATATTTGATATTCCAAAATCTTGCCTTGGACTATTTATTTTACTTGTATTGCGTAATTAACATACCCCTTTACGTATTATTAAAATTCTGTAGTATTCTCATGGGTTTTATTACGTATTTACACAATTAAAAAAATTTATATGCGTTTTATTTCAAATTTTTGTTGTTTTTTATGTTGTTATTCTAATAATTATCCCAATTTTTTATTGCTATCCTAAACTACCATTATTCCTGCCTGCTACATGTTATAAATAAATTTGAATAGTGCTCACTTTATAAATTATTACAAATAGAATTTTATTCTGTCCTATGCAACATTCAACTTTGTATTTATTGTTAATTTTTGTTACCATCATCAATTCGTACTCATTTTGAAATAACTTTCTTTTAAAATGTACTTTGAATCTTTGAGTTTCAATTATTATTCAATTAAATAAGCAATCATTATCATAATTTTCCACATCTTATCGTTTCAGTATAATTACTGTATTAAACTTTTCATTTTTGATTCATGTAAATAAATAACTGTATTTAAAGTAATACATGGCCTCTATATACCATAGCAATATACACCAAAAATAAGTAAGACCATATAAACATATCTAACCTCCTAACTTAAAAATAAACGCTCCGTTTACCAAAAAGGTGGAAATTAACTCTAACAGCTAATTAATCATAACAGCGCTTAAGAGGGATATAACAAAACCAAGAACCATCACATTACTCGTGGGGGGAGAATGCGGGAAACCAAATCAAGTACATAACGGCTACTAAATTGGACCTTAAAAGTAGCAGACAAAGCAATGTCCTAGTGGGGTAAATTGTTAGGGCTTAACATCAAGAAATAAATAAAAAATAGATGCTTAGGTCAAAATAAGTATCATAAGATCACCCTGATGTAAAACTTTTTGGCTACCACACGTTACATCTTACAAACGCAATTTAAATTTAAAAATTATCGAATATTTGACTATTTTTTAAGCTGCCTGGTCGAAGAGGGTGGCTAATGAAAATACTACCCATAGACTTCACCAAAGTTCTCAAAAAATTGCAAACCTAACGATCGGTCAAATCATGAAAAAACAATGCGCCACAGGCAAGGTAACTATAATCCGTAACAATTGCACTCAGTCTTCTTATTTGTTTTGGTTAACATTATTCGTTTCTTTTTTTCTTTTAAGCAGACATCCAATTAAGAGCAATAATTTAAGCAGGACTGTTAAAACAGGATAAAATGCCGGTTTTTTCAGAGGCTTAGCTTTTCTGAATTGTATGTGGTTTAGCCGAGACCGCATGCCATAAGTTTCCGTAACATATCGATCGTATGTGAGCAGAAAAAGCGTTATTTGCAGTGTTCGGTAATAGTATTCGCATATTCGCGGAGGTGTAGCTGTCGCAGTCCTTAGAGATTTCAAAGCGCCATGAACCTAGGCCATACAAAAGGGAAGGCCAGCATGTATCTCTGTTTCACTCTAGGCCTACGTCACAGGAGCGGACCGATAAGCGCTGACCGATGGTACAGTCTAGGTACAGTTCATAGATATTTACTACTTATTCCGATTGCATCTCCTGCAGTAGCACGTGTTTTTTCCGTTATCTTGTGATTGTTTGAAAGCAAAATGCCTTCACGAGGTTGTGTGCCGGGGTGCAGCAGTAATTATGATAGCAAAATCAAAAACGACGGTAATGTGTCAATATTCACATTTCCCAAAGATCCTGAGCGTAGAATACAATGGCTGAGAGCAATTCATCGTAGTGATTATGTTGTTTCGAAAAATTCTGTTGTTTGTGCTAATCATTTCGAAGATAAATTTATTCTGAAGGAAGATAGGGCAATGAAGGCAGATGGATCTATTTTAATTGTTCCTAGAAGTAAGCCAAAGCTTAGTTCTGATGCATACCCCACGAAATACATTGAGCTAAGTGAATATTTAATTACAACACACAACTTTACATATGTACTTCTTGGAAAATTTAAAACCGACCCCCTAGAAGCACGCTTTGGACAATATAGACAAATGAGTGGCGCAAATTATCACATATCTGTTACTCAAATTTTAGAATCGGAGAAAAAGTTAAAGTTTCTGAGTTTAATAAAATTAAAGTCTTAAAAAAATTCACAGTTCGAATTGGTAGACTTCTTATATGAATGTGATAACGATACATTAGATTTAGATTTCTGTATTGATGAATATTTTAATGGTGTACCTGATATCGCTAAGTCTAAAGTAGTAACAGACAACGACAGAGCAGTATTAAGAGTATTAATATACATAGGTGGCTATATCGTTCACAAAATTTTAAAGTCAATCGGTTGTGATTTTTGCAAAAATTACATAGCATACGACAAGACAATTTATATTAATATTGAAGAATCTGAATCTTTAGCTTGGAAATACATCACAATCATTGATAGGGGGGGACTGAAATGGCCTAGAGAACATATAGTTGAAATCGTTGGGTGTATGTTTTCAATTTTTAAAGTACTTTTAACGGAAAGATACGAAGAAAACTTTGTGCAACAAAATATTAAACATAAGGACTTTCTAGTTAAGCTTACTTTACTGTCTATAGAAGTTAGTAATCCATGTGATTGTAAGGACGTGCAATTTATTGTAAAAAAGACGGCAAGCACTTTTGCAAATATACTATTGAACAAGTATTCTAAGATAAAAAATTATGTTTTTTCAACAAAAAGCAGAAAAAGAAAAATTGATAAATTATCAAGTCATTAAACTTGCTTTAACTAATAATATATTATAGTAAGTGTAAGTATTTTTTTGTTATGTTCACACGCATGTTTATGGTTAAAAACTGGGTTGATATTAAGTTTATATCTAATAACATATTATAGTAAGTGTACGTATTTTTTTTGTTATGTTCACACGCACGTTTATGGTTAAAAATTGGGTTGAAATTAAGTTTATATTTCTATGTGATATAAAAATGCCAATAGAAACTTGTATTTATTTAAAGCTTATGTATGTGTACGAGTATATAAGACTTATTTAGAATGTTCGTCGAGATTATGGAATACCCGATGACAGAATAAAGTGAAGTTTGTACAAAGGTTTAATTTTATGTTCCGCTTAATGTTGTGTTTATTGTAACATTCTTGAAACATATACAGGAAATGTAAGACTTATGATAACATAAAACATATCTGTTTTATTTGTACATGCCAAAAAAGGCCGAGATTTTCACGAAATATTTACAGTGTATTTATTTGTTATTCACATATAAACCAGAGTATTCAGATATTAAAACAGCTGTAATCGTTGCCTTATTTAAACGAAAGCGTAGTAAATTAAAAAATAACTTTTATACACGAATATTCATTATAAAGTACCGAATACAATTTATAAAAAACATTTTTTTTTCAAAATATCATGTTTTAAACGATGAAAGTGCTTAGAGTTGCCTTTAGCTACGGCAAACGATCGGTCCGATTTTGTGACGTCACAGAAACAACGTTCTGGCCTTCCCTTTTGTATGGCCTAGCATGAACTCTTGGAATCGTTCGCAGCGAGCGGCGCCTTCTTTATCTGCAATTGGGCTGACGCGCAAGGCCCTAATTTGGATTAGCAGCATGATCGGCACACTTTCAGAGGGTGCATGCGTCATTAAGCTGATAGCATGCCGCATCACGCGGCGAGATACAGGCTACGTGCCGTCCTTCCGAAAACTCCTGAATTTATATTGAAGTATATATCGGGGAAGCCGCAGGTAAGTAATCTGGGGCATCTTAAAGCTATTTTATACTTTGATAGCTTTTCTCCAATACCTCTTTTTAACTCTTCTTGTAAATACGCTAACTTTGCCAGTGATTCAGTATCTCCACTTTCTCAAACTTTTCCACTTGCGGCCCCCTTCAGAACTGTGGCAGTTTACAATGGCCCTCCCAATTCGAAACGTTATCAGTAGGGGGAAAACCTTCATGCATTAAAAATTTTAATCTTAAAGACCATAGAATGTAAACCATATCGCAACAAACTTAAATTATGATCTATAAAATTTACTAATTAGAAATGCATGCTAACCAACTCAGTACAGAGAACACATTGATTATTATTTAATGTGAATTAAATAATTCAAACATTTAGGTCTTAAAAATAAAGTGAATTAATTGTGTGTATAATATTGATCAGGTATGTAAATTAGGTAATGTGATTTATCATGTTTGTATATAAAATAATTGAGTTGGTTGCCTTGCAGATATTTAAAAACTAAATAAGGTGTTTATATAGTCCCTTGCTTTTGTAATACTGTATACATTGGTGGAACAGGTCGTTCAGTGAAAACTCGCATCTCTGAGCACCGGCGCTGTCTCAGGTCGGGTCTCGTTTTATCATCAGCCATCGCCGAACACCAACGCGATACTGGTCATAAGATCCTTTTTGATGAAACTTCCATCATCGACAAATCCCCATTCTTCTTTAGCAGAAAGATTCGCGAAGCCATTGAGATTTACAAACACCCGAACAATCTCAATCGGGACGAAGGTTTTGCCCTTCCTTCTATGTGGAAAGTGCTAATTCCTAAGCCCCGCCCACCGCCACTAAACCGCAACGGCGCTTGCCTATAAATTCTCGCCTTTCTTCTTCCGATAGTTAGTCGAGCTTCGCATCTGACGTGGTTCACACGTTTAGTTACCGTGCTCTTCTAGCTTTTTCCTCCTGATGAAGCCCCTTACGAAAGTGGGCGAAACGTTGAGTTCTTCGATCTCAATCATGACACGGTCCAATCCCTGAAGTCGTTTATTACTTAACTAAATAAGTAGGTTGTTATAAGAGTAGAATGTAAAAAATGTTTTTCAAAGGAAAACCAAAACGTTTGTACTTCCCAAACTGGGAAAAAATAGACACAAAATTGTTAATAAAAGTGTTATTTATCGTTTTATTATGTAAATGCATGCGTGGCAGGAGAACCGCAACTGAAAAAAAACGGTAAATAAACTGTAATCGTCGTGATCTATAAGATATGCATCCAACGCACAGTGGTCACCCAAAGGCAGTTCCTAATCACGGGTGCATCTAAGAGGCACCTTGAAAACTAGGTCCTTGAGGATGCCACGCAGAAAAGTCTGGGATCCCGTTTCGATGCCTAGACCTGTGAGTTTGCCGACGTAAAGGAAGTTCGTAGATTACGAAGTTATCGGCCTGTTTTCAGCCTGCAAAAAGTGCCGCTTAGACAAGGACAACCATCCAAACCCAGTTGCAGCTGTGCAGGCCACTGCAGCTCATCCTGGAGGCCCAATTAAACGAGAAGAAAGCTACAGAAATGGGGCCAAAGTTGGAAAAGCAATGCAAGTTAGTATTCATAGAAAGCTCAGCAAATGTATTATTTACCTGTAAATTCTTGCTAAGCTCTGCATGACCCTACCTGATATAAAAGTCAATTGTATTTAATTTAAAATAAGCTGAGCTAGCTACAAAACGTAACATAATTAAACACTAAGGGTTAGAGACCTCGGTAGGCGAGCGGCGATCGCAGTTGCAGCCGAGGTCACAATAAAAATCATGAAGCGCTCGAGCCTAAGCGGTTGAGAGTTCAACTACCGGCACGGGCGGTCTAGATTTTCACTTAATTAAGGTTTAGGTTTAAGTGACGTCCGTGTCCTCTGAGTAATGCTTGAGCGGTTCTGGAGGGCACCGGTTGTAGTTAAAGATTTAAAAATAAAGAAAAGTAATTTACAGGACTCCTGATTATAAAAGGTCAAACATAAATAAATGTATTCTAAGTATTCACAATTGTTCACCTTTTCTTTGTCAAAACCTTTAGTAGCCTAACTACAGTAGTACATCCTGTATCGTCTAGATAATATACACCTTGAGGAGCAAACTTAAAGTTTCTCTTTATTTCTTTCAGGTTATTTTTTACGCACTCTTCATTAAAATTGGTTGCCCGACTAAGACTATTCATGAGTTCTTAATGATGAATGGGCACGGTTCACAAAATCATGCAACCATCCCTTACCAGCTAGCTTATTCTGCTTCTGCTGATAAAACTAAATACTGCGCCATCAATTTGTTTGATCAACAACGCACGAATCTAAGTTGAAGGATTCCTCGGTGAAATGGTAATCACAAATTACATTGAAGAAAAAATATTAAAAATACGTAGCGTTCACAGTGTAACGTATGTGATTTCTAATTTCAAATGTAAATTAAACGCACAAAGAAACAAAGCGCAAAACGTAAGAAGTACACATATAAATCAACAATACATCAATAACTAATAAATCTGACATAAACAGGAAAATTTAAATATCAAACTCATAAACTTATTCACGTCAATATGTTTTGAATTGCCACAAAATATTTATTTACAGTAAAGCAAGAGTGTGGCGTAACAGTTGAATTCAGCGTTCGACGAAAACGAAGTCAAGGGGCCAAAACGGGAATTATAAACTTCAATCTATCTAATTTACTAACCAAAATCTCGAAAATCCATCCAACCAAATCTAGAGACTCAAATGTAGCAACTAGGAAGCTAAATCTATTAATCCAAATATTCATAATTACAAACAGAACAACCCAAATCCATAAACCAAAAAAGTATTTGGCTATAAATCGACTCAACGTTCTCTTCCCAGTTCTAGGTTACATCATCAACTGGTACAGACCTATCAAACGACATCCTGGAAACGTGCTATTTCCAATAGATGCACCCACTGGTGTTTTTTCCCAAATTCCATCATACTAATTGACCATAAGGAGGGAAATAATAACGGTGAAGCATGATTCAATAAATCACAAATCCTCATAACGGATCAGACATAGATTCGCTCAAATAGGCCAAACAGTGTAATATCGAAAATGAACTGTTAAAGAAATTCACACAACTGGAACAAGAAACACTACTGCACTCGAATGACAGCTGTCAACCTTCAACATGTCCAAATAAACACATAATTAGTCAGGTAAATATAGAGCCCCCGAGTTAATTAACCCACGTAACTCGTTCAGAAAGGGTTTAACAAAACCAGGAAATACCGCATACACGACGAGGGATGCTGCGAGAATCCAAGCCAATCGCATGATCTGCAATGAACTTCAACGTTAACCTGTGGTAGTGTAAATCCCCTATAATTTAAATTCGCATAGCCATTGAGTAGGTTTTAAGGGCGAGTTAGGTCGCTAGAGCTAACGTTAGTAAATAAAGCCAAACATATCAAAATAAATGTAACAATTGTCAATTATAAATGATATCTGAATTTGTCTGCACTGTTGCTATAATAATTATCATAAAGTTTGTAATAGCCAGTGTCATAAAAAACATTTAAATGGTAAAATGTACGGTGTCCCCTTTTGTTAGGATTATGATAAAAATCTTAATTATTATTAGATCTAAAAGAAACTAGTTCTCTCATTATGGGGTTGATACAACAGAGAAAGCAGAAATCGAGTATCTTCCGTAGTTTCCGAGCTACAGTTAAATGTTAAATAATATTTTAAATACAATTTTTAGGTCTTTCGTAGTCGGCTTTGTTTAGCTTTTAAATTCTCGCTGGTTAATTTCACAAATGAATGCATGTTAGAGAACCTCATTCAGTACAACAATATAGCTATTGTTTTTGTCAACTATTGCAAGCGCAAAATATGACGTTTATTTCTAATTACTTCGGCGAAACTTTGCGAAATACTGCTTTCAACTTCGATCACTTTATACGAGTACAAATTTACAATTTTTGCATTCCTTATACTCGTTCAGGAAGCACACCAGAAATGTAACTTGTAGATTTATAGGACCAGGTTATTTTACTGAAGGGGTGAAGAGATGAAGTGTTGTAGGGTAAGATGTGAATGGATAGTCAAGCCTAACTACCTCTTAAGACATGTGTAGCCTGCGTCAGTTCACAAATGAATGCACCTCAATGCTAGAGAATGTATTAAAAATTAAAATTAAAATACACTGTTTATATAGAGACTCTTTGTGTCATGTTTTGCTTATTCTAGTCGATAGGGTAACCTTGTGAGTTACTTGACGTCAATTGAAAACAAATATCTGCGAGATCTCCTGGCTTGCAAATACATTGCAACTTGACCTAGCGATACAACACCAATGCTGAACATTGCGTAAATATAGCTTGGATATTACATATTATGAACTACGAGTAGTTTTGCGCTTTAATTAATTTTCGTAAAGCTTCATACAATTGCTTACTTTATGGTCAAACGTAAGTTTGAACTACTTCTTAATCAATCGCAACCAACCCTAAATTATATAAAAGATCTTATAAAGTTACATATTTTTTGTGAAAACAGCAATCGCTTTCTTGCCAACTTTAGTAAGTCGAAGTATCGATAAAGGGCTGCACTTACTCATAGTTTTTAATAGTTTTTCTTAAATGTATTTTCTGAACTATTCTCAAACACCTGTGACAAAGTTGTATACTTATGAACGCTCATTAGATGTTCGCACGTGACATAAAAAAACCTAGTTCACTTTAGTCTTTTTCAGTTTGCCCATTTCTTCTTGGGTAAATTTTTATCCCACCTGGAAGCACCATCGTTTTCATAATCTTCTGATGTTTCTGCTATTCATCGGTAATTCGTTTCTTGTTAATTTAACCGTTATGTTGTTTTCCATTCCACTAATGGGTAATGTTGTATTCATAATTTCCTTTCGACACATTGTATTTTGTATGCTCTTTTAGTTTACATTTTTCCCTATCAAAGATTATTCCCTCTATAATATTTTTAACGATCTTAAGTTCCGATATTCCTAACAGCTATATTGTCTGTGCTGCATTTGGGTTTCCTTTCAACGTACATATTAATATGCATGTTAGGGTTATTTTATGTATTCTAGTTTTTCGTCGTTCTCCATATCTGTATGCATTATTATTTACTTTTTTGGCTTCGAGTTTTTCGGTCTTTTTAGCTCAATTAGCTCAATTAGGCATTTTGCCTTTTAGCTGATTTTCCATTTGATTAAAGTAGTGCAAATTCCACTCCCCGAGTTCCCTTTGCTACTGAGCTAAAATTTGTCAGTTTTTATTCCATCTTTACTTTCTTCGTCTTTTATACGAATGTTTTCTCAATTCTGTCTGTTCATCTGTCTGTCACTCTGTCTGTTGGCGACATACCTCAAAAATTATTTGTTGAAGACGATATTTTTTATGCGAATTATATCTACCTGACTGAAGACCAAATTTACTTTTGGTTAAATAGATATATATACAAGGTGGGTAACTTAAAAAATATAATATCTATTTTTGCTTTAATTGCAAAAAAATATTAATTTGCAAATAGCTCAGGCTATACCTTGAAGAAAATGAGGCCTAACAAATAGAAACAAAACGGGACAGAATGGTATAGCGCTTTTGTAACGCAGAGAGAAGCGCATACAATACGCATTTAGACGCGGAGCAATGATTAAAGCGTATAACTCGACCTCATACACGTCTCGGGTTCGAATTCGAATCTAACCGCCTGCATTGTCTCTTTTATTTGCAAATTGATGTAATCGGCATTACTAAGTGTTTTCTTTTCACTGTTTCAGTTTATTATCAAGATATTTTTACTTATTGTATAAAGGTAAAAAGAGGTTCAGGGTCATTTCAATTTCCCCAACTGGGATGGGCTGCTATAGGGACCTTGCGTCCCTCTTCAGCCAAGATGAGAATTATAGGATAGGTGAAAGAAAGGAGGGGTGGAGAATGAAAGAGAAGCTAAGACAGGTGGAGAAATACTGCCCCGGCATTCGCCTCGGAGAAGGTACTCTGTTGGCTCAGGAAAACCACCTAAAAACCTGAATCAGAGCAGACGGATAGGGGAATCGAACCCGCGACTTCCCGAATGTTAAGCAGATGTGATAACCACTACTCTACAGAGTTCGGTCGTATTGTATACATAATTTTGTACACTTTTGTTTTTCTTTGATTTCCGAAAGTTTCGAATAAAACCGTTTGCCAATTTTTTACGTTGTTGTTGATACGTCTTCGATGGTTTTCATGAGATCTGCCGATATACCTGTCTATTATAAAGCAACACAACATAGCACAAACAAATTTTTAATTTAAAAATACGTAAATAATATTACTCAAGGTGTATTTGTTTAGTTGCCAGATTCTTGCCATATTTCCTAAAACACAGGTTTTGTATAGTCCGTACACTTAATGAACACAAAATGTACCTGAAAAACATCATGAATTACATTAGAACGCCCCAGAAAGCTTCAAGATTACCAAATCAGCCCGAATCGATGCGAGCTACATTTTCGGAGGCCCAGTACAGCTATTAGCAGTCGCACGGGCGATTTAACCCATTGCGGCTCAAATCATTCCGAAAATTGTTCCCTTTTAATATTGACGTTAGACTGAGCCCGACCTCCATAACGCGATTTCGAGAGCGCCAAAAACGAAAAAGGTTGCTGTTCTTGGGCTTATTGCAAAAACAAACACCGGGGCGCAACGGGGTCAATCCGGTCTCAACAGCTTAGGTATTTTTATAACCGTTTTCGTGGTTGATATTGGCCGACGATAACTTCAACGTGGGCATTAGCGAATTGCAAGGGGTTAGGCTCGTGCGCCCACCATGCATCATGCGAACGCGGCTTAATATATTTTGTTTTGAAGGGGATTAATTTGGCTTTAAATTAATTTAGAAGTTATTTTGATTTCCCACTCAATTATCCAGCGTGTGCTGGTTAACCGTTTCATTCTGCTACGGCTATCATTAATTCTGCAACATGGGCCCAGAGCAGCTATGCGAGCGATGTAATTAGAAATCAGAGGAGGTTCGGTTCGTTTCGAGAAAGTAATCGAGGTGCAGGATTACATGCCACACGATCCTTTTTTGTATAAATTTTTCTTAGATTTGATGTTTTGCCTCTAGAAATAATTTGCAGAAATACGGGACATTAATAAAAAATACACAAATTGTGGATAATAATCCCAGTGTCATTCCATGCTTCAGAATGTATTAACTATCATTAGTCCTCCACTACCAGGATGTTACAATACAAAGTTTGTTACTTTATTATAAATAGATTAGACAACAAAGCAACGACTGCTATAGTAATTTATTATGTAGTTTAACATGATTCATATGTACTTCAAATAAGCTACACTCCATTTAACTAGTCGATATGCAGTGGGACCTGCTTATCAATTCATGACTTGAATGGGTTAATAATTTGAATCAATTTTCAATTCAACTGAAATCGATTTACGTCCGAGTCGATTCACGACTTGAGTCGATTGAGTATTCGATTCACTAGTTGACTAACTTTTCAATTCGATTCACAACTGAAATCACTGAAATCGTACGTGATTAGAAGCCGCTCATGATTATATTGATTCGTAATTCAAATCGATTCGCGATTTCATTCGATTTTATTTACGCCCGAGTAGATTTACTACTCGAGTCTAGTGACGAATTAATTGGATACCTAAAGAAATTTACGATTGGATTCGATTCACAACTGAAATCGTAATTTCAATATTTGTGATTTAAATGCCTTCGCGGATTATCCGTGGTCTTTCCGAGGCCACGAAGATTCTGTGGCCAAATTTTCCGATGATCTAGTAATCACAACTTAAATTGAAGTGACATGTATCAAAAATACAGTTACCAAACATAGGCCCTTTGGTAAGTTGTAAGCTGTTATAGCATGAAAAGGAAATAAATGCGGCGAAATTATTGTGATATTTATGTCTAAATAAATGCAGGCGAATTAATAAGCACCGAAATAAATTATAAAATCTGGGATATCTAAAAACAAGCCACGTAAGTAATTAATTAAGGCGAACTCAATACCAAACACGCGACGTGTACACGAAGCGTTCTCTGCATAACGTATGCATTTTTAATTGCGTCAAAATATTTATATAAATAGAAACAAGGTGGCGCCTTATCTGTAGAATCCGGCGTCTTACAGAAAGGAAGCACAAAAAGAGGTCAAAATCGCAACTAAAAACTCCAATCTAGAAATCCATACTTAAATCCCGTAAATCCATAAAACACATTCATAAACACTAACATCCATATACAAGACCAAACGCCATAAGTACAGAGAAGCCTTGAAACAATAAAATGCAATGCAGCGCAGATGCCAATCGGCCTAGCGATCTTCAGTTCCAAGTAGAGTAATACGGAGGTACTGATTTATCAAAAACCATCTAAATAATGATAAAAGATGCAAAAAGACAAATTTCCAGCATGTGCTTCTTAATGGGATTTGCCATAAAAATAACAACTACCTAATTTAACCAACTATAGAGGACTGAAAACATAACGAAGACATTGCAACCACTCAATTATAAATAATAAAAGGGACAAACGCGGTGTCCCCAAAATTGAAATGGATTTGTTTTCTTTTTCCTATCTCGAGCCGAAAGTTCCCTAATTAAAAGATATAAGAAAATAGATAAACTGTTTCACCACCACAGTGAGACGAAATAACTTGGAATACCTGACCGCCAAAATCCAATAGAATATGCCTGAAAAGGCAATACAAAATATCATGCGCTCTTCAACCATATATGCTATAGTAATTTATTATATAAGACGATAAAGTTAAATTTTATCCACGAGTGAATCGTTTAACGTCGAGACGAAGTCGAGACGTTAATGATTCAAGAGTGGATAGAAATAACTTTATGGTCGTGTATAATACAATATTTTTTTCTATAGCAAGAACTTTAACAATTTCAAAAGAAAATAATGACAGTCAATCACATTTCAAAATGTCAGTAGCTAGATTGGGTTGCTACGATAATAGGAAGCTGTCATATTTAATTTAAACAAAAGTTAGAAAATTAAATTACTTTATCTATCCTTGATGTTAAAGTGCTACTTTATCTACCCTTGCTGTTAAAGTAAAACTTGACCTTTTGTTTTGAGTTGATAAAAGCACACTTTAACATGTGCTATAGAAAAAAATAATTTAATAACAAGAATGGCTTTGCACATAAATTCACACAAGTGGTACAAGAGATACTGCCTGTTACATTAGAGTGCAGGCGTTCACTATCAATAAAAAATAACTAACGGCATATAAGCGCATAACATAACTTTTCAAAACTTCAAAACAAACATTTAATTTAACGTGTAAGTAGTGAGCTGCCAGAGCTTAAAAGTAATGCTTTCAGAGGGCCTTAACAAAATCAGAACACATTGCATTACTCTTGAAGGGACAATGCGAAAGATCCAAACCAAAAGTACAACTCCCCAACGTCAATGTTAACATAGCATATAATATCACATATAGTAAAGTTCGGGCACTTTCATTCCATGTAGGAACGTGGACTGAAACAAGGCGAGTTAGGGTCGCCGAAGTATCTGTTTCCCAAACCCAGTCATCAGTCACACCGTTAACGGCGTACTGCGTGATGTGGTTAGCCTCACGCATTCGACGACTGCCTCCCTGCTTCCACAACTGTGGTTTGGGTACCCATTTTTTACGGCGACTGGGTTGGTCGCCCGCCAGTTGCTAGGCGTGGGAATTGAGCCCCGTACCGTGGCACCGCAGCCTGATGCCCTAACCGCTTGGCCACGCTGGGATAAAATCACCTATATAATTTTAAATTCCCATATCCATTAAGTAGCTTGTAGAAACAACTACATGTAAGGTAGATAACTATGGCCGAGGTTAGTATATAAAACAGAAATAGTTGCTTATGTCAAAATGAACGTAACAACTGGTCATGCCGTTTTACCAACCGTTCTACTATTGCACGCTGTATAGCATACCACTTTATTACTTTAAAGTTATCTTTTGTGTATGTGTTGTGTGCTTACAGTCGAGTAGATTCAGCTCTCCTACGCGTAGATTTTATAGAAATTGATTCTATTTTCTTTACTTTTATTAGTGTTTTTCTATATTTATATCTGTCATCTAAAGTTGTTTAAAGTTAGTTACAGCCCGACAACACTACAGGGAGAATCAGATTCCTGTTCGTTCAGATAGTTATTTTTCATAAGCCGCTGACTGACGTATTCTAAACTGTTATGTATACACTGAGCTAGCAAGGTACACAAAAGTGGCACAGAACGGTAAACAAACGCGTCACAGTATAATAACTATGTTGTCATCGTCATCATCATCAGCCTTTACCGGTACAATTTTGAACATACCACGATTTCAGTGAAAGTAGTTGACACTTTTTTGGCTCATATGATTAATAGAGTTACTAAAGTTTCATTCGATTAATTGTTTTATAATTACAAGAATAAAAACAGGGAGACTATATGATACATACATGAAGGTAAAAGTGCTAAAAGGTTGATTAAGATTGTAACTGCTTTACGCTTCGAAAACTCAATAAAATATAACTCTAAATCCATCTCTCTGATCTCTCGAGTCAAGCAATAAGAAACCCTGTAAAGAAAACAAGATTTGATAAGTTCTATAGAACATCGAAACATTTGTTTGCGATTCGGACTTTTAACAAAAAAAACCTAGAGTGCAAAGCTATTTTGGTTTAGAAGACACGTCATTAAAAAGAAAACAATAACCTAAATAGACAGAATGTTAATCACCTCGGATATAGTGGTTATGACATAGTCTTCGTTGAAGATAATTATGAAAATATTTAATTTATGTTTAGCGAGCTGTCAGCAGCTTCACACGAATCGGACTGCTTAGAAATAAAAACGGAAAAACTACAGTGATAATGTTCAAACTAATGTTTGATCATGGGACAAGACGATTTAGTGGAATTAAGTGAAATAGTGCGGACGCGCAAATAGACTATAAAAACTAGATGACGCTATGTGCCGATTACAATATTTGTTTACAACACTCAGCTAGCGTCGGCTTACTGGGTCAAGTTACGACAAGAAAGTTTTATGCAGACTGCCGCATTTTTAATACTATCATTAGATCAGATTTACAAACATTGTTAACCAGCGAAGTACTATTATGCCAACGTCATGTTTTTGTACCTATACCAATATTAGGTTTTGTGTTCAAAAAGCAGCAACACGACATACATCTAATCATATATAAAGACTGTATTTGCTTAATACTTCTAAACTCTGAGGTGTATTCACTTGTAACCGACGCAGGCTAAGAATGTCTAAGGGGTAGTTAGGCCTGGCTACTCCAGTCACATTTTACCAAAATCCAAGTGCGTTCTGAACGAGTGCAAGAACTACGCAAATTGAAGGCTTGCATAAATTCAAGGATCATTGCGGACAGATAACGAAGAAAAACAATATAAAATTGAAATAGAATAGAGTACATGTAAGGATACTTATATTTTGAGCACGTGATCAAAGCAAAAAAAGAGAAGCAGTCGGCAGAAATCGGTATAAGTGTTAGGCTTGGACGGATAGTCTTTATAACGTTAAACTACGTTGTAAAAAATAAAAGTTACCCTAGCTTAACACACGGCATATACCATAACCAAGAAGGCGATGCAAAAATGAATAGAGGACGTCAAACTTTCAAATGAAACCCACATTCACTAATTTAGCAAAAACACAACCGTTTTGATATCTTAATAATAATATTTGTTTGCAAACAATAACTGCTGTATCATAGTTTTTCTATATACGACTTCATTTTTTAAATAGTATCTTGTACATTTAAATACATACATACATACATAAACGGTTCTTCTTCTACTGGATACTGCCAGTGTTGAGAAAATACCTATATATTTAAATAATCTTTCGAAAATTACTGCATTTTCTTTCGTGGACTCGTTATGTAAAAATGTTTTAATAGTGTATAAGAGCATTTTCGAAAACTTTAAACATTAAGCTTTATCAGGCTGCCCAATGATAAAATTCAAGCATAATTATGTTTCACCGTGGTTAGTTGTCACAGAGTATACAGTGTGTCCAAGATAAGGAGGGCCAGTATGGGGATCTCGGTAATGGTAAGAGATACAAATTTGGTTAAATGGGAAGAAAGTTGCGCAATTACAGGACTAAAAAAATGACGTCCAGAAATCCTTGATATGATTTTTCGTTTTTGAATTATCTCAAAAAAACCGAATTTTTGGATTTTCTTTTTTATTTTTTTCTGGGGTTAATATTAAAGTTAGAGCGAAACTGATTAAACTTCTTTATAGCAACTTTTAGTGGACTTAATGATTACGTTATCAATTTTTTTATCCGACGTTTCGTCTTCGAGAAACCATCATCAACTTAATTTTTTTAAATACGGTCCTGGTTTTTTGATGCCAAATTTGCAAAGCCCTTGTTACTCTGAATTCAACAATGTACCACATATTATGATTTAACTACGTTTCGAACTTTTTTCTGATCATCATCAGAAAATTTTTTAGATACGGACCTGCATTTCTCATAATTTTGTAAAGATAAGTTCAAACAGTAAGATAGGCGTTTTTAGATGCCGTTAAAATATTAAAATGCACAAAATAATGTCATAATTCTGATACATTAATTTAATAAGCAACCAATAACTATTAACAATAAACAAAAAAGAAATGAACAAAAGATAGACAGAAAGAATAACAAAACCAACATCGAAACCATTTAATAGGTATTAAATTTACAAAAGGTATTCAAAAAGGTTGCCATCATTCTCTATGCATAAATAACATCTTCTAACTGTAGAATCTAAAACATTATTCAGCAATACTGGCGTTATACTTTGAAAGGCTTCAAGAACCAATCTTCTAAGTTCTTCTTCTATTTCAAAACGTTAAATATCTATTACATTGTTTCAAGTCTTTCAAGGTTCGTTTTCTCATTCTTTCTGCCTATCTTTTGTTCATTTATTTGTTGTTTATTGTTAATTGTTATTGGTTGCTTATTAAATTAATGTATCAGAATTATGACATTATGATGTGCATTTTAATATTTTAACGGCATTTAAAAACGCCTATCTTACTGTATGAACTTATTTTTACAAAATTATGAGAAATGCAGGTCCGTATCTAAAAAATTTTCTGATGATGATCAGAAAAAAGCTCGAAACGTAATTAAATCATAATATGTGGTACATTGTTGAATTCAGAGTAACAAGGGCTTTGCAAATTTGGCATAAAAAAACCAGGACCGTATTTAAAAAAATGAAGTTGATGGTTTCTCGAAGACGAAACGTCGGATAAAAAAATTGATAACGTAATCATTAAGTCCACTAAAAGTTGTTATAAAGAAGTTTAATCAGTTTCGCTCTAACTTTAATATTAACGCCAGAAAAAAATAAAAAATAAAATCCAAAAATTCGGTTTTTTTGAGATAATTCAAAAACGAAAAATCATATCGAGGATTTCTGGACGTCATTTTTTTAGTCCTTTAATTGCGCAACTTTCTTCCCATTTAACCAAATTTGTATCTCTTACCATTACCGAGATCCCCATACTGGCCCTCCTTATCTTGGACACACTGTATATTTGACAATTTATAATAGTTTGATCCAGAGTCCAAACTTGGTTATATAGAAGACGACCTTTCTTAAGAAAGTAACTATAAATTTAATTAAATGTTAAAACACATTTAAACTCTAAGAGACAAATGTTTAAAAATCAAATACACGAGATGACATTAAAGTTATAACTTGACATCTATTCTACTTAACCCTATTTGCGTAAGCTGCGACTTCTGTTTAAAATTAAGATCTAAAACACGTTGCAGATATTTTTCCTACGTATGTGTTCTATAATACGTGTTGCAACTACCAGCGGGCAGCCCCCAAATTGCAGCTTCAGACAAAATATAGATCTTACTAAACTACCTTTCACTTGTTATGTTGATTTGAAATATAGATGCCGTCGCCACTTGTTTTATTCCCGCCGTTATCCGAAAAGAACTAGCTTCGAGTCAGGGTGTAGTTTGCAGTTTTTCGTTTGAATACGTTGTGGTTTGCCGATTGCGAGCATTTTAGGGCCTTACTGGCCATCTACGGGTTTTCGTCGAATGTACATATATCGAGAGATAAAAAAAACTGTCCTCAGCGGGCTGTGGAAATTCAACGTATGAATAATATGTTGGTGACACTGTACGTCAATGTCAAATTCGATGTTAGCAGGTTAGAATTTGCGTCATTTTGTGTCAAAACTGACGGAAAACCTAACCTGATAACCTCGCATTTGACATTCAGGTACAGTGTCACCAACATATTATTCATAAGGTTAAATTTCCGCAGCCCGCTGAGGAACAGTTTTTTTTGGATCTCTCGATATATGCTTCCAAATCATAATATTACATGAAGCTCCATCGGTGTATCATAAAACTTCAGTTTCAATTTTGAACTGCCATGGCTCAGTTCTTGTGTCGCGCCGTGTTATAATCGATCATAGTCAACCCATTTCTTTAGTTGGCCGGTCAACTCCGTCAATTTTTACTACAATTCAAACTAAGTACATCTACGTTATTGTGCACGTGGGTACCATATTTTAATAATCAATTGCTTAACGGACCTAAATCTTAAGGGCATGTGTGGATGACTTGTCGATGTTGAGTATCCCCAGCGCTCGCCGCCATGAGCAACGTTTTCCATGATTAAATCTTGTCATTACAACACCGCCCAATGGTAACGACCTAAAGCATTTTCCTCGTACATACCTATTGATTCGACAAGCTAGTACCTGTTCTTTCAATATCTCGGTCATCACGCTAGTTAGGGAGCAACCCTATAAACCTGTTGTAGATCTTAACGGAGATTAATTCTGGAACACAATATTTTAAGAGATTGATTTTTCGAGAAGATGAAGCTATGTTGACACTGTATAGCTACGGCACAAACAAAATGCAGCAATGGTAGACAACAAAACCATAGAACCGGTGTAGCTTATCCTAATGTACAGTTTATAAGCAAGACCAGATATAAAAATAATAAGATTAACTATACTGAGAGCTTTAAGACAAATATTTAACAAAGTCTGTGAGAGAGGTAACGCAAAAAAAACATCAGGAAATCCACAAAATGTTTCTAAATGGGTTAGCTTAGATGAAGAATGAGACTATGGAGCTAACATGTCGAAAGAACAGTGTCAGACTGATAATAATATTAAATTAAGGAAAATCGTTACGGTCAAGGCGAATGCCATCTATAAGACCTTTAAGGCTATGTTGAGATAGTTCGTAGATCACTTTGGAGGAACAAAAAAAAAGTATTTTACTAGAAGAAACACGCTATAGTCTGTTAGGTCTAACTGAAGCTGTTGGTGTTACTTAAGGTCACTTCTGTGATTCTATTCCAAGCATCTTCTGCATACATGTTTCAGTCTCATAGTTTTTAGTAACATTTTCTTTTTCGTTTAGTACTGGATGCCTACTCGTGTCAGCAAACTCAGATATTCAGAAATTTGTTCAACTCAACAATCTCGTGAGGCCGAACTGCAAAATCCTCATCAACATCCTTGCACGAAACTATTTGTTTATTTATATAAGTGTAGATATATTGCTACTCTTCAAAGTCTTCCATAAAAATTTTACTAGCAATGAGGTAAATAAGAAACTCCACTGTTTATAAATATATTTTTGGTAAAATTATATAGTGTTAGTTTCTTTAAGTTTTTAAAGAAAGTGTGAAGTTTTATGTCTGAGTATGTACTTTATGATAATGTTTTAAGTATTTGAGGTAAGAATTAGTTAAATTGTAACAAGATGAACCTATGAAACTAACGATTGCCTAAGTGGTATATTTGGTTTGTGCATTCTTGACATCTATTACAATTACGTTACTTTTATCTGTAAGTAAAGGTTTTGTTGTATTTCCTTCTTCACTGTGTGTACGGAGAAAGCATGAATCGGATCAACTTCTAGAAAGAAACTAGTTAATTTGTGCGAAAAGGCTGTCGGAAGTTGAGTTTTATGTTGTACCAAACGCGCTATCGCTTATCTGGCCCTTAACGTAAATGCAAATAGTTTCGTGTCCAATAACTAACACCAAAGTGCACGCTACACCCTCGCCATTTACATAATGCAGAACAGTCGCATAAAAAGTTGGCAACTATTGCGGTATTGCACGTAAAGTGATATATACTCACTTAAAACTACCACAGTGAGCATAAATTACGCTGAGAACGGAATTACGCCGGGCAGTATACGGCAAAATTGCAGTACCTTTATCAGATGTAGGAGGGAAGCTTTATTGTTATTGTGTTTTGGAAACCCACCGCGATATTAAACCCGAAGCATTTTGCAATATTTTTATTTATAGATTACGACGTCTTAAATTATCCGAAATACAGCCAAATACTAGCCATATACTGTCCAGGATAAGATATAAAGAGTTGGAGACACAAAATACAACACATATGCAGCACATAAAGTGCCATTAGACAACTAGAGTCTCCATTCCAATTCTAGACTTTACAAGAACTTTATTATTCAAGTTTTAGTTTTAAGGTAAAAATAATAATCACAGTATGTTAAGAAACGTTAACAAGATCTTCTCGATTATACGAAGAATCGTTCAGCTGTGCCAACAAGCATCAGGACACTCAATGACTTGAAGCGTTAATTTTATATTTTAGCTCACTATAAATCTGATAATTATACAGAATTCAATTAATCATCGATTGCTAGGTTGATATGAATTTTTGAAATAGTCAAGTCTATAAAACAACGTAACAACTTTGCTATATTCAATTAACACTTTTATGATTTAAGAACCACAACCTATCTACCAACTAAAGAAAAACGATGTATTGAAATAAGACTAGCCCGTATTTGTATTTTTCAGGATCTAGTAAAATTACTTAGTGATAAAAATCGAAGACTGTGAGGTCCAAAGTAGATCCTAGACGGGATCCGTCGTGGTTGTGCGTTGATGGAACAATTTAGTTTTATGCACTGTTGCAGGACAGCTTTGCTCCGGATGTCGCCCGTGCTGTATTCTGCGGAAATTAAAGCCCTTCGTTCTCAAACATGACAGTTTGTCACCGTACAACTGGGAATAATCTAGTCAGATACGCCTGATTTTCGTCTACTTGATCGTTACTCTCACTTCAGGACGAGCAATCTGATCAGTGAAACTTCCCTTTGAAGGCATGCAGGACGCATCTTATTTGTAAAAAAAAACGTACCGATTCCTCAGTATGTAATATGGAACGTATTAAAACTTCATTCCCAGCACGCAACAATTTTCTTGATTGACTGAACTTATTAATACTTGCAGTTAATCGTGTTCTGGATCGAAAGAACCTATCGCAGTTAATCACATGGAATATAAAGCCCTTTAGAATGACCAGCACAAAAGAAGAAACTCTAATTTAGTGTCATCAAGTAGCCTTTGATTTAAGATACTGTAAAACCACGGGTGCAATATCCAATATTTAAAAAAATCAAACCATCTTCCACAAATTCACTCCCTCCCCATCTATGTTTGTTCTTTAGTTTTTCTTCTCGACTAATACCTTCCATTGTTATAAGTGTAACAAAACTCAATCTCCAATTATTTCACTGTGATGCTGGTATGTCCAGTAAATTTTCACTACAGCTTGGCTCTGTGTCCCAGAAGATCTATAACTTCAGTTTCTTCTGCATTCATGAACCTGTGTTGTGCAAAGTAAAACGTATCCATATATTGGTCTCTTTCTATTTGTCTTGAAAGCTTGGAATCACTGGGTAGTGTTGCACCACCTTCGAATTTGTTAGTAATTACTGGCGCATTTAAACAGCATTTTAAATTTCTACCTACGCGGTGGTACATTTAGTACAGTAAAACTGTCGGAAAAAACCCCGTCACCTTAAAAAAATTGGCCGCGGCCATTCCTCTTGTCCAGTGGTTTGGGGTCATTAGACAAGTGTCAAACCAAAAAGGCGTCACCCCACCCCCTGCCAAACAGCCGCCATATTAAAAACAATAAAATTTGTTTTTTCTCGCGATCCATTGGTCGCACAGAAAAAGTTATTGAACAAAAAAGGTTGAAAATAAAATTCTACACATTTTTTGTTCGCGATACCGAGAAGTTGGTATTGCGAACGATAGAGGGCGACAAAGTCACCAAAAATCGGTTTCCGCCATTCTAGCTCTGTAGGGGTGGTTTTTTTCCGAAAATTGCAAATGTGAAAGTTGTAGTGCTTGAAAAAATGTGCATGAATCTCTTTTAATAATGTGATTGATTTAAACAGTGTCCTATTGACAACCCTTCAAAGTCCGCGCGGCGTGGGAGAGGCATATTCCGGCGCAGAAAAGTAACCATTTCTCTTTTGCGAGGTAAAATCGTACGTCACTCAAATAGTTTCAATGTGAATAGGTTTTCAGAATTTACAGAAATTCTACACATTTTTGGTCAGTGCCGTTATACCGAAAAATTGGCATAGTCAAAAAAATTAAAATTATGAGAAACGAATATACTCGTATACTCAAAGTAATTAATTTTTGCATAAACCCCAAGATATATTGTAGTTTATTCAGGCAAGTTTTCTATTTTTTGAGTTATTCCTTCGTTTTGGTTAAGAGCCTCGGACATAACATTATCGACCATGGTAGGAGTATCGGTGTCATAATTTTCATCCTCGCTGTCTGATTCAGTATTGGTTGAGTTGTAGCAGGTTTGTCCGCCGCAATTTTTGCACATTTCGGAACAATTAAAGCCAGCTATTCTACAACCACAAGCTGACCCACAATTTTTCGTACACCCACAGGATACGAGGTTCAAGAGGCTTGCAGGTGCGGGATCTTTGAGAGTTTTCACAGGCTCTAATCCTTGGGAAGATCTTTTTTCATCCCCAATTCGTCGGTTCGAGAATGCAACCCATCCATTGCCGGACATCATTTGGCACAGTTAAGATTTTTCAGGTCTCTTTATTTTGTACCCACAAAAGAAAATCTTTTGGTCAATATTCTTACATCATAATTATAGTTTTAGCAATAACAAATTACAAAAAATAGTCGGGAAGCACTAATTTAAAATAAATTACCAATTCATTTCATTTGGCTCATATGATCAAAATATCATTTCGTTCACCTTAGCATGTTTTGGTTGAAGTGAAACAAGCTGTGTGTTATTTAATAATATATATACAGACGGGTGTCTGTATTATTTTTGCAAAAATGGTACGTTTCAAAGCTGCTGTCAATTTGTTGAATTTTGGTCATTCATGTGGCAAAATTTACAAACAATTGCAATTATCGTATTGTAGTGTATGAAATATTGCGAAACTATAAAACAACAGAATCCATAGCAAAAAAGCCAAATTTGGAACGAACTCCAAATATTACACCAGCAAATTTAAGAGCTATACTGATCTGGGCAAAATGATATGATTCTGAGCTCGTATATTCCTTTCCCATATTTTTTTTACCTATACCAATTTCTCGGTATCGCGGCCATAACCAAAAATGTGTAGAAATTCTGTAGGTTTTGAAAACCTATTCACATTGAAACTACTTGAGTGACGTGACGATTTTACCTCGCAAAAGGGAAATGGTTACTTCCCTGCGCTGGAATATACATTCCCACCCCGCGCGGACTTTGAAGGGTGTCACTCGGAGACTATTTAAATAAATCATATTATTAAAAGAAATTCGTGTACATTTTTTCAAGCACTACAACTTTCACATTCGCAATTTTCGGAAAAAAACACTCCCACAGAGCTAGAATGGCGGAAACCGATTTTTGGTAACTTTACGCCCTCTACCGTTTGCAATATCAACTTCTCGGTATTACGGTACAGACCAAAAATGCCTAGAATTTTATTTCCAACATTTTTTGTTCAATAACTTTTTCTGTGCGACCAATGGATCGCGAGGAAAACAAATTTTACTGTTTTCAAGATGGCGGCTGTTTGGCAGGGGGTGGGGTGACGCCTTTTTGGTTTTACACTTGTCTAATGATCCTAAACCACTAGGCAAGAGGAATAGCCGCGGCCAATTTTTTTAAGGTAAAACGACAATTTTACTGTACTAATTATACTGTGCTCGTTTGCGACATCAGCGCAGATTTGTAACTGTCCTCTAACGTAATGTGCCAGGAAACCTGTTAAGCTATTAAGAAATTAAACTCCTGTAATTGTAGGTCACACTAGAGTAGATTGCATTTATAACGTTTACCTGTAGCGTGGGTCTCGCTTGTGCTGAAATTAACTGATGTTGCATTTTTTGTATCATATTTATTATCGTAACTAATATAAACCTGTTTATGTTTACTATCATTGCGTGCTAATACAATCACTCGAAGTGGTGAACCTTTCTGAAGTCTGTTTCAGATCGTAGCGAATAGTACGCATAGTACCATTGCGAGATAAACAATTGGTGCTATAGCTTTTCCTATGTAAATACGACTTTTAGCTCGATACTCAAAAGGGTAAAAGAGGTTACGATTATGTCAAGCTTGCTCTTGAAATTCGCCATACTTATCAAATTTGGTATTGGCCTTAACATAAGAGCACTTCAGTACATTATTTTATTTAGTTCGGTCTACCTTATAACGCAGCCGTACCAATTATTTACATTCTAACAATATCTTAGTGAGTTTAAAAGTTCTCGTAAGCTAATAGATCTATCGATTGTACTAAAAGATCTTTTTGTGCTTTTTAGTAATTTCGAATAATCGAAAGTGAATAAAGCCGATCCTGTACGTAAACTTATTGTAAAACTTAATGTGCTTGTGTATGTGTAGCATTAAACGCGAATCTAGAGCCTGTCCGCGGAATGAAAGGAGTTTCAACTTATGCAGATTCACGAACGAGAATTAGTCGCACGCAGCCTCAGCTAAGGGCTGCACCTAATTGTGGCTCCATCGTATAGTGTGCAAATTTGCCCCAAGATGAATTACGTTAAATAAAGTGGCGAGAAATATGCAGCAAATAACTATTACACCCAGTTTTAAAGTGCAGCTAGCAAACATTTACAAATTAAGTAAGCGCATATTCACCGTGTAGGAGTTGATCATACAAATTGTGCAACATTCAAAGGCTGGCCTTTGGTTTTTTGCGACGTTCGAGTATTTTGTGACCCCAGCCAGACTAGAGTGGCGCCAGTCGACACCCCGCTTTCCTGTGTATAGGCATTTACATACACCAGTCATTCAGTGAAGGACGCAATACAGTTCCAATGGAATATGCAAGTTTGCCATTCCCAAGCTTCGAGGGTCTGTAGCTGACCCATGCGTGAGTTAAGAAGGGCGTTTGCATACGCGAATTGTGCTGTTTTAAGACACGCAAATACGTACAAATAAATATCGTTTCAGGCGATTTTAATGTTACGCTTTTGAACTTTTATTTTGATTCCATTTCAAATACAGCTATTTTACCGTTTTTTTATGCTGATTTTTATACGTTTTGCAACGTACTTTCAAGTAGTCCTAAGCTATATCGCACGTAGGTTGTTTAAAGATTTAATCCTGATATCTTTTGTATTTTTATATGTTTTGAAGTCAATTAATTGTGTAAACCATCTAGCTTTTCTGGTGCATTGTTTGAAATCAGTTTCACTGAAGCTGTATTAGCTTCTTGTTTTGCCACATATTGACACTGCGTAACCACCACTAGGGTATTAAGAGGATTTCATATATACGCTGAGCTGACAAGGTAAACCTAAAAAGACGAGACGTCCTATTCAATTTTAAAGTTACCACATGAAGGCCAAGCTGCACGTACTGTTAGTAGTAGTTAACTTCTCTAGATTCCTTGTACTACCGTTGTCTATTCTTCAAACAAATCTCTAAAGAAAAAGTTCCGTACATAGCGTATAGCACTGATGCCGTTAAACTTTGGCGAAGAGCGATTTCATACTTTCAAGCAAGGTTGTGTGTTCGGGACTTTCCTTGTTTTTTTTGCATTTCACCGCTGATCGGAGTGCACCCAGCTAAACCTAATTTACGATTTATTATTTTATACATGTGTGATTTGCCTTTAATTTGAAATGTACTTTATGTACCTATAATAAGAATTGAGTATGTGCTTATACGCAGTTGCCGTTATGAAGTAAATTTTTGAGTGTGTCCTTATTCGTAGTGCAGTAACGCCTTCAGCACTCTGTGTCAAAGTGTATCAATATCGCTTTTCCCCTGCTGTTGTCGTTACTGTGCGACGTCACAACGAACAGCTAATATTCTTAAAAATTGTTGAAATACTCTTTATTGCGGCCAAAGCTGCAAGGCTGAGTCGCTAAAATGTATTTTTATAAATGTTATTTCGATAGAGTTATTTAAAATTGTCTGTATTAATTTTATTTATTCAGCGCAATTTAATTCCACGAGTGTTTCGGCTAAGTAAACATTTTAAAAAATTCAGAAATGAGGTAAGCTCCAAATTTCGAAGCTGAACACCTTACACAATTCCCATTGCCAAAAAGTTTTATAAGCAAAACCATTGATCTCCATTCTCCCGTATTTTCGAGAGCGAAATTTAAAATAAATGTATTTACGAAAATGTTTTTTTCAAGCGCGAGTCTTTTAAAAGCAAAATTATTTTAGTGACCTTGCATTCGATGTCATTTTCTACTAACACTCCGATTTGCAAATAAATGGTCCGATGTGCTATAGCGTCAACCAACGTATGCTTGCACTAGAAGCCATTATACATCTTACATATGTAGTCTCATGTCGAGTCGATAGATTTCAGGTGGCTGTTGGCCATTTTATACAGATAGAATTTCTGATTTACATCTTGCCGATTCTACTTAAATAATACCCACGTGCATTTTTTTTCGCTCCGGTGTATTTGGACTAACGGCCTAGTCTCGGATAAACTTGGAATCTAACGTTGTTTACTGGCGTTCCCATAATTTTATCACAATTTTGACTGTCCTAAGACAGAACCACAATGAATTCAAATGATTGAATTCGATTTTCTTCAAGTTCTATTAATTTCGTTCTATTTCATTAACCTGCTTTCGATTAATATTGATTATGGCTACAAATAGAATCGAATCGATTTTTCGTGGAATCTTATACATATAAAGCTCGTTATTTAGTTTCAGATAAATCTGAAAGCTAAACATGGCGTGATATTTCATAGGAATTGTTGCAGTAGTAGTTGTATCACCTAATAAATTTAATAAATTCACACTTCAATTTAATTTAAGAGTTGCCCTATGCGAGCTTTTTCCATTTATGTATAAACTCTACACTTGTATCATTCAAGTGCCTAGAATTAATTATTTTAAACCACATTTATCGACTACACTGGTAGAAACTCATAGAAATGCAAGTTCTATGAGCGTGCCTGAATAGAAATAAATTTAACATGAATGGAAGCTGTCTTCCACTTCCACAGTTTCGGCTTCTGTTTGCGGTGCCACAACATTTTCAGATACTTAGTATTCTAAGAACCAGGCCCCTTGTTCTTTACGCCTGGTAAATAATTTAAAATGCCCTTTCAGCAAACGTAACCGCGGAATTGAAAGAACCTGAAAATATGTTTTCAGCTGCACCCAAATGGAGAATGCCCTTCATAAGTGAAGCCAAGCTGAAAGGGCAGAGCTTTTGGCTAATTTCTATCCTGAGATAAATAGCGGTTTCATATTCGTTGCCAGGAACACAAAGAATTCCTTATCAAAGGCGCGATTCTAATTTGGAAAATACGGATTCCAAATTGGGTTTTCCGCGTCCCCTCTCAAATTAGTGCCCTGCAGTTAAGCTGCACTTGATTAATTAATGTTGCTGACAGTTCAACGCGTGTATGCTGCATCTTAGTGAAAACAGCGAGAGCGTGTGCACAAAACAGATGCGCACAAAAGGATAAAGAAGAAAGGCTAAGACCTACTTACAGGATCAAAAGGTGGCTGAAGTGTTTCGAAGTGCAAAGTCCGCTAACAAATACTCCAGAACTTAAGAAATTCCAATATTGCGACCTAAGGTAGAAACAACATTTTGGTGGTGCGTAGGAAACTCTTTAGAGAGAAAAAAAATTTCTCAATTTTTTTTTGAACAATACTTTACAACCATAAAGTACAACCACAAATTGGAAAGCTATTTAAAATTAGACCAGCATTGAGAAGTCACTTCGTAATTTAATTCATAAAATTACTGTTTAATTGTCATTCAGCGACACTTCGAAATTTGACAATGCATTGGTAATTTTGGAAGACATATACGTTTTTGAATATTTTATATGCTTGTATACGGTTTTAACAACTGAGGTTAAATAACTAGTACCTACTTAAATCATGCAAAATGTTACAAAGCCTCGTACATCTACAATTCACAGATTAACTGTCATTATCTGAAAGCTGCTTGACATTAGAAAATTATTTATTGATTGTAGGAACCCAACCTAGACATGACATGACATTCCAGGATGAACTTGATTTTAAATAGCATTCCCATTTTCGGTTGGAATACTATAAATTATTACTATTTATTACTGGCTAAATATGAAATGCAATAAAACGCTTTTTATATATGAGTACTTCTACTTCGTATATCTCAATAGGTACAACAATAATTGTATAAGTTTTATTTGGCTTCCATATGCAGTGAAGGTGGCTCAAATGTTAAAGCCTCTCCTTTTAGACCAGAACATGTGGGTTCGATTCCCACTAACTGCGACGGCAACAAAAAGTTTATATCCACTTCATTGTAACTCGCCAATCCACCTACGACAAACGTGAGCTCTAATTCTCATTATAGAAGATAAGCCCGTGTTTCTGAAGGGCTGATGATGACGGAAACGACGACCATGTGCTAATGTGCAAATACCAACAGCAATCTATAAAATTTAACAATCCTCAAATTATCTCTAATAAAACAAGTGAAAATGAAATACAAATACCTACACAAGGAAACTGTTTTTCATAATTTTAAATTATAGATGAAAACAGCTCCGCCACAGAAGAAGTTCACAAATATTAAAATCATTCAGTGCCGGCGATTTAATGCTTGCAACATGCGCTCTCTTTGTATCAAATCAAAAGCTAGGAATATGGTACTTCAAACGTAGACCAAATTTTAAATATCTTTAAAAGCAGAGATCAAGTGAAGTATTTGATAGAATTGCTAACGGAAACTAGAGATAATTTAATCTAGGGGACAAATTGGAAGAGGCTCTGGAATACAGAAAACATGTAATCAACAAAGTTAAAGAAGCAGTAAAACAGCACTAATTATAAAGTCTCCTGGTCGAGTAGAAGTTAATGTAGCAGTTATTAAGTTTGGATTGTTAAGTTCGTTTGAAAATTCCAGCCACTGTTCAATTTGAAGCTCACAGAATGGGAAGGAGTTTTCGTTTCGCTGGACACAGATCAGCAGCTGACGAGATGTAATCGTGCAAAGATATTGCGTTTGTTATCTGTTCCGTGAATATAGCTGTTTGGGTAGCCTCGTATTGTTTATATATATATAGGCCCGATACACTCCGACTCAGAGTATAAGCCGCTATTTGCATGCCCTCTTCTGATCCTTTATTCTCGCGCGGAGGATCAGCCAGCATATTCCTTTCTCTATGTATTCCCTCTTTACAGATTGTTGTGCGTCTTAGCTTGATTTGTTTTCTTATTCCACACGTTTCTATCCGCTAACAGCCCTCTCCAGTTATCAATTCCCATAGCTTTAATGTCCTCTGTCACTTGATCTTGCCATCTTAACTTCGGTCTTCCTCTCGGTCTGGTTTCCGTGGGCTTCCAGTCTGATATTTTCCTTATAATAGAATTGGGGTCTCTTCTCTGGATATGCCCGAACCATTTTAATCTTTGTGCTTTTATTACTTTAACAATGTCTTCTCCCTCCATGAGATCTCTAATTTCATAATTCATAAGTGGTGCGTACTCTCCTTGTATTTTCTTAGGTCCAAACATCTTTCTTAATATTTTTCTCTCTAATACTAGCAGCTTTTCACAGTCTCTTTTGGTAATGCACATGGTTTCTGCTCAGTATGTTATAACTGGCCTGATGGCTGCTTTGCAGATTTTTATCTTGGTACTTTTTCTGATGTGTTTGTTCTTTAGTAGTTTATATTACTTCCAGTATGATGTGTTTCCCGCTTTCACTCTTTCATATATCTCTGAGCTTCTGTTATTTTTATCGGTTACTGTCACTTCTAAGTATTTGAAATATTCCACTCTCTGTAGCTTGTAGTCGTTTATCCTCAGTTCTGTAGTGTTGCGCTGGTTTCTTGAACATATGTGGTATTTTCTTTTTTCTGTGTTAATGTTCAGACCTCTTTTTTCGGCTTCTCCTGCTAGTTTTTGAAATGTTTGTTCCAGGGTTCGCTTGTCTCTTGCTATCAATACTAGATCGTCTGCATATCCAATAACTAGGGCTAACCTTCGTGTAATTGACTTGTCTAGTTCCGATTCCTTTATTACCGCATCTAAGGCAATATTAAATAGGGTTGTAGACAAACTATCTCCCTGTCTTACTCCTACATTTATGTTGATATATTTCGTATAACCGTTTTTTGTCGTTACTTTTGCCATTGACTTTTCTATTGTGATTTTAGTTAACCTAATTAGTTTTGCCGGTATGTCCATATTTTTCATTTCCGTTATAAGTTGATATCTGTCTATGCTATCGAATGCGTGTCTAAAATCTATAAAAACCATGTGCAGTTCGATGTCGTATTCGTATCCTTTCTCTATACCCTTATTGTGTAAATTTGGCAAAACTACGATGATTGTTGTAAAATACATCCAGCTTTCCAGAGGTCCGACTATCCGAGTCCCGTCTTTTTTGAGTTCTGCTAAATTTCGCTCTCCGGTCTATAAAGTAACGCTCGATGCCCTGTAAAGCAATATTACGGCTTATCTGTAGCATTTAGAGTTCTACGAAGAAGAAGTCTGAATCTCCAAAGTTACTACAAAAAACTTCAATCACAATGTAGACACCTAAATCTAGACAGCCGATACAATCCAAAGATTCTAGATTTAGAAACTGGAAAATCTAGAAACCCAATTCATCACTCCAAATCTACAAAGTGCGTCAATACATGAAGTCTACCAATCTAATAACACTAAAAATCCGCAAATTCAAAAAGAAGAATCTTGAAACAATAGAACGCCATTAGCGCACAGAAGCAGAACAGCTCTAGAAAGCTCACCTTTGGTGTAAATCGGCTTAATATTTTATTCCCAATACTATGAAGCATAATCATGAAGTGCAGATTTGTCAAAATACCTTCTAAAAACCTGCTATATCCAATAAAATCGTCCGCTGGTGTTTTTCGCCAATTCCATCATACTAACCAACCATAAAGAAAGGAAAAATATCGAAGAGGCATCGATCACTAAATTACAAATTCCCATAAATGGTCAGACGCAAAATTGAATTGACTTGTTTTTAGCTAAAGCCGGAAGTTATCCCCTTGGGAATAAGATAAACCGATAAAGTGTGACAAAATGACACTAGAACACCTGATTGCCGACGAAAGTTACTAAGTGACCGCGTTATCATACAAAGAATGCATTTTTCGTAACTATTTTTAAAAAATGTTGAATTTTACTGATAACGGAAGTCATGTGACAACTTTTGTTTGGCCCATTTGTAATCACTTTGCAATTACCTCTGGTCGTTAGTGTTTGATTTTCCAAGAAATTCTAAATAATTTTTTTTCTTTGATGCCAGCTTTTTGACGATCACCTTATTTATTATTTGTTTATAATAATTTTCTTACGTAGTGCACACTGTAGTTTGCGAATTTAAATTCGGCGCCGAGATGGCCTCGCGCCGAGTTGGCTGGCGCTGAGATGGCTCCGCGCCGAGCTGTCTCGGCGCCGAGATGGACCCGCGCCGAGATGGCGGCGCCGAAGTGGCGGCGCCAAGATGGCGGCGCCGAGTTGTCCTAGATAATCTTGGATAGAACATCATTAATACCTTAGTTTTGTGCATTTGTGTTGAAGATAGGTGATTTTTATAGAATGCTTCCTTAATGCCCCCAAGAACATTGATAGTTTGGTTATTTTCCAAAATATATTTCTTGCGTGAAAACCAACAGTTGAATACAGCAATGGCATAGCAAGCAAATTTAGAAAAACTTTGCATCAATATAACGTTTTAGAAATGTTTGGCTATTGTAAGTTAACAAACATTTTTTGAAGTGCTTTTATTTGTAGCGACTGCCAAAATCAACTTCAGCTGCATTACAATCCTGTGAGAAAAAAAAATGTTTTGTGTAAGCTTTTACTGACGAATCCTTGCACCGAGAGTTTATCTCGGCAAATTAACTAGTTTCCAGATGTAAGTTAAGCTTTACATACTTACAAATTAATCATTTCGAGCGTGACAGTATACCCTATAAAGTTGTTCAACTTTGAGTAAAGTTCAGGCAAATGTCGCCGCTTATGCATTTAAATTAAACCTCATGCAGAGAACCACGAAATTCTTTTATAAATTATTCAAACCGTACATACTCCACCAATTCATTCAAAACGACCGACTAAAAACCACCAATTCACATTTCGCAGTTCTTTCCAACAATTTAGTAAAACGTACAACTAAGGAGATGCAAATCAAGCTTGCACTGTCGCCTTATTCCTGTAGAACATCCACTAACATATGATAATAGTCAAGCTTGTCAACCTGAGCAGGTATCGTATATTGCCAACTGCAACCCTCATTTTTCTTCCTTAAAGACCTCCAGGACTTGAATCTGATTTATATGATTCGGCTAGGGTAGTAAAGTGTGCGCGGATTAATGATCATGGGGGGTTTATTTTTATGCAAAATCATAACGAAAGATGAATCGAGGATTAGCCGCGAGGGTGTTCACCACCGCTTAGTTTATGAATTGCGGAAATTTATCATTTTTAGTTGTTGCGCTTGTGGGTAAAATTCGTCTAGAAAGAAGCTCTAAAACGGCAGTGATAAAATCGATAAGTCTTGATTTTAAGCAGTTTTAAAAAGGGCTCCTCTCACAACAATCGCGAAATTCGCAGATAAGTACTAAGGTTCGTTCAAGTATCTAAACTCGATCTAAAACCAGATATATCCAAAGCCGCAGACAACCGCAAAATACATTTTAGCCCCATTTCACAAAGTAATCGAGCAGATTCAAATCTTACACTTCGCACCTTCCGGTAACCTTTCATTTCCCATTTCCGCGCGCAGATATTTCTGTCTATTTCTGTCATGTCACATCTTCATTCCAGGTAGATTTACGAGGATTTCTACATTTTTTAATAATTGTCTTCGCGCGACGGATTTCATCGAAGTTACTGAAATTCTGCGAGGTGGAGTTCCCTGCAGTTCATTAGACATTATAAATGTGACAGTGGCAAGACAAATGCCGCTTTATTCTAGATTTTCCAAACACAATCTATTGAATAGATGTAAGATAAAGATAATATATCGAGTATAGTGACCTAGATAAGCAGCGACTAGCTGTTTTTAAGAGTCGTGACAATGACCACAAAGTTGTAAAATATTGCTTAAATTGTTATTACTATTACTACATTGAGTTGTATCATATTCTGTTCCCTTTTTACTAACTTATGCTGTTAGTAATAAAGAAATTACAGCATTACTAAAATATTGTTTAAATTCAAAAATGTAAATGATTTACAAGCCTTGGATATGTTTATAAAATAGCGTATATCGTTCGGGAGACATCCATTCTTTAACTTCAGTGAGCATGCTATACGTATGCAAACCATTACTGAATGTTATTTATAAAATATCTAAGTACAAGATCGACATTGAGGCCTCACAAGAAATACGATGGCCTGAAAAATTCTTTAAAAAATGTTTTATGTTTACTTTATTTCGCTTGTAATTTCCGATGGCGCACCGGTGGTTTGAAGATGGCAGAAAAGACAGACGCGTTCATTGTTTGGTCGCGATGCCTATCCAACCAACTACGAAATTGCTTTATGGAAGTACTTTAACGGCCCCCGTGGCAACTCTACGGCTATTGTCGAATCATCCGAACTTGGCATGAAGTTATATGAAATTTTAATCGGGTAACCCTTAAATTAACAAAAAACTACGCTGCCGAACTACTTCGGAGTAAGAAGCGATTTACCGTAGTCTCTCTCAGCCGTCTTCCGCTAATCCATTCCTTCACCTGGAATACTGTTCTAGCATAAAGCCAGCCCACGGCTTCAATTTAGTATTATTATTTACTACATTACCGCTAAAAATATTCATTAATAATTTAATCGTTAGCTTCAAATGCAATATTCACGCATTTATTTTGTACTATTTCTAAGATACCACGTATCGTCCGTTGAAGGGTCTAAAATTTGAAGCTCCTACCCATCAGAAAGAGCCAAATGCTATTTGGCGCGTTGGTTTTTAATTTTCTTGGAGTATATTAGCGTATATTTAGGAAGATTCTCATAACAGTAATTTGATAACAGACCAGTACTACGCTATTCTCCAAAAACGTTCCTATAGTTTGTGTGTTGAATATAGCCCACGTGATTTTATTGGAAGACTCAAACGCTGTGGCGTTTTCGGGACTTATAAAACCAAGCAGGTGAAGGCAATGTATTTTTCTCAGAGTACCGTCCTTAAAATTTCCCGAAGCCCAGAACCAGATCATCTATGATAGGACCAACTCAATACACCAGTGGTTAATGATTAACACAACATGGTGGCGCCTAACCAATAATGAACACCCACAAGCAAACCACACTTTCGGTTTAAGATCCCATCTAACCCAAAGTAGAGCGCTGCGTACACCGTTGAAGTCTGTTACAAGTCGTGAAGGTATTTATTATAAAATATAACAATGACATGTGTACATGCTTCAGCCGGAGACAAAGAGGACGCTGTACCTTCTATAGCGAGTTAGATAACTCAATCTAGCAAAACAATGGCCACAACATGAAGACTATAATTGGCGACTTTAATGCGTCAATAATGACAATGAACCCCATTTGATAAAATTTGCTGCTTCAAAAGTTATGATAATTGGTGAAACAATATTTCCACACACAAGCATCCATAAAGTGACCAAGACATTACCAGATCAGAAAACTTATAACCAGGTACACTATATCCTCGTAGACGGAAAGCGTGCTACCCGTTTTATAGATACAAGAAGCCAAAGAAGGCTGAGTGTGACACAGACGCATTCAAAAGCAGTCGCAAAGTCTCTAATAAATAAAAATAAACAGGAGTGGAACACTGATAAATTAAAAAAAGAATAATGTCAGAGTAAATATAAGATGTCGGTAAATAATAAATTCGAAGAACGAAGAGAGAATAAAAACGTATAGGAAACGGTCAAGAAAACATTACTGAATTGGCTCAACAAGGTAGTGATAAACAAAGAGGATGCAGAAGGACACAGTGATTCGATGAGGAGTGCAAAAGAAGTAGTAGCTAAACGAAAGGCAGAAAAGCGATAAAAGGAGTTCTGAGCAGTAGGACACTCATACCTAAAGTAGAGAAAGTTCATGCATCAAGATGTAGCAGAAATCGAGAACCACTACGGCGAAAATCAGGCAAGAAGAAATTACAAAAGGAATAAGTAAAGGCTTCCACCCACGAAATAACTTATGTAGAAGCAAATAAGAAGTACTATTATGTAACACGCAGTATATTTTCGGGTTAATTAATTATTACATGGAAAAATAAGGAACGACATTAAATATACGGGTAATACACATAAAAGGGAGCGGTCAACAACCAAGAAAATAAAGCAATAACAATTCCAAGTTTTAAAGAAATGAAAGAATTGTTTCTTGCTTAGCTCTATGATCCCGTATCTGAAATTCGAAAAGTTTTTTCGTCTCTGCATAACAAGGCTTGTTTGACGCGTTCACAGCTGACTCAACTTCACACCCATTCGCCACGTCACTGAAGGTGTGACGTGGAGGCTTGACCCAGCACTGCTAGTCAAAGTGGGAAGTCACTTGTGTCTCAACGCTTGTACTGATCATAAGTGCTCTGGACTTCACTGGCCCCAAGGGGTTCGGAAGATGAATTTGAGACTTGTATCGAGTCCCATCCGATAGCTCTTGCTCATAGTAACTATTTGGTCTATGAGTCATTAGAGACTTTTGAACTGTTCGCTAGAAGGACTGTGTCGTCGGCATATCTCAAATCATTTAATACTTCGCTGTTTATGGTTATCCCGTGGTCAGTTTCCTCTACGATTTCCTAAAAACGGCTGCTCAGAGTAAGAACTGCATAGTATAAGGCAGGGCTTACAACGGGGTTGACGGATGATTTGCGAGGAACCACAGGGTAAATCTGAAAAAAATAATGGCCACGGCAGCTTTTTAGGGGACACGCTTCAAAATAAAATAAAATATGTTGTGTAGGCACATTAGTCCAAGAACAGATTCCTCGTCGACGGCCTTACATCATGTGACCATAGTTCGCCCTAAAGTAAGATCTTTTTCATGGAAGAAATGTAGAAAGACGCAATAATGAGCAAGACTTTGATAGGGCAACAATACTGATGTGGTAGCCCTTCAGCGGAGTCACGAAAAAAGAACACCACTAGTATATGGCACAGTCTACAGCTCTGCGTCACTCCTCTTTTTACTGGAAATTCTTTAGTCGATACGAGCAGTTGCTTTTGGTTGCTTATATCACCAATTATTACTATAGTGAGATCTTTACAAAGATGTTTGATTTAGTAATGCTTTATGAGATTCCCATACAGTACTTAGTAGAATGCCTTTTCAAAGCCTATGTAACATGCTAAAACATGCCGAAATGACATGCCGTGCTCTTGATATCAGCATTTTTTCTGGCTTTTGTTGATAAATGTATGGATGATGTTTGCAAGGTTTATCAGGATAATTATTCTGTACATTTCTTAACGTTAGCTAACTTTGGAATTGAGACAAATGTTGAGAAACATTAATTTTCGAGCAAGTTACCAGATTAGTAGATTATGTTGCAAAGTCGTGTCAAGATGCCAATTTTACTATTTTCTGGTTACTTTAAGACTTCATAGTATATTTCTTCTGGCCCGGAAGTTGTATTATTTTTAAACAAAGCATAGTCGATATAATCCGTATTGTGGTGTGATCGATCTGTCATCTATCTATCATTCCTTTGCTGCTTTCATTTCTCTCGATGTCTGCTTGTGATACTCTTTGTACTTATTATTAATAATCTTAATCGGGGTGAAAGCTAATTCTTTCTCTTCATGTGGAAAGCGCTAATTTCAAAAGCCCACTCATCACCCTCTTCATTCAAGTGCGACGACACTTACTTATAAATTTATTCTTTCTCTTTCTGATCGTTAGAAGAGTTTCTCCTCTGTCGTAGTTCACACGTTGAGTTACCGTGCTCTTTTGCTTACCTCCTGATTGAAAGTGCGAAAGTGGACAAAACATTGAGTACTTCAATCTCAATAATGACATGGTTCAATCGCAGAGGTCGTTCGTTACAAAATAACGATGGCCTTAAAAGCCCCTAAAACTAAGGAATTTGCATCACAATCAATATGAACTCGGAAGAATTTCCAATTATTACAACGCATGTGATCCAATCATTTCTACAAAAAATTAAAAATGATTGTTCGCCTGAAAAGGATCCAGTCACCAGTGAAGTGGAAGCTATATATTGTAATGGCTTAATGCTCACAGCAATTCTGGTTGCATAACTAAGACAAGATCATGAAATAAAGATTCAAATAGTCTCAGAATTGATATTTTGTTTATTTCAACATTACAGTAATTATCATACACTAATAAATGCACCAGATATGATTACCAGTAACTAAAATTTGATTGACAGAGGTTAGCATTAGATAAAACAGTATCAGAAGGGTTACGTTTAACTTAATATTCATTAATTATGCTCGTTATGGCGGATGCACTTAAGTTATGTGAACTGACAGAGTTAATATTGTAAAGTCAAAACAATAATATAAATTTAACAAGATACAGAGATGTTTAGAGACGTTACAAAAATTATATGCAGCGTTAGTGTTAAAATTACAAGGCCAACAATCGCCAACGCAGCTGAAGATTAAAAAACGGTGTAAAGGAAGCATAGAATTAAAAGAGCATGAAAAGGGAGCCGACGTTAGAACAAAAAAAATAGTGCAGTGCTAATTAGAAACTTGTAAAACATTAAAGTTATTGAAAGCAGAGATTTGAGGTTATAAAGCGCTACGAATTGACAATTATCGAAAAACAGTTTAGTTTCTAAGTAAAACATTATACAAAACAATTGTATTAGTTGTTAAGATACGTGATGTTTAATTGTTATTGTTAACAACCCAAGGCATAAAAAATATAGCTGTGTGCAAGTTTGGCTGGTAAAAAGATATAAATTTTTTTAAATATAAAAGTTATTTGTGTGAGTCAAAAAGCTGTTTTTATTGTTCACCAGTTCACAGAGTGTCTCTGTGTAAATTGTCAGAATCTCCCAGTGAAGAGGGAATTGCTCTGTAAAGTTTGTCCAAGTAGGTCCAACATGGGGAAAAGTTTCGACCATTTTCGGGTTAGCAGCCTGCTGAATTTTGTGTGCAACTTGTAGAGGAGGCTTTCCTTGAGACCTACGTGCAGAAAGCAGAAACCAGGAATAATCCAGAGTTAATTGGGAGCCGTGGCGTCCTTTGACTTTGTGAACCAGCAACGAAGATCTACTTCTAAAGTGAATTTGAACAGAAAAGGAGTTGCGAAGGTCTATAAGATTTGGACAGCATCAAGAATAGACATTGTACGAGGTCCAGAGAGAGTTTTCCAGCCCCAGGGTCCTTGCAGTACATTTTTATTGCGATAGCGTCCTTGATTTTGCGGTTGACGTCAGACTGGGATACAGAAATTGCAGGAAGTTGAACAACTGCGGGTTAGCTCATCCTCTGTTACTTGTGCGTAAATTCTACTCAACCGTAAATATTATACCTTTTTTTTAGAGTTTTCTCATGCTAAGGTTAATTTTTAAATTTTATTTCCAATAACTAAAATAGGAAAAGCAATAAACCATTTCTTTTGTTAGTAAATAATACACAGCATAAATTTTTAATAAGTCCTGAACGATTACAACCTTGAATTCTTATTGAAAATTAATTATTTGTATTTGTGGTCATTATCCCTAATTATTTATTTAGTATCACCAATTATAGAGTAGGGTGTCATGTCATTACAATATACTTAGGCCATAAAATTTGGTAAACCTTACCAAGTGGCGGAAGTCATAAGAAGTCTGGGGAATATCCCCAGGTCTAGCGACATACTTATACGTCTAAAAAAACGTTTTCGATTACTACGAAATAAAAGCTGTTACTCTAACCAGTAGAAGCGCCGAAAAACTAATTGTAACACAAAGAGCTATAGAAATAGCCATACTTGGAATAAGCCTAAAATATAATGTGACAAATATAGACATTAGATAAAGAATTTCAGTTTGTCTCAGGGATCCTTTCGCTGAAGTCATGTGCATATGGAGCGAATACTCAAATGAATATTTTCATTTAGGGAAAAGATTTATGAAATGAACTGTAAGGCCGCTGATGTCACGACGAGGATTAGAAAATCAAAATAAAGCTGGGTAAGACCATGTCTCGACTAAACCATCAGAGGAATGGTCCTCTCGTCTTATTTAGGACTGAATAATGATGAGAAATACATTGCCAAAGCCCTTGTTAATTAGGATATAGTTCATTTGCTCTCTGATTATACATATAAAGCACGTAAATATAAACTCTTCTCGGCAATAGCTCGAATTGGGTGTTCATAATAATATAATCTGTTTCTTGGCAAAATTAAATTGGCCACAAACTAAGTACGTATTTAAATATTTTTATAAAGAGCATAGCTGGGATTACGGCATAAATCATAAAAAACAGCAGTCGAAAGTTTTGACTTGTGACCCAGAGCGTTTGAGAATCTCTGCTCGCTACGTGTGTCACCCGGACGTTACCTTTATTAATATTTGTGTTTTCTTATCCAAACGTAATGTAAAGCCTCTGCAGTTCATCGGCAGAGTGAGCGTTCGACTTTGATACACAATTAACGACGTTCTACTATGAAGTGAGGTAACACGACCGTACACAAACATATACGCCTAAGTTACACGAGTAATTGAATTTATTGTGTACCTAAATACAAAACAATTCTATGTCAAGACAAAAATGTGTGTATTTGTAAATTGGTGTTCGACATGCATTTGTAACATAATTTCATTTTTTTTTTAATATTCCTTCTGAAGAGCAAAGATTTCCGCATGTGGAGCACAATTTGATCTAATTAGGAAAATGTATAATTTTACAAATGGTACGTTATCATAACGTGCCGAACCTCAATTTACTACAAGTTTAGAAATATTAAAGGCACTAATGGACAGTGCGCTTTCTAAGCCCTCGATAACAGCCTTAAAGATATCCGATAAGTGGCATTCCAGCGATTGCAGCATTAACCTGTGACATTTCGTTTGGAAGCGCTAAAAGGCTGGCAGCAAAGGAAGTAATAATATACTTCATTGAAAAGAATGGCTCCATTCAAATTTCTGCTGGCGCAAATCATGGAAATGAGGATGGGAATTAATAAAAGTAATAGCGACCTTAAAACCGCTTCCGCGGCCGGAGGAGTGCGAATAAAATTCAGAATTATTTTCGCCTAGTTTCGCGAAACGTTTGATCCGCAGCCCGGGAGGGCTTAAACTTTGCCCCTCTAAGCCCTTTTGGAAATTTCGCGATAGAGTAAAATTCGTGACTCAGCAGCGTTCGGATAAATGCATTAATCTTGTATCGGATAAGAAGTCGGACCAACGCTTTTCTTCAATTAGTTCGACTTTAACTGCCTCAAAGTTCACCTCTCCATTAGAAGTTGCAAATGTGGAAAGTTTTCAGTTTCGGTTCCGAGGTAGCGTTTGCCAGTGACAGTCGGGCCGATTTAGGGCCACTCGCCAAGATTGGTTTCTCTGCCTGAGCCCTACAAGCGGCACTACCACACTATCCTTTTTAATGGATTTGTAGTGTATCTACGCGACACGATGGAAGCGTGCTTGAGATTTATTTTTGAGTTATTTCTATATGTATACGTATGCTTTGGGAAACACAACAGACGCACTCCATATTTTTAAAATTGTGACGATATCTATACTTTATCTAAGGCATAAAAATAATAACATCTTTTGTTAACCCTAAGCACTGCCATCTAGGGTTACCAACACTGTCATTTTGACCCGAAGACTTCGGGTTTGGCAATCATTCTTCTGGCTTCGGGTCTTCAATAAAATTCTTCGGGTTAACTACATACATGGATTGTTAAAAATGTTACTCCTATTTGAAAGTTTCATAACAGAAGTTATTGGTTAAAGAGATAAAAATGTAATTTTTGAAAATATTTTAAATTTTCTTCAAAAAAATGTAGTTCCTTAATAGTTTACTTAACTTCTAAGATGGATTTTGAACGTATTTTTTATGGAATGTCAAAAATAGTTTTCTTCTTTAATTCATATGACTTACAAAGGCCGAGAATTATTCTATGTGTAACGGACCAGCTGGATCCCTTACCGATAATGGGTATTTTCATGCTTAAATGTAGAAGCTAAGTTGTATATCCTATGTTTAATATTGTGGTTTATGTAAGCAAATGGTCGCAAAGCCGGCCCTGCGCTGGACGTGTATTGTAAATTTTTGTTTTCGCGAGTATAGCAAGAAACTCACGCTTTACGCGGTATGCGGGGATTTTCAATTCATGCAAATTTAACAAAGGCAGCAGTCGCACGTAGCTTCTTCTGAGAGCTGCATGGGTTTATTAGATTTGAAAGTATGGTACGTGAATTCGACCATGGAGATATAAGCAAACCAGTATTTGCAAATTCCGCAAACCCATTTTCTGAGTGTACATGTAAGTACACTCTTTGTGCTATATTTAAGGGCTTATTTGAAGCATCAATTTTGAGAAGCGCCAATTCAACTGCCCTTACGGAGCCTGTACGCGATCAGTGGTTCCCAACATAATGTCCGCCAGGAGCGGGTGATGCAATTAAGGCGTGCCGTTTCAAAGGGTATTCAGTAGTCAGTTCCAAGTAAAATGTTTGCAGAAAGGATTTAGGTTGCGTTTAACTGCAAGCTTTTGCAAACGCGCAAAATGTGTTTTATCGGCGACTCAAATAAATACCGGCTTTAGGTAATTTTGACATTTGCGTTCTTTTAAAAGATAATTATTTTAAAGGTAATTCTTTTGATGTTTTACGCTGTTTATGTATGTTTGCAATACGCTTACGAGTAGCCTCAATCTATATCGCACGTAGATTGTTTCAGAATTTAATTCTATTTCCTTTTATTTCATTGGTATGTTTATGCTTTTCTTGTTTTTTATGCTTTTATATGTGTTTTGAAGTCAATAGATGATGTAAACAATTCGGCTTCTTTGTGCATTGTTTAAAGTTAAGTTTCTGTCCAATTAACATTAACAGGGGAAAGCCTATTTCGGTTTTGGCTGATAGTGATCTTGCATAAGCGACTAACTGAGATATTAAGAGAGCTTCATGGTCACTGAGCTACGGTATAAAATGGGCAAATAATTATTTAAATATTAAGGCGTACGAGACGTCTTGTTCAAATTTTATGTATCCATGGAGAGGTATAGAAATTCCGCATTTCATATACTACTTAAAAACTATAAAATTATTTTAGGAATTATATCTTTATAATGTAAAAACTATTTCACCTTGCACTTTTTATTAATTTTATCTCACTTTTTATTTGTATTTTTATTTTTTTTCAGGTCAGCATCGACTCAATGTTGGTAACCCTACTGCCATCTCCCCCTGAAACCACTTCTGCGTTACTTCAAAACTAACTTAAACCGGACCGCCCGGGCCGCGAGTCAAACTCTTGCCAGAGCGTTCCGTGTTTCACTATGATCTTGGCTGCAGCAGCGGAAGCCACTTAGTCACCTAGGCGCCTTTTTTTAGTTTTCTTTTTAGTTCTTTTATACAACTTTTAGTTCTCTTAAGAACGCCGATTTTCCATTAATTCAATCGTAAATATAAATAGGTGCTCAATTTTTCTAAATAATTTTGTAAATAATAAAACCTGACTTAATAAGACAAAATAACGAGAGGGGCGAATGAAACACAGATCACAGATTCTTAATATCAGATTGGAGATGAACACTATGAAAGAGGATAAACAAGCTACATAGAAATCTGTAAGTTAGGCATGAATACGAAAAAACTAAAAAATAACCAAAAAAAAAATAAGAGCCAGTAGTAAGTACACAAATGAGGATTAAGTAATTGTAACTGCAGTACTAGAAGTATATGGAATTTGGATAAATACTTACCACCAGTAACAAGAAAATACTGCAACGTGGTGACCTCATAATGACTTAAAATTTTAGATGGACTTTTGGGGTGTGCAGTTACACTCGAATTTTATTTTAAATACACATCAACGTCTAAGTGGCCACCGTCTTAAGTTAAAAAAAGAAAAATTTTGTGTGCTCTTGCGACAAACCTTCTTATCAAACTGAGTGTTCAAGTGTTGGAATGATCTTCCAGCTTCCTCAGCCAATCAACTTAAAAATAAGTTTGACTCTTTGCGCTAACTTTTTCAATTAGTTAAATATATGCATATTTTTAATTCAATTTCGTCTTGTTTTTTCCATATTCACACACAATGCTTATTTTTGTTTAAACGGCTTTAATATTCGTTTTTGTATTTAATAATAACAATAATAAGAATACTAAGAGCTTGGATAGTTGACATCGCCTGTCCTCTCAGTGGCAATTTACAAAAGTACGAGCTTTAGCAGTTATTATATCTGCGACAAGGGTTGTTACTAAAAGATTAAAAAAATAGCTTCAAGAACCGTCCCTCCCAGATGGTCTTACAAAACAGATAGAAAGAGCCCCTACTATGCAAACCTGTCATATTGTTGGCAGGTTCTTTAATGCAACATAGACTGAGGTAAACTTCTCTTCTACAACTATAGGCGCCACCAGCTTGATTATTCTACAACTACCAAATTTAAGTTGGTCCATTCCCCGCTGATCTGAAATTATCTAAAAATATCTCAAAACTATCTTCATCAAACACAGGCTCTTTAATAAGCTATAACTTATGGTAGCAATATCAAGACATGTATATACCGTGCGATCAAAGTGATATTTATTCACAATACATCAGGTAAATATACCGAAACAAATTTAAAATTGATGGTAGCAGTCCAAGCGCAAGATACTTGCATGCAAGTCACTGATACCTGAATGCATAGATGGTAGAACCTGCATAAGCAAAAATATATTCCAACAACGTCCATTCGTGTACTTATTCGCACCCATACACTTTTAAAATGAGGTAAATGAAATACGGTGATAATCTATTTAGGTGAATCCCACGTCAATCAAGGAAACCAGCTCCAACGTCTAGATGCTGGTTAAAGTGCAGACTATACACGCAAAGTCAAAGCTGAAACGTAGTTGCAACCAGATTCATAAAACTCACACCGAAATGAATCAGAAGCAATCCGCAATCCTGGGAACTTATACTTATAAATAGTCCCATACGGAATTACGACAACATACAAACTTATCAAACTATTAAGAAGATGAAGAGCCCTTAAACAATCAAACCCCTTTAGCATACAGGTGGGGAGTGCCCAAAAAGTACTCCCTTCTGACGGAAATCGGCTGGACGTCCTCTCACCAGTCTTAGGGCAGCTTAAATCACTTATCTCCCATAATGGGTCGGACAAAAAAGTCTTTGTAGATTTCAAAGAATTGTTATTTTTAAACAAACAGGCCTTTGGTTCCCTTGGAAACCAAAACAGAATACGCAATTTACCACCACAATGTGACGAAATGACACTTGAATCGCTAAACACTAACGTATGTTACTAAGTAACCGTGCCAAACCTGCAGTAACACAAACCCATAGTCTAACGGAATAGAGTAGGTAATACATTAAACCCCACCAGAGCACGTTCTATTAGAGTTCTTCTGCGGTACAAAGCACACCGCCCAAATCACTGCCATGTCATTCTCTACCTAACCTTCAAAATGTTTCAAATAGCCACTTCTAATTATAAGCCAAATAGGTGAGTATGTCAATTACCAGAGCTATTACTCAATTGCTTAAGAGCTAAATAATTTTTTGTGTTAAAGGTTGATTTCGAGCAAGGCTCTTTTGAACAGATTAAACGTTGGAGAATCTAAAAATTTCTTGAAAAATACACAAACGAAAAGGTGTTTGCAGTTTTCTTGAATTCGAAAAGCAGAATCTTCTAACAATTAGAAACCTAAACGGGGTTAAAATAATTACATTTGGTCCTCTGTTAACGAAACAACCAAAGCTAAAGCTCAGGCTACAAATTTCGTTGCAGATGATTAAAAAAAACAAATGTAATAGCCTTTTATATCAGGAAAAAAACAATGACGATACTTCAAATACTTTTCGAAATATTATCGAGTAGTTCCTAAAATATGCGTTTTGCAGAAAATTTAATGTTGTTATATAAAAAGGTCTCAACCACCTGGAGGTTGTAATCGTATATAGAAAATAATATTCATAAGCAGAATGTATAATTATATGAATATATGACCCTCACTAGAAAATAAAACTACACATTATTGAGCGATATTCGCTCCGCTAAACGACAAAATTTGTGGAAAAATTTGCTTAGGCGCAGAACCTTTGCAAAACTAAGGCGTATATCTCAATCTACACATTTTAATGCTAAGCTCTTATTAATCCGTTGTTATGACTATATGCAATGCAAAGGCCATTCCGGAAGGGACTCGAGGGCAAGAGCCTTCCCTCAGAACGAAAGGGGCACAACAGATGCACTGTTTCGGCTCAGAAGGAACCAAAAGGGGGCTAGATTATTCACCTCACGTCTATAGCGTCGCGTTACTTCATCATGCTTCTCTTTAGACATATTTGTTGTCGAAGAAGAGACCCAAAATGTAACTACTCCAGCGGCGGCCCGAGCGCGATCTCGCCTGCAGCCGCTGCGCAATCAATATGCACTGCGTGGCAACGCCGCAGCAAAATTTCAAAAACAACAGTTGTTACTCGCAGTTGGTTATCGGCAAGGCGAGTGTGAGGTGTTTTATATGGCTTACAAATTGCATAGCTTTTGAGTATTGGTTGTTGCAGTTTTAATGGGATTAGGTATTATCCCCCCCCTTTAAAAATAATAGAGAATGTAGTCCCTAATAGATTAATTGATCACTTCACAAACCAAAACTTATTGTAAAACACCAGCAGGGTTAATCCCAAAAAAGTCAACAGAAACGGGGCATTTCAGTGCAATAAATTATTATATAACTATATAATTATACAATTATTATAGATACCCAACAGAACGTCTTATAAATTGATATGTCAAAGGTATTTGACAGGACTAATTTCGAAATCTTAATGGAGAAAATGGGTGGAGCGGCAGCTGTTTTGATAAGATCTTATTTGAGTGATAGGACTCAAACTGTGACCCTAACAGTTTCTAAAGGTAATATTTACTTAGATTGTTTCGAAGTAAAATTGGGGGTACCTCAGGGGTCTATTCTTGGTTCCGTTCTGCCTTTTTTATATGCCAACGATTTGAGTGAATATATAGGCATTGCTTCGGGACTAATATGCCAGATGACTTCCGCACTTTTGTCAAGTAATGACCTGCAAATACTATCAAAAACTGCAACAAAAGATTGTGATCAAGATGTAGAACTGGTGTGAAAGGAACTTGCTTGTACTAAATTCTAATAAAATAAATATCTTACTCTTTGAAACCAACACAGATGACAAATAATTTTATGTTAATTGTCAGAGAAAATCAGTCGACCAACAAAATTATGTAAAGATCATACGAATAACAATAAACAACTATGTTAGTTTTATACGCCACATATAAATTGTTGGTAAAAAGCGAAATATGCCTGTTATATAATATATGTTGCCGTAAGGGATCAGTTGTTACAAAATTTAAGAATGTTTTATTTTGCCTATATACATTTTGTGTTATCATTTGGAGTTAGGTTTCCGTACTCCACTAAATATTATTCACGATACAGAAACGAATAATTCCAACAATTTTTAATTATCGCGGATTACTACCTGCAATCAATATTTTAAAGATTTTCAGGTGACGACCTTGCCGTCTCTTTACATTATAACTAATAGTGTATGCCAAAACGCATGCTGAAAAATGTGTCTACAATGGTGATGTGTATTGTAGTATGACTACTAGAAGCAGATACAATTTGCGCGTTCCAAAACATATAACCAGTCTTTTTGAAAAAGGTCCTTATTATGGGAAAATAAGGAAATACAATTCTCTACCAGAAGAAATTAAAAAAGAAAATCCTGATAGAGAATTATTTTTATAGGTATACCAATTTTGTAAATACGAGTGTGTAGACCAATACTGTTGTCACATTTGAATCATGCAACCTTGCCAATTTCTTGATGGTAAATACTGCTTATTATCATTACTATTAGTATTAAATGGGAATCTTCATTATGATTAGAGCTAGAAGGAAATATTTTGCACATTATGGAGTGAAAGAAAAAACAGATATAAAATATCCCTTTTGGTTTGAACAATTCAATTCGTCGTCACAGCTCGTTTTAAAAACAAAGTGGAAAATTTTTATACACTTTTTTACGTAGCATATGTTTATTTAAATACGGTTTGTAATTGGATTTAGAACTTTCAAATATCTTATTATTTGAGCTTTTCAAATACAGTGACCGGCATAAATTTGGACACATCAGAAAAAATTAATCTTGATAAAATAACCTACACTTTCTATAACTCAAAATGAACTTTTGTATATGGAAAAGGTTCGAAAATATGAATATTGTTCTAGAATAAAGAACTTTCATTTTTAAAAACACACAAAGTTGCTTAGAATTGAAATGAGGTGTCAAGCGCATTTTTCCCATTTTTTATCGCCCTCTATATTTTGGAAAATTAAATACTTTAATAGTAATTTACGATGCAAGTGCGTAAAGCTACTCTTTAGGCACGAGTGGGGTAGAGTTAAAACGCGAGTGAGCGAGTGTTTTAAACCCCGCGAGTGACTAAAGATGCTTTACGCATGTGTAACGTACAATATTTTATCTACGATAGAATATAGAAAACAGGGTAAATATTTTTTAAAAAATTTAATGTAAATTATGATTACCAGCAACCGGTCGTAATGTTCCGTGTTTTAAAAATGTTAAATCACGGTGCTACTGACAACGTGCCTAATGAATTTTTTTAAACAAGTTACTACTGACAACGTAAACTAATGAGAACATGTTATTAAACAGCCTTTTTACAAACTTAAAACTACCAACTAAAAGGCAATTTTACACACTGTCGTAGATAAAGTTAATTTGGACACGATAAAGATGTAAATGTTATTCGAAAGGATTTGAACATCAACATCAATCAAAAACAGTTATATATTTTAATTAAATATATAATCATATACCTTATTGCACCCGTAGATGTTAAGGTTAATTACATACTAACTTAATTGCAATACATTCCGCAAAAATCCCAATATTTATACACAAGTAAAATTCAAAATTAAAAATTAAATTAAATTAAAAATCTAAATATAACTATCAATAAATACATGTCAACTGCTTACCCTATATATATATTTTCTGGCCCATTCTTTCTTGTCCCTTGCCAATGCTATAACCTCATTCTAGGACAAACCCTTTTCTCGGAGGTGGTCTATTATTTCTTTGTCCCATGACTTCCTTAGTCTTCCTCTTTTCCTTTTTTGGAAATATCTTGCTTGCCATATTTTTCAAGTATTTCTTCCTTCGTCCATTCTTAATAGGTCGCCAAACAATTTTAGTTGCTGTCTTTTGATTGGATTCATTATTGGTTCCACTTCTAGCTCTTCTCTTACTCTATCATTCCTAAACCTGTCTCGTCTTGTTATCACCATTACTGCTCTTAAATATTTCATTTCAAGTGTCTGTATTTGACTTGCAGCTTGTTTTGTTACTGTCCAGCGTTCTCTTCCATACATTAAAATTTGTTTAAAGATTGTTTTGTATATTGTCATTTTTGTTTTCTGAGATATTTCCTTTTTTAACAAATATACTATTTAGGGAGTAGTACAGGTTTGTTGCATTTACCAGCCTGTCACTTATTTCAGCATCTATCTTACCATTTTTCTGGATTTTCACCCTTAGATATTTAAATGTATACACTTGTTCAACGTTCTTCCCATGTAATACTATTGTTGTGTTTATGTCTTCGTTACCTATTACCATCACTTTTGTTTTTTCAATATTTATTCTTAACTTTCTATCCTTCAGTGCTTTCGACCATAAATCTATATTACGTTCTAAATCTTGCTCATTTTTTGCATATAGATATAACCAGATAGTTTGCAAATACACTCTCTTCTATCCCCACTATCCTAATCTTCCTAGATCCCACCTTTAGCTTCCTAGTTTTTACATTTATCTCCTTCATTACATCATCCATAACCAAGTTAAACAATGCTGGACTAAGCATTCCTCCCTGTCGTATGCCCCCTTTGGTAATGAATTCGTCAGATTTTAAGTTACCAGTTCGCACATAGTTTCTGGTTTTAGCATACAAACTCTTTATACAGTTTCGTAGTTTATTATCAATTATTCCTCTTTTATTTACACCGTTCCACATTAAGATTCTAGGGATGCTGTCGAATGCTTTTTATAGATCTATAAAGGCCACAAAATATCAATTCGCTAGTGTATTTTGCTACTAGTTGTTTTAGCGTAAATATGTGATCTTGCACTCCTCTTCCCTTCTTGAATCCACATTGGGAGTCTTCCAATTGTTGTTCTATTATTTCCTCTAATCTTCTTCCCAGTATCCTTTCATGTACCTTCGTTAGTATACACGTCATGGTAATTCCTCTGTAGTTTGAGCACTCTCGTCTATCCCCTTTTTTATAGATTGGCATCAGTATCCCTATCTCCCAATCTTTTGGTATTGCTTCCTCTTGCCGTACTTTGTTAAACAGCTTTGTTACCATGTTTTCCCAAATTCTTGACCATCTCGGAGCTTATTCCATTGTCTTGAATGTATTAAGTTGTTTCTTATACCTTTCAAATGTTTATTATCTACAGCCAAGGTATTCTTTCCACAACCGTTTTTTAGTTTTTATTTCCGCTTTTATTTCAACGCTCCGCCACTTTGTTTGGTTTTTACACTCACTAATTTTCACAACACCACACACCTCTCTTGACATATTTATCATGCATCTTTAATACAATGCCATAAATCACCCGTAGTTAATTCATATACTCTTCTTTTAAATTTACTCATTTCCACTTCGGTTCTAGCAGTATATTCTCTTGCCAGCTCCTCCTCTTTCAGTCTATATGTTGTAATTTTTTCTATGTATCTTTTCCCCGTATTTACTCTTCTACCTGATCCTTTATACTCCCCCGCGTGAATCCTCGTTTTTGATATGACTAAGAGTATTTTGCTTTGTCGTTTTTACTTCCTTTTATGATAAAGGAAGTATTGGATTCACCCCAAAGATTCGAAATTGAGTTTTCAACATATCTTCACGTTTTAGAGTCCCCTGATCCCAAAAAACATATTATCTTTCATTGGTCTGTCTGTGTATCTGTCTCCAGTTGAATATTTCTAAAGTAGGCTTCTATTTTTTTTAAACTCTATTATCTCCTATTTTATATTGAGCACCCGATATATTATTACATTTTTGAATTCAGCTTAGAATTTTAGAGAAAACATGTCTCTTCAACTAACGCTCTATTTTGTATTGTTTTTATAGAAATTGTAATTTTTGAAAAATTTTGACAAATGCTTAAAAATTAAAAATGAAATGTTTTACTAATTATAAGATCACTGTAAAAGGAAGTTGTGTGAGTGTATCACACCAGATTTTTTTATTATGCATCCCACTCCTTCCTTAGCTCTGCTTTTACTCTGTACACCACTATAAATCAAGATTTGTTCACCATCTAGTTCTAGCTTTACTATTCCTTTCTTCTTGGTTTCTGTTATGCCCAGAATATCCAAACCTGCTTTCTCAAATTCTTCCCCTAATTCTTTTTCCTTGCCTGATATACTTCTAACATTTCATGTTCCTATTTTCCATGTTAGTTTATTCTGCTCCTTCTCATACTTGTTAAACCTAGCTTTTAATGTATTATTCTGTTTTTGGTCTATTTTCTCCTTAATCCTGTCCAATTCCATTGCCATAGTCGTCCTTTTATATCTATCAATTTTACTACTTAGTTTTTTGGAGTGTTTTCCGATACCTTTATTTTTATCTCTCCTAATTTTTCATTATCTTTGTTCCATTTCCATACTACATCTATTGTGATCTTGTTGTACCCCTGTTTCACGATTTTGCCATTATTTATTTCTTCAGCCGCTTTTTTCTTTAACTGCAGTTGCTTTACTCTTTCCTTCTTTGTTAGGTCATCATTTATGTAAAGTGTTTCGTTGGTAACTTTTCCCAGCTTTGTTTTATTTTTCATGATTTTCTCTTTATCCCTACCATTTTCCAATTTAACCAGACACCTGCTTGCACCTGCTTCAAAAGCGTCTTTCATTAGTGACAATCTTCATGCCGCTAATAACAATATTATTCTTTCTGTTTTAATTAACATATTATAAAATATTAATCAAAAACGTCAAACATACAATATAATAATAAAGAAGGAACTTCAACAATTTGATTCTATGTGCCCCCCCCCCCCGCTCTTATATGCTGAAATTTTCAAAGAAAATTACACAGTCCTTAACGATTTAAGAAAACTGTTCAACGAATGCTTGACAAACACTCATATACTAATAATATAGGAAATGTATATTATCAGCAACAACATATGAAATCGACACTAAAAGGTAGCACTGAGTAGAGTTTACAAGGTTTCGAATTCTGGAGGTTTAGAAGAGTTCTGCGGGTGTCATCAATAAAACTAAGTGCTGAGAAGAATGCATAACAACGCAGCGCAACAACAAATACTACATTTGATACCGAACTGTTAATAGAATTAACAATTAATATCTAAACTATCATCCGACTACGTGGACAAATTCAAAAGCCAACTAGCTGCATCGGAGACGGGTGGGTTCCAATACAAAGCAAGACATCAATTAATATTGCTAAGGGCACCAAATATTTTTTAATACGACAAATGTGTCCAGATAGAAACTGGAAAGGAGAAACTCGCTTGATAATCTGAAATTAAGTAAAGTAAAGAGCAGCTCAAGAGAATTGCAGTAAAAATAACATATAAATATTAGTTCTAAATGCAGTTAAATAACATGGACATACTAAATTGTTGAAAAATTAATAATGGATATCATTACCAGAGCAAGTAGAGCTTCGATAAGATCCTAAGAGTACCTATCAAAGGTGTTGACCTCTCGTTGCAACAGAATAACGCAGATAGCAACGCATCTACGCCAAACAAATTACAAATTGTACAATGGCGAAAGGTGTAGCTCGAGAATACCCCACGGTCTCAAAAGTCTAAGAAGTTTCAAAAATCTCCCACGAAATGTTCACAAATTACAAATTATTGTAATAGCTATGTGCACGACTTTGCACGAGTTTGAGGTTGTAATTACCGAAGCACCTAAAAGGAACAAAGACCAGTAAAAATGTTTACTTTGCAGCTAACGGGAGAAGCAGTAAATACGACGTAACTCAGAACGATATGACTCGATCAAAGAAACAAGCAAACAAGTACCAATTCGTCATCTTGACGAGAAATAAATTTTTCCCAACGACATTTAACCTAGATCCACCGTATTGGTAAATGCAGCATAATCCCATATTCAAAATTTAAGCACGAGGCGAAGGAAAAAAACAGACACTACGCCATCGAAAGCGACGGCCAGCGCGTGTACACTCTTGCACTGTTGAGAGGCGTAAATCGAAAGACGTCTAAAAACTTAGGCGCTAAGTAACTTTCAGCTCGTAACATATTACAAAACTCATTAAACTCCTAGAATGGAAAGTCGATAGAAAAAAATGGAATGGTCCAGGCTGAATAACGTTAGAGATTGGCGACATACGAGTAGCCATACTTTAAGCAAAGTTTTTAAAGATCTTGCAAATTTCGCCTTTATCGTTAACTGTTGGTAGCTTTCGAGTTATCACTCTCAGATCTGGATTCGCGCTTAGCCCCAAAGACCGTCTTGGTTTTTCATATCTTTTTTTTGTCAAGCATGAATTGCATTCCAGCTAAGTTAAATATATTTTCATTATTTTGTATTGCATGTGTAATTTGCCCACAGCTTAAAATATATCGGAATAAGACTACGTATGTGTAATTTATAGCATATTCCCGCTAGTAATCCAAAAACTCTGTAAGCGCTCTACACTAGTATATCAATATTGTTTTCCTTTGTGGAACTGTAAATACAAACAAGCATCTGCCAAATTTTTCTTATCGCGCAACGTAAAGTCAAAAGCAGAGAGATATTCTTTACAAATGGTTTTAAAACATTCTTTTTTACGGTCACAGCTGCAAGGATGGCTCCTTTAAATGTATTTTTATTAATCTTAATATCTTAATAGACAGAGTTCTTTTTTTACTGCATGATTTTAATTTGTAAAGCGCAGTGCAGTTTTGAATATTTTTCAGATATCTCGCAAAGTAAGTCATAGTGACGTACCCATGTTTCCCATCAAAGAGGAAATTTTCCTACTGGAACTCCCAAGTACATCACTGGCAGCCAACACATCAGGTGGCACCCTAAAATAAGAGGAATGTGTCCCCATATCATCGAAGCTTCTTTAAGCTTATTGCATGTAAATAGGGATTTACCGGTAACAACAACCGTCAAATTGTGAGACAGTCTATTAATAGTTATTTATTGTATAAGTGTTTTAGATGGCGTTTTATCCACGCAAGAATGTTTAAACGCGAGAACGCAGTTCGAGCGTTTAATTTTCTTAAGTGGATAAAACGCAACTAAACACGAATGCAATACATCATTTTATCCAACAACTTAATAAATATCTTAAAAAACATATGTTTTGTATTGACAGCAATGAAAAGTCATAGTGACAATTTGGAAAGTACCGAAAGATCAAATGTTATACGTTTGGCAGTACTGAAGTGTATTGTCAGTCTATGTCAAATTCGAGATGTTAATAGGTTAAGTTTTGTTTGCTATTTGACACAGATTGAAGCAAAACGTAACCTACAAATTTCGGATTTGGCATAGCTTGACAGTGCTACCAACAATGCAGTAGTGACATGGTTTTATCCCTCTAGTGGAATAAAGTAATTTCATTATTCCACTAGTGGATAAAGTGGTATTTTAAACGGTTCATAAGTGTGGATAAAACTTCAATTATAAGGTGATTGTGGATAAAAGTTCTTTATAGGCGAAGTCCGTAATCTGTATTAAGAAGAACAAACGTTATGATAGTATGGCCATTTAATAAATATGTAGATGGTTCGACAAGTGAAACGTTTGAAAAAGTTAAAGTACTAGTTAGAAAAATAGAAATAAACGGCTAAGGCAATGTTCAAGAAATTTTCGAGAAATAAGAAACAAATGGAAACGAAGCAAAAGACCAATTGTTTTCAAATACGATACGTAAGGCAAAAATTGACCTAGGCATCTCCGAGTACAAGAAGATTCGATTGTGTATGTATCTATATGCTAGTTTTAGCATCTTAAAATATGTTTACAATCTGCCACAAACTTAAATTAAAGCTTGTAACTACTAGAATAATTTCCATATATCCAGTTCCTAATATTAAGTCACCTACTTGGCAATAATCTAACATTTGATTATGGACCTAAAGAATCTTTAAACAATTCTTAGTAAACCTGCAAAAGAAATGTTGCCGGTACAAATACGCCCATCACATTGTTAACTAAATTGTTCGTCACAGAAAACTCTACTCAAATCACTTCAGCAACCTCTTTTCGCATCTTTTTTGTATTTTTCCATTAAATTAAGTTTCAGTGACGCAGTGGTAGAGTGATACGCCTGCAAAAAGCGAGTTCTTGTTTTGAATCCGTGGATAGGCGTAATTGTTTTGTTTTCGCAGTTTACTAAACGGGGTGGCCGACACAATTAACGTCACTCTCTTTGGAACACGAGCCTGTGAGGTAGAATAACAATACTTCACATAAAGGTATGTCCACAAGTCACATAATGAATTGCAGGTAGCGCAGTGGGCCCACCTTGAGGTTTAAGCGGGTGTGAACTCATTTCACCTTCCCTCTGCAATCTGGAATACAAGCTCTACAGAATTTGTAAATTTTAAAAGATCTAAATAAATGGTTTAGAAGAACAAAAATAATAATAGCGAATTTGCGGAGTTCCGTAAGAAATTCTCATTCTACAGATATCATTGCTGAAGTTAGACTCATTTTTTATTTCAAAACAATTCTGCAGAAATAGTTGTATGGCTCGTTATCGTTGTTATTTCTTTGTTGATGTTCTAATGAACTTGAAGCGTTTTAACTTTGACTAGTAAGAACATTAAATCACTACAATGTATAAAGTATGAAACTATGTTTGCATTTTTAGCAGAAAAATCATAAAAGTTAATATTTATGTTTCTAAAACATTTCTGCAACCTAACATACATTCATTGATCAAATAAATTGCATATAGAGTTGGCTGATGTTACATTAGGTTACATGGAACCACAGCCAACTAGATATTACATTTATTTGATCACTTTATATTTTAACAACCAATATTTTCCAAAGGCATTTACTACATCATTAGGCTAATCAGGATATAAAATGAACAATTCCAAATTTTTCAAAAACACCGGTATTTTTCTTAAATTATACGGTAGGTAGTTGCTACATAAGATAAGAAGTTATATTTAAATATACATTCAGGGTTTTTATGAATATCACAAAACACAATGCTACTATCGTATTTGAAATACCTTTGATATTTCAACCGTTTAATTAAATCACTTTTAGGGCTTAAAACCTTTGATGTTCTTTTTCATTTGAAACGAGTCCATCACAAATAAGTAAATTGTTTTTAAAATCCCTCTTAATAGTTATTTATGGCGTGTATAATAACACATGCTTGCCATACAAAATTTGATCCAGCAACTCTAATATCTAAAAACATATAAATTTTGCTTTGACAGCGCTGAAAAGTCATAGCGACAACTTGGAAAGTACCGAGAGATTAAATAATTTTATAATTAGAGTCGCCTATGATTTGTGTTAGAGTATTGTCCATCTATGTCAAATTCGAGGTTAATAGGTTAGATTTTGTTTGTTATTTGAAACAAACTGACACAAAACTTAACCTGCAAATTTCGAATTTGACATAACTTGACAATGCTACCAACAATGCAGTAGTGAGTGACAAGGTTTTGATCTCACTAGTGGGTAATGCTTTATCCCACTAGTGGGTTATGGGCCACTTTAAAGGTCTATAATCGGCATTATAACTGGATAAAATATGTTTCCTCCATCTTTATAGCACATCCGCCAATTTTAACGGCGCTATGTGTATTATGTTACCTATGTAGTTTTTGTCATTTACAATAAATTGCCATTTCTTTTTTGATTATTTTGCACACGCAACCTCAGTATCGAGCGAGTTACCGGTTTCCAGCGTTGACATTTTTTTAGTCGTAAATGCACATTCGATGCTGCAGAATGCATGTGTTGTAACTTATTTTAGTTATTCTTCGAAAGCGATTTTGGAGTACTGCACCCGTCTGTTTAATTCAGAATTTAATGGTAGTTGGAAATAAACACCTGTTGGCCGCCAAAATCGAAGGTATGCCTTGTATATTTTTTTATATCGTGTGACTCTGAGTTTAATTACTAATCAACCTTCAGTTGTTTGCCAATTTCACTTATTTAACAGGAATTGCAACAACACCGTGGGCCGCGGAGAAATGTATTCGCACCAAGACTGTTAACAGGCGCGGGTCGTATGCGAGCTAGCTGCTCGTACTTACGAATTATCAGCAGTACGAAGCGGGCCAATAACATCTTGGAATGCCGGGATTCTGTTACGAGTCCGTTTCAAAAATGGACAACGTCGCGTCAAGTTTATTAGTGCGTGCCCTTTGACTTTGCATTGATAGATGAACTTTAAGTATCTATTTAAGGCATTTGCCTATATGTAACGTGCAACCGGCTTATTTTACATTTGTTTATATACATTTTCTTGTGTTTCTGTTTTTTTACAAATTATATGCTGTTCATGTAAGCTGTTGAGTCTCATACCTCACCGACTCAATAAGCTAGTGACCCAGGGCAATATAAGGTAATAACACAATGGAGTGTAGGGCTAGGTAAAACGCCATGGTACAGACTTTACAACCCACCTCCCAACTTAATTACACATCAGGGAAAAATATTTTTATGTATAATGTATCCCACATTTTCGTTTAACAAATTTTAGTAGGCCGCCTACTATAATCGATGTACAATTTTTAAAATATAAACCAGCTTACTAAAAATAGAAAATGACTTCGAAACCTAACAAATGCTTGTTTTAGCTCAAACAAATAATAAAATTTTGGTTTTACCTGAGTTTTTGTTTTGACCATAATCCGATTCGTATATTTCTTCTGAAAATTTATATTTTCATATTTTTTAACCAAAATGTATATACAGGGTGAGGCACATAAAGTGTTACAGAGCAATAGCACTCAAACTATTGATCATATCCAAAAATGTTTCAGACAAAAGTTTTAGTGTTCGAGAAGCCCGTCATACTGGACCACCCTATTTTTTTATCGGTGGAGGCGCTGAAGGTCAACTCCAGATTTTTAAATGGAACTATGTACTTTTTTTTCGATGACATTATTACCTATTTTAAGACAAATTCAGCTACCTGCAACACAAGGTCATTCTAGTTAGCAAATTATGAAGATAGTCAAAAAATCGAAAAATATCGGAATAATCACTTTCAAAGAATCCACTAACCTTGGTTTGGTTCTACCTACAGAAGATGCTCGAAGTAATGACCCTCGACTTGTAAGCACTTGTTAATTCGCTGATGAAAAGACCGTCTAACTTCACCTAACATTTGTGGTGTAATTTCGGTACATGCTCGTCGTATTCTGTCTTTCATGTCGTCAGGCGTGCTAGGTGCTACCCCCATTACGCGATCTTTGACAAAACCCATAAAAAGTAATCTGCTGATGTTACATCTGGCGATCTAGGTGGCCAAGCTACAGGACCGCCTCGTCCTATCCACTTTTCGCCAAAAATCTCATGCATCACTTGTCTTAAACACAGAGCATAATGGGGTGGTGCACCGTCGTGTTGACTCGTGTTTGTTACAGTGTTGCATTTTTCGTTTTTTCGACTATTTTCATATTTTGCGTGACTAGAATGACTTTGTGTTGCAGGTCACTGAATTCGTCTTAAAATCGGTAATAATGTCATCGAAAACAAAATACATGGTTCCATTTAAAAAAGTGGAGTTGACCTTGACGTAGTTTCAGCGCCTCCACCGATAAAAAAATAGGTTGATCCAGTATGACGGCCTTCTCGAACACTGAAACTTTTGTCTGAAACATTTTTGGATGTGATCAATAGTTTGAGTGCTATTGCTCTGTAACACTTTATGTGCCTCACCCTGTATATGAATGCTAAATTTTTTTTTAAATTTTATTTAAAAAAGTAGGCTTTTTTAATTAATTTCGGTGTTAAAGTGCCACTTTTTTTCACTCAGCGACAAAAAGTAACACTCTGCTTTTAATTTAGGAATGAACGATTCTAATTGGACGTTTCCTTAGTTACCAATAGATGTTTCCTTAGTTACCAGAACTGACCAACGCACTTGACTAAAATGAAGGCAAATACAATTCTATACAAAATAGGCTTGGAATTTTAATATTTAATGAAATTTTTTAAAAATCTTATAGACAATTCGTGGTAGCGTACTTATTTTTCACGCGTGCGCTGCGCCTCGTTTAATAACCCTCCACACTTGTGAAAAAAAGGTGCACTTCTAACACTTGTGGTCTAAATAACTATTGCAATTCTAGCCTACCTGGATCCTTAAGGTAAGTTTCTGAAAATTCTAATTTTAATGGTCTATAGGGCATGCAAAGAGGGAAACAATTCTAATATGTAACTTAAGTCAAGCTATCAAAATTTCAAATCATTATGCTTAAAAATATGGAAGATATGGAGGTGTTAAATAAAATTGTGCGACGTAAAGATATTGGGCAAACATTCTACATTGCAAAAATCTGACAGTCAACAAAAAATTGTTTAGATGTTAACAGAAATAACCTACTTTTTTATTTCTAGGTAAATATTGCTAATTTTGTGCACTGCACTGAGCGCTTTATTTGTACAGCCAAGAACTCTTGCAAACACTAAAACTGTCAGCAGAACACTCACTCAAATTAATGACATATTCGAACACCAAGTAGTTTTCCGTATTTAAGTATTATTGACATTGTGTCAATAATTTCTGAATAATTGAGCATATATCGTTCACAGCCTAGCTGAATTTCTGAAAAATCTTCCCGATTCCCAACGACCTAATAAAAATATAAAGTCACCTTTACGATATTTCCAAAAATACTTGATACTACTGTATTTTAAGGTTTAACTTTATAAACAAATTTCTTTTTCCCCCGAAAGCCCTAAATCACCATTGCACTTTCTCTCGAAGACATAAATCAAGCAAGTTTTGCTAATATCGACCGTTCAGTATCGGGCAGTCAGTTTTTCAAAATCGGCTGTATATCTGTTGGCGGATACATGGCAGTCACGCAATCTGCATGCCAATAATATCACATCAGCCTGAATTATGGCTGGGAACTGGCAGCACACCCGAAAGCCGCGATCGGCGCCAACTCAGAACAAAACGATTGTACCTCTGATACCTGGAAAAGTTCTAATTTAATTCCATGTTCGATTCCGCGATAACTCGAGTTAAATTTATTAACAATCGAGCTGAAGTTTTCCAAGTTCGAAATACTTTAAACGCCCGAACTTCGGCAAATAAGTGGCTAATAAGCAGAGATGGCCTCGCTTTCATAATTTTGCTAAATAGTTGCTGTTTGATCTTTCCTGATTAAATTGAGAATGCTGCTTGATCAAAGACCCATAACAGAGTTAGCTAGCTTATAATCTTAATAAAATTATGTAAGTACTTTTATGAATAAATGATACAGTAGTAGTCAATAAATTTCCACCAACATTTTGGCTTAATTTAAGTTGTTTAATTCTGATTTAGTATATTATCATTATAGCGACGAAGCGTTATAACATGTTTTTCGTGTCAGTTTATATCAAATTCCATGTTAGCAGGTTATGTTATGTTTGTTATTTGACACAGACTAACGTAAAACTTAACCTGCTAACATTGAATATGACTGTATGGTAGAAGTATCACTTACATTTTCTTTGTCTAGTACCTACAGTATAACTAAGCATATACAAGATCAACGATTGTAGAATTGTTAGGAAGTTGTACATACTCTAATTCTATAAAAAATGCAAATAATTATATTGTCTTGTCATATTATGAGAAGTAATCCTATAGTGTAATACATCATGTTTGCGTTAAAAAGATATGGATTTCCAAGAAGAGTAACACCTAATTTTACTATTTAAATTGTTTAATAGTACTGATACTGAAATAACATCTATTCTTGTACGACTATTTAATTGTGAAAAGATACAACCTTATAACAATTAACTAAAGCGTAACCAACAACTTTTGCAAAAACTATTTACTTCTCTCAGATGAAATGTTACTACTGGTATTCAAAATGTATTTTTTAAATAATTATAAGAATAAATTATTATTCTTAAATCTTTTTCTGCAGTTTGGAATTTCCGAAGGGTGTAGCAAGTGTACCAGCTGACTCTTAAGCAGGGAGTTTGTCCGCAAGCGGTTCGGGATAGTACAAACTACAAATCCTACAAGTAACAAAGTAAGTACATAAAAAATGCAAATAATAAATAAAAGCGAGCACAAGTCGCTGACACATAACACTAAATATTCACTCAATTATTCTACAAAAATTCTAAAAGGGGCAATAATCCAATACCATACAAAGGTTTATAGAGAGCATAGAACTATTTAATCATTTAAATGCGGTCGAAACCGACTAAGAGAAGCATAGATCTCTAAATATCTTATTCAAAACTGTTAATTAGCATAAAAAACCCGCAGGTTCATTTAGACAAAAAGACCTCTAGGCGTAGTCGTAACTAACAAATAAAAAAACGATTCGCAATAATCCCCGCATTTACGCGCAGAAGTTAGTTTACCGCTTACATAAAATCCGTCTACTGCTTTACAATGAACCAAATTGTTACCAAATTAACCCAATTTTTTTAATAAGTGATAGTATTCTGATAGTAGATCATGCCGAATCAGTAAAACGGTAACTAGTCATCATTAAAAGCAAAGTTTGGCGGAGTACCGAATGTATATTTTAGCGAGTAACGTAAGACCACTATAGATATCTCTGGCCTGCAGCATACGGTGACCACAATTACCAGAAAGCTGAAGAACCCTTCTTCAAGTTATCCAGCCAAGGGGGCTGCATGCCGGCGGAATAGATTCGGTGACAGCGGTTTCTTCCCAGGTGAACTCCAACCTGGCGAAAGATATTAAGAATAGCTCCAACAATATTTCAGAAAGTTCGCGATGATTTACTTATTCGAAAATTAATTAAGGATCCACAATTAATTACGACCACTCGAATGTTTTTCGACGAATTACAATTATTGATTCTAACGACAAGGCCTTAAATAAATCAAGTAGCCCGCCCAACAACGTGCAAGGGGGACGAAATAGTTCCGTACCTGTGACATCATGTGATCAAAACGTTATTTTCAGCAAATCACAAGACCTGAACCTGATTCTGGACGATTTCTTTTTCAAAGCGTGCATCAGGGGAATTCCTAAAAAATACGTCCTACGATACAAGGAGCAATCTGAACAATCAATATTCCAAAATGAAAACAGGCAATAACCTCCCCTGTAACCTGGAATTTACAAAAATTATACCAATTCCAAATCGGTAATTACCAAAATGCACTCTCAAATCCTGAAGTAAAAGCGTAGGCAACCCAGCATACACAAAAATTGTCAAACAAAAAATAAAATTCCGGGATCATCCCCAGGCTACAAGTCCTAAAACCAAAAGCCGAAATTTAGGTAAAAGGGCAAAACCTGAGCGAATGACTACAATAATGCTGAATTGAGCTTGGGCACCAAGGATTGTCGTTACTAATAAATGGAAAAGGCGTCGATTACTAGACTGGCGTTACCTTCAGCAAAAGACAATCTCTCCACAATCATTCAATTGTTTAGCAGTTTATTATACAGGGTGATTCAGAAAAATGATTACAAACTCAAATACAGTCCCTGGGACTCATAATAATCAACAACACGGTTCATAGGCACGCGTACGATCTTTCTGAGCTGCAGTAGAGGGGATACTAAATTAATTATTTAATTAATTTTTATTTTGTATCAGAATTTAGGAACTGTATGCCCCGAAAACCTGTACGACCATAAAAAACAATGTGAGTAAGTTCTGCATAACACTACAAAAAACATGAATATGATATATTGCAATGGTTTAATGTAATTCTGGTTGCCTAGGTAACATAAACTGAATATTCAAAAAGAGCACAGAATCAAAGATTTTATTTATTGCAATAAAGCCAGCAATTTTACAGTAATAAATGTACTCGATATGAGCAGCAGTAAATATAATTTGAGAAAGAAAGGTTGGCATTAAATTGGCTGAATTCGAAAGGATTACGTACATGGTTTTAATCATAATAAATGATTGGAATAGCAAATGCAGACTGAAGAATTATGTAGCTGAAAGGTTTTAGTTGTGTGAATTCAATACGATTATATTAATTTTAATATCATACAGAAATGGTGTGCGACGTACAGAAATTATGAGCGTGTTGTGGTAATTAAAGGTTTTTGTACCAATCAACGGTAAGATGACTGAAGGGCAAATAAATTAGGCACAACTGTACGAGGAAGTAAGGACGTTATGAAAGCAATTACGATATCTAGCAAAGAACACAGATTCGTGCAGTGCATTTAAAAAACTCATGTGTAAAAATCCGAGCACAAAGAGTTGTGTTGCGTTGAACGTTTACAAGAAAAGATAATTTTTAGCATTTAAGAAAAGAACAGTGTATCAAAACTTTAGTCTATAAGTAATAATTGTACATCAAACCTTAATTCCATAAAACAAATGTTATCCATAGTTGCTAGGTAATGAGATTGTCAATTGTTAAAAAAAGAATCAAGTCTTAATTTAGTTAGCTGGGGTTAGTTGGGCTCCTGGAAATTGACAGTTTTATCAATAAAAAGTTAGAATTTATTACCCAAAGAGTGATTTAATTGTTCTCCAACTCGTTGTGCATATGTGGGTGTATAATTTGTCCAGATAGTGAATCCCAGTGAAAAGGGAGATCCATCCGCAAGAATTTCCAGAGTGCGGTCCACTTCGGAGGTCTTTTACGAAGAGATACCACATCGGCCAGCCAAAAAAACCCAGGAGCAGTCCCTCAGACTAGCTAGGGTGCAGAAATTCGCAGCGGAAAGCCATCAGCAAGCCGACAATTGAGTTGGCGTCACCTAAAACCGTTGTCCGACGAGGAAGCCTCCAGTTGCCAGGTATTTACCACGGCTTCCAATTGCCGCAGGCTTTTGAAATCAAAGGATTCATCAAGAGCAGGCTTTTTAGTAGCCGTACGTGCAGATTCTAGTCCGTAGTCCTTTTCCATAATGTCGTTATTTGCTTAGCGTCCTTTGAAAATACAGTTTAGAGCATTAAAGCGGAAATCAAACAAATGAAAACCACAGCGTCCTTTGGCGTTCTAAATCAAAACAAATTTGCCAGAAATGACGTAACAGTGATTTGAATAATTTACCTAATGTAGTTTTGCCGTTTTGGTTTGTTTTGAATTCAATTTGCGCTGTTTCGTGCGAGCAATGCCATTTTGAGGTTTGATTAAATTGTAGGTTATAAACCTGTTTGTCATACAGTCATGCATGTGTCATACTTGTTAATAATTATAGAGAGTGGCAATTGTGCTACAGGTTTTTGTGAACCTAACCTGAGATTAAAAGTCATTTCATGCTACACCGGAGCTTAGCCACATTTAATTTGCAAATAAATAGAATACAAAGCGGCAATAAACCATTCTTTCGGCTAGTCAAAATAACTAAACTGTTTTTAATTAGACCCGGCTTGACATAATTAATTCATTATTGAAACCACTTAATATTTTTATGTTAGGATTTTTTTTATTAAATCAGTCTTGAATATAAGGGCTTTACCTATACCCATAGATTCTTCTATTATAACAATATATATTATGATCTGTTCTTACAATAAGAGAACCAATAATCTACTATAGTGTAGTTATCCTTTGTTTGAGGTACATTGTAAATCAAATCATACCTATTAAATAATGCAGAACACTACATGCCGTGTTACACCGGCAAAAGTACCAATGCGTTTACTGACGGTTTACTATTTTCGGGTTTTTGTAAACAAACTTCCTATTACTTTTAATAAGGATATGACCACAGAAAACAATTACTTGTGCCTATTGGTTGTGTTTTTTAACTACGAACACAAGTACATTTCATTTATTAATAAAAAGGTTTTATTACTGCTTTTCTGAATGAGCCCAGACGAGCGTTTAAGCCCACCCTTAGAAAACGATTTTCCAAGTTCGCCGTACGATGAAAGTTCGGGTGGCTGCGTGCATCTCACACTAAGGAGCGAAACTTAAATGCGGCATGCGCCGCGGGCTACAGCTAGTAATGTTATACTATGTGACGGTAATTTTATAGTATCTACAAGATTTTATTTTTAAAATCTCAGTATTTTATTAGAGTTTCAAATAATTTAAAAATACGGTTTGTAGGTGGTAGATAGTTCGCTGTATTGCATAACAATTGTATACCATTTCGTAACACTTAACCATTTTATGATAATTTTATAATAACTTCTACGGCCTATTAGAAATTTTAATAATTAAAGTGACAGTAGTTGTGTCCAAATAATATAAATAGTGGAGATAATTTTAAGTTTAGTAAAACGTAGACTCCGGTGATATACGATTTAAAGCATTACAACCACTTTGCGCCAGACGGCCACTCCCCACGGATTCAAACTACGCTGTATCTGAATGATCCATCAGCGTTACGTCGCTCCGAGCGGCTGGCACAGGAGATTATAAATAGCTCCACACCGACCTTCAGTTCTTACTGCTACTTTTACTGTGATTATGCGAGCTGCAAGGTCTTGCCAAACGTTAGTCAATGTGGGGGCACAAACAGCAACAAGATCAAATCTGGCAAGTATTCTCGTTGTCACGGTACTCCAACAACACGAGCCACCACTCCTTGCCCGAGTTCAAAAGATGCCAGACACATTAAGCCAGAGAATCCTGGGTGTTTATCCACAAAGACTACGCAGTCTAAAGCGAAATTATACGTTAACAAGAATAGTTTCAATCATTACAGGATGGTTTCATTTGCGTGATCGATTCAACACTTTCATACAGTTTTTAATAATTTCAAAATTAGAAAATAGTATTGGAGAATGCTGTCGACAATTTATTTCATAATAAATAAAAAGTTCCAATAGCTATGTGATCGGCCTTGTTAGAAGGTTATGGTATTTTATTAGAGTTGTATTGTATGCATTTGGTAATAATTTCAAGAAAATATCATAGCATTTTGTAACAGTTTAATAATTATTTATTATTCCAGTAATTTAGTACCATTCGGTAAAAATTTCTTCGAGGTATTTTATAATAATTGTACACCCTTTCGCTTCACAAATGTTTTTGTTTCGTAATAACGTTGAGGATCTAATAGAAATTTGAAGTATAACAGTTCTCAGCATTTTAATATTTATAATATCTCTAGCTTTTACCAAACTTAATTAGTGCCAATAACCCTGGCAGTTGACGCACTTTAATTTTACAATAAAAAAAAAAAAAAATATTTATAATTACGCAGTGTTTAACGACAGCTTCGATAACCTCTTAGTATTTTGTCATCATTTCAATCACGTCGTAGTGCTTCATAATAGTAGAAAATCTTCTATTAAAACCTAAGAGAGACAGACAGAAATATTTACAATAAAGATTTCACATTGTTTTTCTAGCCATAAAAGCTGAGCTTGTGTGAGACAGAATGTGCAAGCATGAACTACTTTAAACTAGTTAATATAGTGCAATGACCTTTCTGTGGACATATAAATGAACTTATGTCCTTGAATTTTTATGTTATCCAAAATTACTTTCCACATAAGCTTGCTCAAATCTTTACTCTATTAAAAGTCAGATTGACTTAACCAAAAATATTAATGGGTATGTACTTCTTCATTCTATTGAATTGCCCGATGCGAAAATTATACGAGTATATTTTAAGTAATTTTATGTACTGCTAGCTCAGTAAATATATTTGTTAAGCATGATACTCTTTACTTCAATAGACAAATATGCAAGCATTTATGATTCAACACAGCACAAGTTATTGGGACATATAAAAAATATGTTAATTTTCGTTCATTATGGAAAATACAGTTTGCTATTTTTAATAAATTCTTACACTAAGCATAATTAAAAATACTATCTAAATTAAACTATTAACTATTGAAATATAAATTTTCTTCAGAATTGATGTATACATTTTTATTCTTAGTCCAAAGCAAGTCCATGTGTCACTCCCAATTTCAAACGTAGAACCTCTTAACGCAGTTTACAAATCTTAACATTCTTGTTCACGCATGCCAGAGCTGCAATCCTGTTCACGTCCTCTACTATATTGTTCAATCAAATTCCACCTTAATAATTTCCTTTCTAAATTTCATTGCATCTAATTCATGTTCTTGTACCTGCCTTTGCTGTTTCGTTAAACTATGATAACTACATGTTATGAGAAAGATCAGAAAATAAAGTGGCTCGTCGTCACTTTTCAATGAAAAGAAGTTGTATATTTTTAGTCCCATTCAGAATTAAGATTCCTAGTACTAGCTTTAATTCGTTAAACATAAACCAAATAATATCACGTTAATGAAAATTGAGCTAGTAAATCTCAATAACGGTGGCTGTCTTCATCATACGTAACTGACAATAACATAGCAATTTTTTCCGTTTCCCCCAGTTGAATAAAATGAATTATTGTTACAAATGAGATGTTTTAGATTTAAATATGTATTGAAGAGCTTTGATTAGTCACAATCTCGTTCATATCAGGTATTTTGCCACTCCGATGTTATTATCAACCGCTCAGACTGTGATTCTATTTAGAACTAAACTAAAACTTATGCAGTTTAAAAGTGTCACGGTCGTAATTCGCCTAAAAATAACTGTTGCTGTTTTGCTTAAATTTAAACGTTTAGGCGCGGGGGTCGAAACATTTCAATTTTAATTTAACTAAAGCCGTTGGTGCAAGTTTCGGCTGAAAGATCCAAGGGCGCCACAAAAGGGAGGAATGCCCGCTATTATTTTGCCTAATTACACCCTCGAAACGCAGAATTTGTGTCACGATCAGGAATTTATTACGCGATGGAATTTCGGAATCTTGCTGACGATTGCAGGTCTGCTTCTCGGCATCTTGAGGCAAATGCAGCTCAAATCACGCGCTCAATAATCGTCTTTTAAACAAGATTTATAGTTACGTCACTCTATTCTTTAATTCCTTCAACGGCAGCCGTAGTCGTTACCATTAATTTCTTCTGCCAGCAAAATGAACAAGCTTCTGGGACTAAAGGTATAACGAGGTAAGCGTGGCAGCATCAATTATTAAACCCCGGCTGTTGACTTTCCCGATTTTATATTGCCTTTAAAAATTTCCCTGCTGCTCGCCTTCCCCAATTCCAAGTCGATTCCTTTCAGGTTCGCTGGGCCCTTTTTCTAAGGCAGCTTCATAAACAGGGTTATAAATAAAATATCGGCACAATAATCTGGAGAGTCGGGGCTTTCGTGGAAAATTAATTTGAGTTGATTGGAATAGAGTGTATAAGTTCCTAATACAGGGATTGGAATGGATATGAAGGGATGCGAAGGGTAAGTTTGGGGCTGGTCCTCGCAGGAAATGACGGTGGGATTATTGTCACTGTCACTCGCCCACAATATTCGAATTGATTTAGGAAATGCGCCCGTTTTTATAAGCCCGTTTTCAAGTTTGAATGGCTTGATTAGTGGCAATGCTGCTTAGTGGTGTTCGGATAACGCCTGCGTTTATTGCCTTGCAAATTTCGAAACATTTGCTGTACAAGCCAGAACGGTTCATTATCCTCCACTGCGCTTCCATTTGTTTTTCGTTTTCTTGCCAAGGGCGCTTCATTAACACAAAATTCTTATTTTTCCGCATCTTTAGAACTCCACGATATTTGTTTCGTTCATTTACATACCGCTAGTTTGGTCCGCTTCATGTTAATCTTACTTTCTCAGCCGCTACCTCCGTGAAAATATAAAAGCTCTGCAATACTGATTTTCAGCCTTGGTCATTGCAATCAAGCTAATATGTGTGAATGTACAAGAATGTACAGCGAGGCAAATTTTCATTGAGATTAAATAGAAATTGCCATTATTACTAAGCCTAGAATTTTTCGTCAGATAAAATATAGAGAAAACCAAATATTTCCTTTCCGACCTACAGTTAATTTATTTTTCAAAATTCCAAAAAAGGCAACAGACATTCTTAATGCACTTTTTTATGACAATTAATATTATGTAGTAGGAATTAGGGTATCGCTTCCATTTGTAAATGTAAAATGTAAGAAACTGATAATTATGCAGTCAAATTAGATTGGATTATTTCTAATAAAAGTAACTTAGAGTTGAAATAAGTCTCTATTAGATTTGCAGGAGCTTAAAGAACAACGTCGTGGGTCATCAGTTGTATAGAACCATTGCTGTGGATAGATTGAAGGGAGAAGTTAGAAGTAGTAAAGATCTGTAGCAGTGTGAAGGTCGACGTCGTGGTTTGTTAAGTGTATGAACACATTATTGCAGATAGGTAGGAGTTTGTCGGTTGAAAACATCTACAGGATTGATATAAGTTAAAACCAGAAAGCTGTTTAATAAGGAAATGCATTTAAAGCCTGAAATAAAGTAGAACAAATATTCATTATCGCCGTTGAAGTGAAGTATTTAATAAACTGTTAATGTGCAATTTACTTAAAAAAATCTACAGACTTAATTTAGAGTTTCAATTGAAAATAATTTAAAAATTCCAACTTGAAAAACTACAATTACAGGTAATTATTTTCTAGATATGAGTCAAAAATACGGCTATATGTATGTATGTATAATCGATAACCTCGTTTTACCTTGCGGTGTAGAGGCTGGTGCTTTATGTGTTTGCATCTGGCGGTACAATGCTCAACTTGCCCCCCGGATTCGGGATACAAAGTTGGAGCGCGCCTTTTGTGCTTGCACAACAACCATTGTGTGAGGTATGTGTGTGTTATGTTGACCTTGTTACTCTATCTCTTAGGTCTGTCGTTCTGAGTAGAGCACAGTTAATTCGGTGCTCAACTGCGAATGGTCTCACCGAGCTCGGTTCAAATCGCAAGGCTGAGACTGCGGAATATTCCGGCCCTCGCGGGATTCGAACCGAGAACTTGCTTAATGCAAGGCAAGCGCTTACAAATAGGGCTATAAATATATGCAAAAGTAAAGTGCAGCTCAGAACTCATAAACTCAACTTGCGAGTAAGTTACCATATGCAAAAGTTTAAAAAGTACAAATACAAACTATATTAAACACAACCAACAACAATTTAAGGATGTAACGGAGACTGAATTAGGCTCCGAGGATGAAAATCATTAAATGCTCTAGTTTACTCGTTCCCATGAGCCCTGAGGGATATCCATGGAATTCGTTAAGCGAACCTTAAATGCCGGCGAAAGTCCAAAGTAAACCCACGGGATTCTGAAGGAATTCAGGCAGAAACTGCAGGAAAGCAAATAAGGCACTCAAAGCACCGGATCATTGTCCACAGTATACACTTGGTATCAAAGAATGGAAAACAAAACATGTTACACAGATTCCTTTCGCTGAGCCATCCAGGCCCACTCGAATGCGTCACGTAGGGCCAGCAAGAGATATCGAGGACGGAGCCAAATAGCATGCAGAAGACTGGAATTCACGGCCGCAACTGGGTCAAGGTCATTGGCCGCACGTGCAAAACCTCCCGTGAACAGCGAAGGGGTTAACTGAGGCTCCAAACCTGCGGCTCAAATTTTGGGACACATGCAAATGGATCCAAACCAGCGCGCAGCCAGCAAATCCGCCAAAAATTGGCGTGAGATGAAAGTCTTTTAAGAAACTACCAAAGCTGCATAAACCGCTACATCAGCGAGGGAGAATTTTGTCAAACGACACCAACGTGCCCGCACAAACTCTGGTAAAATGAAAGTCTTTTAAGAAACTACCAAAGCTGCATAAACCGCTACATCAGCGAGGGACGATTTTGACAAACGACACCAACGTGCCCGCAGAAGCTCTGAATAATTTAAAGGAAGCTTAACTGCTTGCAACCATTGCACAAAAAGAGAAAAAACGGAACGAGATGGTGCAACGCTCCGATAAAGACAAAACCCAACAAGGAGGGGCACGCGGAAAGTAAAAATTATGCACCACAGACCCGGCTATTAACTAAATTGTGCTCAGTGCACCTAGAAAGTTATAAAGACGTACTCTGACCGTAAAAAGCTAGCCCTAAACTAAAACCTAACGTTAATCACATAAATTGTAAAAAACTACGTATGTAGTTGTTCGATTTTATAGATTTAATTACGAAGAACTGCCATTGGATTTTACATTATTCGAAAATAATGAGGAATACTTTTATAGGTACCTTTACACCATTGGAAATTATTTTAAGTTTTTGCGGGTAGTTAATACGTTGAATAAATACGTTTTAAAACTACGTATTTGTTGGCTCTATGGACCTTCTCGACATGCTGTAAATAGAAAAATACGATTGATTTTGACATTGATCAATGGAAAATACTTGGATCGGTATTTATTAGTTCAATATTTACATCAGTCGTAATGTACGAGTAGACGTTTTCATTTTCTCGGACTAAGTATGAAAACAAAGAGGTATTCTACCGAAAAAAATCTTTTTCAACATAGCCCCATTGTTTAAAAATGCACATATTAGAACGTTTTAATAACAACTGTAAACCTCCATTAAAATAATATTTTAATTTTGTGTCTAAATTATCCTCTACAGCTGATGTGAGGTCTTTTTGGAATATTCCATAAAAAAGTAATCAAACAAGGGGTCTGGAGTGTGAAGAGTATAGTCTAATTTCTTAAAGTCACAATACCCTATTGCCGTGTAACGCCAAGATATTCAATTTATTCATTTTGCCGTTTTAGGGCGACTTCAACAAACTTCATTAAAAAAACAACGGTATAAATTGGGCAATTGTTTTGAAAATTGGCATGCGATTTTCGAAGACATATATGATTTTAAAAAGTTAAATTGACAACATATAGCTAAACAAAAAGATACCTAGTCCGAAAACATAGAAACGTCCCTCGTAGCATACGCATCTAGAACTATCAACGAGAAGGACAAAGATATTCGACAATAGAAAAAGAGTTAATCGCTATTATTTCGACAACCAAATATTTCCGCCCCTATGTTTATAGAAGAAAATTTCCACTTTTGGTAAGAATAAAGCCTGCACTATGTACAAATTATTACTTGTATCTACTACTAAGTGAAATAAAAAAATAAATACAAATGTTGTAGTCCGCTGGGGTTTGCATCTGCGTAGCGATCGTAACCGCATTGATGAGTAGTACTGCGCCATCCTGCCTTATTGAAATGAGTGCGGCGCGCGCTTCTATTTAACGGAACGGTCTTATAGTTGAAACGTTTCGACTCTTTTGTGACATTATCCTTTAGTTTTATTAATATTTAAAATGGTTCACGACAACGATTTTCGTATTATTAATTTATCCTATATCTGTTGAGTGTAAAGTCTGACCTATGTGAAAATTATTACTTCTATCTATTTAAAAGTTAACTTAAAACTAAACAAAACTTAATTTTTTAAGGTGATTACCCTGTATATATTTGTCTGAAATCTTCCCGGTTACATTCCAGGTAAACATATAATCCTCATGCAAAATATTGTCATTCTTCAAAAAACAGTTTTTGAGTTATACCGCCAACAGACACAGACAGACAGACAGACACACAGACAGACAGACAGATGGAATTGAGAAAACCTGTTTTTCGTAATCTTCTTCTTCTTCCGGTTCCGCCTCCTATCGGAGGTTGGAAATCATCACTGCAATTTTCACTTTATTAACAGCAGCTCTAAATAACTCGTTGGAACTACAGCCGTACCACTCTCGTAGATTGCGTAGCCAGGAAGTCCTTCTTCGACCTACACTTCTTTTTCCTTTGATCTTTCCTTGCATTATAATCCTCAGTAACAAGTATTTTTCACCCCTCATAATATGACCCAGATATTCTAATTTTCTCCTTTTTATAGTTTTTATTATTTCACATTCCTTTCCCATTTTCAACAGTACTTCGCTATTAGTCACGCTTTCTGTCCATGCTATTTTCCACATTCTTCTGTAACACCACATTTCGAAGGCTTCAAGGTTTTTGATATTTGTCTGTTTTAAGGTCCATGCTTCCATGCCATACAATAACGTGTAGAAAACATAACAACGTAACATACGAATTCGTAATCTAGAGACCCTGAAACGTAAAAATCTGAAGAAATCTCGGAAGGTGATTTTTTCTAGGTTACAATACTTCCTTCGTCTTTTAGACGAGGGAAATAAAAAGGAACCCAACATACGCCAAATATTTCCATAATGGCAAACGAAGTCGAATCCCTAAGATCCCATCGATCTTGAAAAAAAAATCCAACAACCAGAAGTACACAACATACCCAGGAATCATCGACACGTACAATACCTATTTGCGAAGATCTTCTAGAAACTAACAAAAATCAAGTAATATTTTATATGGGTCACAACGAGCCATCGAACCCAAAAATGAAAATGCGAGGACACAAGGTTTTTAATGTGGAACTAATATAACAAATCTTCTACCTACCCTACAAAATAGTATATTGTATAACTAGTGGGACAGTTACGACTACTATCACCTAATATCCTTACCAATACCAAACAACGACGATTTTCACATGATAATTCCTTTAAAACAATAAGTTTTCTTCAATAATAAGTTTAGAGTAGCAACTAATAATATGTGCACAAAAGTGAAGCAAAGCTTCTATTTCTGTGAAAACATCGTTCAACATTTAGAAAATGAACAAAAATGTGCGGTAGACCTTCTTAATTTTAAGGAAACCACAGCTTGGAAAATCTATAGATTTAGGTTAAATACAGTTTATATGCACAAAATAAGTAAAAATGCCTGGTTACTGATTACTCCAAAAGAATTAATATTCGATGAAAGTTGCAATAAAAATAATTATAAAAACGAATTCATTCAAAACATTAAGCTACCTTATTTAAATACAATTATGTATACACCTAAAAATAAGTTTTTTGAACACCTACTCTTGGATTAAAACAAATTGATTTAAATAGTTTTCGGGCAATAAAAAACCAATTCACTCAATTATCTAAATACATTTTCCATAATGACTACCTGTTACCCAAGGGGAATAAGTACCTTAATGCTTACAGTATTATTTTTTTACTTGATTTTGTAATATTTAGAATTATATTATATTGTAATCATCATTACCTCGTAGGAAATTAATTAGAATTATAAATAAATCGAATCCAAAAGAGATTCCTTTAGAGCAGGGGTCGTCAAACTACGGCCCGCGGGCCATATCCGGCCCGCCGTCTGTTTTTAATCCGGCCCGCAGGTTAATACTGTTTTTACACGAAAAAATTTAAAATAAATCAAATTACGCGCTATAACCACTGACATATATAACTGGACTGATTGAAGTAATAGAAATTTTTCTAGATGAGAAAAACTGCCCACAGCCACTATTATCTAACAGTGAATGGCTATGGAAATTAGCATTTGTTGCAAACATCATGGGATATCTTAACAAATTTAACTTACAATTACAGGGAAAAACTCATATGTGAAATGTATTCTACCGTAAAGTCATATCGCCAAAAATTTGCATTGTTTGAAACACAAATCACATTAACCAAGTTTAACTATTTTCCATGCTGTAAAAATGTTCAAATATTAGCGAAATCCTCATTCCCAAAAAAATTCGCGGCGTATATACTTTCAGAACAGTTACAACAGCGTTTTTCGGATCTTGATCCAAGAGCAAAAGACATTTCCATATTTCAAAATCCATTTGGCTCTACAATTGAGAGTCAGACCTTCAATTGGAAGTGCATGGACGACAAAATGATGTTTAAAGAAATGAATCTAACCTAATTCTATAAAAATATCTTTCGGAAGATAAATACGGTCAATTAAAATTATATGTTCGGGGATTTATATCTATATTTGGGAGTACTTACCAATGTGAAAGGAAATTTTCGAAAATGAAGTATGTAAAATCGCAATAGAGATCACTCTTAACAGATGACCATTTGCAAACAACGTTAATTATAGGATGTACTAATTTCGCACTTCAGTATGATGAAATATTATCTCAGAAAAAACAATTACATTCATGGCATTAGTACAAAATGTAAGCAGTTCTACAATACGTTTATTAATAGATGGAAACATTTTATTCGTTTTTTCGTGTGTTAATATGTATAGTATACATATATAAATATTATGTAAAAATATCACTACCTAATAAAATAAATGAACCTGTTTTTTTTTTGTTGCCCTATGAGTAAAATGTAAATGTCTTTGAGTTTACTATCTGGCCCGCCGAGCCTACACATTTTACGTTCTGGCCCTTTCAAAAAAAAGTTTGCCGAACCCTGCTTTAGAGCTTAAAAAAATTTAAAATCCCTAATTCATAGATGATTTTTCGATCTTGGTCTAGAGATATTACGTAATAATTATCTGCTTTCATAAACGCATTATCAATCGACACATCTGACAACTCTAATAATGGGTTTATCTCGTCTTGCAAATACCTCGTAGAATTGTTATCGCTACTTTGGTTGCATCGCAGATTGCGTCAATCAACAAGCATACGGGGTGGTACATACGTAAAACGCATACATTTTAAAAATTACAAGATTTTTCGATTTCAAGGCCCACTTCACATGCGTTAAGTATGAATTACCGTGAGTTATAAGAAACTACCCAGTTCAAGATACTTTGATCAGTATTTGTAACATTAATTTTTCTACCCCCCCCCCCCCCCCCGAAATTATTTTAATTTTGTTGCAGGTAGTTAATACGTTACACACAAAAATCTTAAAAACTGCATAATCTTTTTATTTCATGGCCCACTTGACGTGCGTTAAGTAAAAAGAATTACCGTTAGCTTCACATTAAATGAAAATAGGTCGAAATACTTTGATCGGCATTTTTAAGTAATGTTTCTACCCCCCCGAAATTATTTTAATTTGTTGCAGGTAGTTAATACGTTACACACAAAAATCTTAAAAACTGCATAATCTTTTTATTTCATGGCCCACTTGAAGTGCGTTAAGTAAAAAGAATTACCGTTAGCTTCACATTAAAAGAAAATAGCTCAAAATACTTTGATCGGTATTTTTAAGTAATGTTTCTACCCCCCGAAATTATTTTAATTTGTTGCAGGTAATTAATACGTCACACACAATAATCTTAAAAACTGCATAATTTTTTTAATTTCATGGCCCACTTGACATGCGTTAAGTAAAAAGAATTACCGTTAGCTTCACATTAAAAGAAAATAGCTCAAAATACTTTGATCGGTATTTTTAAGTTCAATGTTTCTACCCCCCGAAATTATTTTAATTTGTTGCAGGTACCTACTTAATACGTTACACACAAAAATCTTAAAAACTGCATAATATTTTTATTTCATGGCCCACTTGACGTGCGTTAAGTAAAAAGAATTACCGTTAGCTTCACATTAAAAGACAATAGCTCGAAATACTATGATCGGCATTTTTAAGTAATGTTTCTACTCCCCGAAATTATTTTAATTTGTTGCAGGTAGTTAATACGTTACACACAATAATCTTAAAAACTGAATAATTTTTTTATTTCATGGCCACTTGACGTGCGTTAAGTAAAAAGAATTACCGTTAGCTTCACATTAAAAGAAAATAGCTCAAAATACTTTGATCGGTATTTTTAAGTTAAATGTTTCTACCCCCCGAAATTATTTTAATTTGTTGCAGGTAGTTAATACGTTACACACAAAAATCTTAAAAACTGCATAATCTTTTTATTTCATGGCCCACTTGACGTGCGTTAAGTAAAAAGAATTACCGTTAGCTTCACATTAAAAGACAATAGCTCAAAATACTTTGATCGGTATTTTTAAGTAATGTTTCTACCCCCCGAAATTATTTTAATTTGTTGCAGGTAATTAATACGTTACACACAATAATCTTAAAAACTGCATAATTTTTTTTATTTCATGGCCCACTTGACATGCGTTAAGTAAGCAGAATTACCGTTAGCTTCACATTAAAAGAAAATAGCTCAAAATACTTTAATCAGTATTTACAATTTCAAGGTTTCCATTATTCAAAATTATTTTCATTTTTTAGATAGTTAATGCGTTAAACACATAAATGGTAATAAGTACGTACTTTTACAATTTCGTGGATTTAATTAGGAAGAACTAATACGGAATACTTTTATCGGTATTTAGAACTTCCGCAAGATTATTAAAGTTTTTTACGGGTAGTTAATAAGTTGAATGTATAAATTTTAAAAACTACGTAGTTGTTCGTGTCCATGACACACTTGACATGCTTTAAATAAGAATGAATAAGAAGAATACCAATTTTTTTCTACATTATTAGAAGTTAATAGAAAATACTTTGACAAGTATTTATAATCTCAACATTTCTATCCATCAAAATTGTTTTATTTTTTGCCGGTAGCTAACACGTTAAACACATAAATTTCAGAAATGGTGTAGCTTTTCGATTTCGTGGCTCACTTAGCATGATTTAGTAGACGGTAATGAAGAACACATCGGTATTTATAAGTACGTTTACAATTATTTAAATTTATTGCGCGTAGCTAATACGTAAAACAAATATATTTTAAAATCTTCTTGGTTGTTCGATTTAATGGCACCCTTCACATGATTTAATTAGGAAAAAGTACCATTAGCTTGGAAGAAGCTGCGTGGCGCAGATGGGTTAGCGCCAGGCTTGCATTAAGCAAGTCCTCGGTTCGAATCCCGCTGGGGTAGGAATTTTTCCGTATCCTTGGTGATTAGAATCGGGCTCAGTGAGACCATTCACAGTTGGGCACCAAATTAACTGTGCTCTACTCAGAACCACAGACCTAAGAGATAGAGTAACAAGGTCAACATAACACACACAGACACCTCACACAATGGTTGCTGTGCAAGCATAAAAAGGCGCGCTCCAACTTTGAATCCCGAATCCGGGGGCAAGTTGAGCATTGTACCGCCAGATGCAAGCACATAAAGCACCAACCTCTACACCGCAAGGTATAACGAGGTTATCGATTATACATACATACATACCATTAGCTTGGACGTTATTACAAAATATTGAAGGATATTTGATCAATATTTGTAACCTCAGCGTTTGCCCCATTGGAAAATAGTAAAATTTTTCTATGCGTAGTTATTACGTAAAAGACATAAATTTCAATTTCTTGTAGACAGTTAATACATTGAACACACACATTTTAAAAACTACGTAGTTATTCGATTCTATAACCCACTTGACATGCTTTAAATAACAAGAATACCAATTTGCTCTTACATTATTAGAAGTTAATAAAAAATACTTTGATCCGTATTTATAACCTCAACTTTTACATTATTCAAAATAAATCATTTTAATTTTTGCCAGTGGTTGACACATTAAATACATACATTTCAAAAATGGTGTAATTTTTCTATTTTGTGGCTCATTTAGCATGATTTAATTAAAAAGAACTACCACTGGCTTCGACATTAGTAGAAGAACACTTTTATCGTTATTTATAAGCGCGTTTACATCGTTTAAAATTACTTCAATTTATTGCGCGTAGCTAATACGTAAAACAAATAGTATATCTTAAAATCTTCTCGGTTGTTGGATTTAATGTTCCACTTCACATAATTTAATTAGGAAAAAGTACAATCAGCTTCGACATTATTACAAAATATTGAATGATATTTGGTCAATGTTTGTAACCTCCAAGTTTACCCATTCGAAAATATTTAGATTTTTTTTAGGATAGTTATTACGTAAAAGACATAAATTTTAATTTGTTGTAGATAGTTGATACACTGAAAGCAAACATTTTAAAAACTACGTAGTTATTCGATTCTATGGCCCACTTGATATGCTTTAAATAAGAAGAATACCCATTTGCTTCTACCCAAAACACACAAATTTTAAAATCTACCTAGTTGTTCGGTTTTACGGCTTAGTTAATATGCTGTAAATAGAAAGAGTTATCATTGGCTTCTATGTTATTACAAACTATTATTTATTAATTATACTTGTTGCGGGTAGTTAATATGTAAAACACATTAATATTAGAAACTGCGTAATTGTTCAATTTTATAGTACACTTACACTTGACATGCGTTAAGTATGAAGAATTACCGCTAGCTTCTTCATTACAAGAAAATAGTTCAGGTTACTTTCATGAGAATTTATAGCTTCATGGTTTGCACTTTTTAAAATTGCTTTAATTGGTTGGGGGTGGTTAATTAATAATAAAAAAGGTAAATTTTGTTTTCCAGTTTTATGGTTTACCGAACAGGCTTTAAATAATAGCAACTATTGGCTTCTGAGTTATTATAAAATAATAACGAATAGTTTTACCAGTATTTGTAATTTCTAAGTTTACATTTTTAAATATTATTTTAATATATTGCAGGTAGTTGATATGTAAATCACATAAATTTAAAAAGTACGTAATTGTCCGATTTCATAACCAACTTGGCATGCGTTAGATAAGAAGAATAACCATTGGCTTACATTATTAGAAAATACTGGAGAATACTTGAATCGCCATTTACAATGATGTCTTTAACTTATTGTGCATAGCTAATACCTACATTATTACAAAATAACTCATAAGATTTGTTGTTCTCTGAATGTCATTTTTTGGCAGTGGTCTATTATGATATGTTTTATCGGACTTTTTCCACTGTCTAGGGAGTTTTGATCTACTCCCGTCTTCAGGTGTGATATACACCCTAGACAGTAGAAAAAGTCCGATAAAACATATCATAACTCATACGAATTTGACCACTGTCTATAAAGTCAAGGTTTGCATCCTTCAAAATGTGTGTAATTTGTAGCGGGTAGTTAATATGCAAGACACATAAACTTTAAAATCTGCTAGTTGTTAGATTTCATGGCCCACTGGCCAATTTCGGGAATTCTTTATCACTTAGGTTAACTACTATAAAGTATAAAACATAATGTTATCAGTACCTCTGAAAGCCTTCTATGTTTAAATTTAAAGAAACATATTTAGGTGATAATCAGAAAAAAATACAGTCGACGCCGCAATTCTAATTCGAGTACCTATATTAATTGATGAAAAACGGTGCATTAAGAATTAATTCTACTTAAAATTTTTGAAAACAAATGAGCTATGAGAACGAATTAAAATTCTGCAATTTTCATATTTTGGCTGAACCATAATGCGAAAATTACTTTCTGCTAGCCCTTATAACAACGGAGATTCTCCGAAAATTGGACACCCTGTACGTTCATGAAGCGACAGGTAAAATCGCGAGCCCCTAAAGACGAGTTTCGTCCCGGCGCATCCCCGTATCCGCTAATTAATTCGCGTCCTTCTTATCTGGCGTCCGGAGAGCAACAATAGCCGTTGCAGTATCTCTCAGCCAGAAGAGCGGCGACTTTAAAAAGCACTTAGCGAGATGAACCCTTTCGGGCGTTAGGCGTCGCGGCGCGCATAAATCCAAGCAAATTCGCAGCCTCTGCAAGAGATAGCAATCAGAATCCACAAGTCCTTTACCTTTCTCACTATCCAATATGAAGCACATAAGCGGCGAGTACTAGAGCAACAAGAAACACAGACTAAGCCGCTTGGAACAAGCGCGGTTAGGCATAACGAGCTCTGGCCTGCACTATCACTACTTGTAGAGATTTCCCGACGCCTGCCGTCGCGACGCCGTGCATCTTGCTCTGTTTCAAGCCGGCCACTGCAGCAGTTCGCCGGGACGCAGGGCGACAGCGCTCCTTGCGGACATTTTCGCAACCGCCCGCTGATAACGAAGTAGCGAGCACTATGAATGCTCAGATATTAAGCGATAGCAGGAAAAACGACGGTGCCCTTGAAGGCCATTGCTCAGGAGCCCAGTGATTGAGGATTCAATTAGAGCGGATCATTCGGATTGATCTTCGGGGAATTAACTGATAAGTCAACACTACGTGGACATCCTGACAGATTGCGTCAATGTAAAGCCTTGGCCAGAAGTATTAGACACCCTTCCACTTTGGAAGTATGGTTTAAATTCAAAGTAAAAGAGATTCTCTGTGACTATCACATCAGCCTACTTCGGTTCACTGCTGTAAACTGTATACTGTAGGGCCTTCTCTAATGATTTCCATACATCATAGCTTTGGAAAGCCAATTCTACGTCACTACTGAAAATTATTCTTGTTCGCCAATTATCAGTAGTCCTAATGCTTTAAACTCACATTTTTGAAACTTTAAAATGTATGCTGTGGTTGTTGTATTTAATATTGATTAATTGGTTTAAGGCGTAAATGTTCAGCAATGTAAAAGCTGGGCTGTTAAAGTCAATGGTATATTTTTCTAAATTATATAAACAGTTGCATCAGTTTAAGTTTTTCTCTGAAATAACTAAATCTTATCATATTAGCATTAGATAATGACTCTATAACTTGCGTTTTGCTTTTCTAAACAAACATTATTAATTACTATTTAAGATCATATTCTCAAGTATATTTTAAAATATCTTAACACACTCGTGAGATATTTTACCTCTATAACAGTTTTGAAATTGTCTATGGAAAGTAATAGCATAACTGAAATCTGGTTTACGACTTAACATAACATACATAAGAGATCCTGTTAATTACCTATAAGGTAAATTACGGAAATTTACATTGTTATATTCAGTTTTATAAACAGGTAAGTTCAGCTTTGGAAGACACGTAGAAAATACATATTTAAATCAACAATACATCAACAACTGGTAAATCCGGCATAAACAACAAATTTAAATAGCAGAACCTCTTACACTTTGAAACAATAAAGAAGCCAACCTGCGATCGATTACTAATAATAATCTATGGCAGTATAATCGCAGATCAACCCCCTTATCATTTATACACCACGGTAGCTCAGAAATGTACTTACTCACCGCAATGGCCTAGCTAGCTTCAAAGTCGATGGCCTTAGGTCGCAGATTTCTATCAACAGCTGATCGGCTGCAAGCTCTTTTAATAATAGTCAAAAAAACACAGGGCGCCAGAAATCACTGATTTCGAGAAATAAATAAAATAATAACAAACAATTAAGTTTATTTAATCAACAGGTCATAATTGGTTGTAACATCTGTATTACGTCGGTAAATTGTTTATTGCAAGGTTAAAATATTGTAAATAACACGATATAATATTAATGCTGAAAATGCAGCACTCACAAAAAATAAGCGAACCTCTTTTAGGCGCTTGGGTTGGATGTGATTGCAATTCAATGAAGGGATAAGCTTACCACTGTCATATGTATTAACCGTTATCTCGGTAATGATAGTAAAATGGCGTGAAGGCACTTTTTACAAGAGTTTTAATACGTATTCATTAAGCAAAGCTTTAAATTTGTGAAATGTAAATTATGGAACAATTAGTACATTATGTTTTAAATTTATAAAACATAGGTTTCTGACTGGTTAATACATTACGTTTTAAATTTATAAATGGTAGTTTTAAATTTGTAAATTATAAGTCAGAACAATTAATACATTGCGTTTTCAATTTATAAAGTGTAAATTAAATTTGGGACTGGTAAATCAGTTAGCGGTGATGTAGCGTCATTAATATCAATTCCGAAGACAATTCATGGGCGGGCAAGTTATCTTCAAAAGTTGTAATGAGACTAACCTGGTTGTGACAAAAAAGTCGCATGTAGGCGATGAATAAATGGTCCAGGATTTTTAACGTAGCAGCTTTCAGCAGCACAAACCTCTTGCCCAAAGTTGATAAGAAAATGAATGCTCCGTGTCCAGGTCAAGGTGACATTCCCGAAAGAGTTGCTGGTCCCAGTTGTTGATTAGGGTGTTAATTAGGAATCCAAATAAGGAGTCGTCCGAAAAACGGCATCAAAGAATGGCGTTTGAAGGTGACGTTGAAAAATTACGTCAACGAATAACGTCAAAAAAGAAGCTGATTTTAATTATCAGCTCACAAGCCAAGTTAATTATAAATTGGTGCCGTAGCACGTGAGGAAAGCTTTTGTAGAAGCAAGTTACTTCTAACAAATGCCAGAATCAAAAGGCCCAAAATAGCAGAATCGCGGTTCGCTGGCTCAAAGCGATAACAAATGAATTTCGGAAAAACCAAAATTAGCGCTTTCGCGCGGACAAGCGTTGCTAACGTTCGAAATACAGCGAAGAATAATTCAAGTGGGAATACACCGGCTGGCCCGGAATAGATGAATAAATGGCGAAACAAATAGCAGGAACTAAAGATTTGTTTCAACTTATTCGCCTTAATACATTTTGAATTGCCGCAAAATACTTATTTACAATAATGGCAGGCAAGCGTATCAAGCACCGGCCTCTACACCGCAGCGTAAAACGAGGTTATCGATTATACATACATACAATAATGGGATGTTGTGGCTTAATTGTAAAATTCAACGTCCTCCGAAAACGAAGTAAAGGGCCAAAACTGCAACTATACCTTCTCAACTTCAATTAAAGAAAACTAAAATCAAATTCAGGAAAAGTAACTTCAATTTCAGAAGGATTATACCTACAGTGTAGCTAAGATGTGTAAGACTAAATGTCAGCTTGTTGCATTATTTATTGTTTACCCATACAGGTTGTTTGTAAATTAAGTCCAGTTGAATTTCTTCATTGTCATGACTGATAGAAAAAGCTTTTATATAGAAAAGTTATACCATTTTATGTAACACATATTTTAAAAGTTCGAGCAAAAATACCCAACCTCCGACCAAACGGGAAGTTTAATTATTTTTGAGTTTTCTTATGGAACACCCTGTATTTTTTAATATAAAGCAATGAAACCATATAGTCTTCTCCACCAATATTTATTGCAAAAATGTAGGTAGCAACATGTTTCGAAACCACACTGCTTTCATCATCATTGTTATCATTAGTAATCGAAGCATATGGTAAAAAGTGAGGTTTCAATTTTAAAAATTGATCACATGATTGAAAAAAGTTTAAATAACACACTACAAGAAAAAGTAACTAATTAACCAGCAAAATACATTATAAAAATCATTGTACTGGTTAAAACAAAACAATTAAAATTTGAAAATTTGCAGAGTGACAGTCATTGAAAATAGCTGCTTCCACATTTTTACAATAAATATTCGTGGAAAAGACTATATGGTTTTATGGCTTCATATCAAGGCATCTCCGCTATAAGCATAAAGGATTAATTTTATAGTTTATGACATTATCTTGAGTAAACTATTAACCAGCTATAGGTCTGTGGTTAATAATCACGAGCTATTAGCATTTAAAGTTAAGTAGCCAATAGCACTTTGAGCTGAATGAATTCTTAAGGGGCTATGAAAAAATGTCAACCACTAAATAAACATGTAACTTATGTAAGTCTTAAAACATCGCATTAATTTGAATGGATCCTTGTTTTATTGAATAGGTGATTTTTTTCTGAAATGCGCCAACACGATATCTTCATTAGGAAATTCAATATTTCTATTTTGCCTACGTTTGGGATTACCTGGATTTGTAAAAAAACGTTCGTAAGTTAGCAATTTCATTTCCAGTATAGCAAATGTACGAGGATGCAGCTGTTAGTTATTTAGATAACAATTGCGAGACATTTTAGCCGCTCGTTGGGGATTTTTCTGACACAAAAACTATAGCATATTTAAGCGTTGTTGACTGAACAACGAATGTGTTTGTAACAGATCTGTGAAACACAATCGTATTTTGACAGACTGATAGTGCTCATTTGTTTATTTGCTTGTTTTTTTGTCTGTCATGATTTTTATAACAGTATGCGATTAGTTTCACTTTCATTAGTAATACTATTTCTATGTACATGGAGCATTTTTAATATTAATATCTCGTTAATTATTAACCTTAGGCTTATACGTAGCTGGTTAACACTTGTTTAAAGATAGGATTGCAAACTAAAATATTAAACAATACAGGGTGTTCCATACTAAAAACCAAATTAATTAAAATTCTGGTTTAATCGAAGTCGGATATTTCTGTTCGTACCCTTAAGATGTTTGACACATAAAATGGTATAACTTTTGTATATAAAAATTTGTTCTATCTCTCATAACAATGAAGAAAACCAGCTAGCCCTTAATTTACAACCAAACTCTATACACATATTGACATTAGTAAGTGTTGAACAGTTTTAAATATCAGTTAATGAAAAACGGCAATAACCACCGTGAAAGCAGAGCAGCGGAAAGTATACCACATCCAGTGACAAAAGCAGAATTTAATTAGAAGTTGCTAGAAAGAGAGTACCATATAAAACAGCTTATACTTGAATAAAGAACAATGCCGTAAACAGGGAAATAGAAATTTGCCTCAAAATTAACATTGACTACGGATACTTGACAACTGTGTCGATAACTGGACAAATGAGTTTACATGCCTATAATATAATCACCTACAACGGTATTATGCGGCTGCTGTACGTAGTGAAGACATACCAGTTTCAGTGTTATGTATTATTAATAATTATTTTACATACAAATAATCAATAAAATATCCTAAGTACCATACTGAGCATTTTGAACAGTATATAAATGCAAGGTAATTTATTCAAACATTTATTTATTTTTAGATCATAAAATTTGTGAAATTAAAAATACTTTTTCTCAAATTTAATTTACCTTTCCTAAATTTGATTTTACTTTGTCTAAAAATAAAGTTACTTTTTCTCAAATGTATTTTAGGTTTTCTAAAATGGATGCTTCTTTTTCTAAAATTGAGATTGAATAGAGACTATTCAATTCACAAACCCAAATCTTAACAATCCATCAACACAAGTCTAGAAACCCACATGTAGCAACTAGAAGGCCAAATCAACTATCCTCAAGTACCCATAAATACAAAAAGATAGATCCAACAATAAAATGCCTTGGAACAATGCAACGACATTAGCGCACAGAAGCTGAGTCTTTAGAAAACTTACTTCTGGTGTAAGTCAGGTCAACGTCCTCTCCCTAGCTCTATGCAGCATAATCAGAAAGTGGAGACAAAGGGTATAAAAAAACTAATCGCCCATAAAGAAAGGGAAAAATAACGAAAAAGCATTATTCACTAAATCACAAATACTCGTAACTGGTAAGATGCAAAGTTTTCGAGGAATTGTTTTTAGCTAATCCCAGTTCACTTGGCAATGACAAAAAAACGATCAATCGGACGAAAGATACACCACGACCGTGTCAATACTCATGGCAACCAAACAGAACTTCGGGAAGCCGATTCTGCATTACTCCAAAATCCAAGAAAAACCATTTGAAGAACTATTCGATACGAATTATCGCAGGCACATTCGCTCAAATAAGCCAAACAATGTAAAGTCGAGATTAATCTGTCAAATAAAGGACTTAACAAAACCTAGAAATATCATATAAAAATATTTAAGGAATAACTTAAACACACACTTGCAATTATTAACGTAACCTCGTGGCAGAAAAAAAAGATATCCTTTGAATTTGCATAGCCAAGGAGTAGTTTTTAATAAAAAAACTAAGGTGAGCTAGATCGCTAGAGCTAACGTTAGTAAATATAGCCAAAATAGAAGCTAACGTCTAAATGACCATAAAAATTTCGTGATCAGAAATATCGTCCATGTTTAATTGCCTATTGATTCGGATTTATCAATTTATGGGTGTTGAAGTCTTCAAAAGCTACTCAAAACTAAGGCCGTTCAGATATGATGGCAAATGTGCTCATTCTGAACTTTCGCAATCTAACAAATCTACATTAAAGAAGTCGCCAGGATATATTACTTTATCCACGAATTACACATAATGATCAAGAAAACGTAATATATTTAATTTAGGCTGACGATAACTTACCCAAAATCAAAACTACTGCTATTTGAATTCAGAGTAATTCAAAGTTGCTTAATATTAGATTCGGTTTCATACCTGTTAGTAAGTAGATAACCACTCTACCACTATGACTTCAACGGCATTTTCTAATAAAATCATATCCTGAAACAGATCCAGTTTTATTTGAAATCCAACTGCTCAACTAAGTTTCTGACACTGCTGCGATGTCATCGTTGTAATCAAGCATATGGTTTTGAAACAAATTGTAGTTCCTTGGCAATTGAACATTGTCTGACCGATATGCTTGTATATAAAATTACGTTCAATTCATCCAGCGTTGTGATAGTATGCCTTTCTTTATTATTATTGTTGCATTATTTCTAGCCGATAATGGACGGAAACATTCCACTGACTAGCTACGGAAAATGGATCGAAATTAACTTACCTTCGGAAAGGTAAAAAATAATTTAAGGGGCGCCAAATGGTTCCAACTGGCAGATACCTTGCTGATTGCTTGAGGCAACGAACAACTGAGTGACTTAATTATAACAAAAAAAAAACAACACAAGTGAAATCTAACTTTTAACAAAGATCATATAATGAACATAACTTATATCTTTGAGGCAATAAGAACTAAGGTGCTGTTAGGATCTAGCAGCCTTGTGTGGGATCTTGTAGCCTTATTTTAGTTGCTAAGGCTACAACTCAACATACGTATATAAACAAATTAATAAAATATCTTGAAGTTTTAACACGCATTTCAATTTAGTGCTTCTTATATAAAAGAATTACTTTAATACTACTCTACGAAGTAATTTACCCTTAATAGTACCAATATAAAATCGTAATTACTGGCATAAACAAACTCTCGATAACGCTTAATTGTGTAACAGATACAACGCAGTAATAAATATCGCAGATCTTGCGAGGAGTGACTTGCATGCAACACATGAATTGGTATGAAACCCTTACTTTTGGCACGATGCTTACTCAAAACTACACAGGAGCGATCTCTGCTAAGTAAAGCGCTCTTAAAGTATCACAAAAAAGTAGTAGTCCTAGCCTAATATTTAGATTCATGTAATTTGGAATAAATAACATTCACCCAGTGATTAAAACGTTTTACACCTTTCCAAATACAAGGCAGTTCTTTATAACCGAGGGTTATTTATTCCAGTACCTGCACATTATTATTATTATTATTATTATTTGACTTTATTAATTGTTATATATATTTCCCACACGCCACTAAAATGTGTTAATTGCTGGAATAGCAAACCAGCATGCAATGTTAACAAAAAAAGCAGGAAACTTTAACAACTTTGGATAATATGTAAAGCCTGATTTTTTTGCTTTAGCCATTCAATTATTTTAGCTAACAAAACTGTTATCTTTAACCTAAAAGAAAATCTCTCAGTAGCGGAATTTGCTTTACAATTGTTTAGCTAACCGGCTACGCTGCTTGGTATACATGAAGAAACTACTCGGAGGAGCATATTTCAGCAATGGCTCACATACCTGAAGATCTTTTGCAGGATCTACAAAAGCCAAGAATGGTTACCAGAACTCTGTTACTCAGATAAGTCAAACAACTTCAATTTCCGCGCCCACACATCACGTGGTTTTGACTTCCTAAATTCCCTTACCTAGAAACACGGACAACATATGCTTCATCTGGGGCTTGACCCCTCAATATTACCTAGCTCGTGAAAGTCCGGACAAACACAAGCTGCCCGCACACAACCCAATGCTTTGCTGTTGAAATCGGAAGTACCGCGTGATGACAAAGAATTTATCCCACTCACACACGCATCAACTGTTGCCAACCTATAGGCGGTGAATTCCCTATAATGCATTAAAATGGTCTCATTAGTCGAGCCAGATTTTTTGATAGCTTTTTGTAACAAATCCATCCTACTCTTTCAGTATGATAATACCAATACTTCTTAAGAGCTTTTTGTTTGTACACACCAGCCGTCTTGTTTTATTGCCAAAAACCAGTTATACTCATAAACAGATGAAATTAAAACTCAAATTCTCAGATAACTGTTCGTGGCGAGAGCACATACCGGAATAATGATTAAATAATGAGTTGGTGTGAAAATAATGTCAAGAAACTAAAGTGCAGTAGCGTTTCAGAATATACTATATGCAAAGGGGGTGGCACGTGTAGTGAAATTAACTAGCTCGCTCTTTCACACAGTTGGATTTTACTTCAATCCATGCAAATCTGTTTATAGCTGCGTCTACAATTTAATAATTTATAAAAGAGGTTGATTCAGTAGTAATTGCAACAGAGATAAATGGCTCTACTACAATTTGGAAAGAGCTTGTTATGTTAATCTTTTGTATATTCCAAAATTAAAAGGGCAATTTACTATAAACGTACTTTCCAAAATGATAATTGCAGTATGAAAGTTATAATTTTAAATAAAGAAGATGTCAAATAGAACAAACAACGTCAACGATTGAAAACAAAAATAGTTGTCGACTTTATTATGATATTATTTTCTAGTCAAAAGTTGACAATCGCTACATGGGAAACAAAGTAATATACAAGAAAAAACCTTAAAAAATTAAATATGCTAAATACAGCTGATTTTAACATCCGAACATCTTTATTTGCTATATTAATATAAAAAATTATATAACCGTATATGTTTTCTCAATTTTAAAACTTCAGCGGTAGTGATCTAACTCGCCTTAGCTTGCTCTGTGAGCTATTAAGTAGCTCACAGAGAAAGCTATGCGAATTTAAAAATATAGGTGGTTTTATCTTACACAGTTAACTTCGAGTTTAGTTGCAGTTATACGTCTGATTTGAATTCTCGCATTCTCTTCCTATGACTAATATGATGTTTTCTGGTTTTGTTAGGCGGTTCTGAAAATGTTATTTTGATTAACTAGCTTTAGCAGTTGAATATTTACCTATTTCAAATTAAATGTCTGTTTTGAGTTGTGCAATTTGAGGTTAGGTATGTGCTCATATGCTGTTAAGTATTTTTAGTCTATTTATTTAGGCTAGATACATGTAGCTGAATGCTTAAGGCAGTCTCTGTTGTTCCACGGATGTAACTTTACTTGAAAATGCATTCCCGTCATTACATTATTTGCCTAGCGCGCTCGCTTAGATACTTTCTTTTGCAGTCAGGTTTTCTAGGGTTATTTTGTCTCACTGTGGTGGTAAAATCGCTTATTGGTTTTCTTTTGTCTTTTAATTGAACGACTTTTAGTAGAGTTCGTGAAAACAAACCTTTGCAATTTTCGGGGACCTGGCGTCTCGCACTTTATGTGAGATTTGTAATTGAGTGGCTGCTGCCGTTATATTTTCCTAATTCTTAACGTTTGTTGGTCAAATAAAAACTGGGAAAAACACCATCTGTGAGTCTGTGTGCTAATTGCGTCTTGTTACAAAGCTTTTATTCGTATTAACGGATTTTCGTATTTTTGAAGTTTCGAATTGATGGATTTTCGAGATCTAAGTGTGGAGATTATGACTATGGTTTCTGTATTGGCACCGCAATTCAAAATGTATTAGCGTGAATAAATGTATGAGCTTCTGATGCATTTTTCTGTATAGGGCGGATTTATTGGTGTATTGATGTACTAACGATTTATATGTGTAGTTTCTACGTACCTTGAGCTTTGCTACGTTATGTTGTAAACGCTATGTGTACACATCGCGGGTTTGATATTTAATATTGTATTTCAAGAATTAATTTCTTTTTCTGAATTAATTGGAAATTTGTGCCTTTTTCTTTCTATAACAGGTTCAACTTAATACCAGAACTACTGCGTCTAATAAATGCAGGAGCTTCTTACCAGACGCACTACTGTCACAGACCAACCCAGTGCCACGGAGAAGGTCACACTCTCTGCTGGGGGCTCCAAACGGGGCCGCCCAGAGAAAGAGACTCCTCCTAGTGCACAGAAAGCCGCCAAGAGGGTCCGACCGGGGCTCTCGTACAGTCAAGCGGCCAACAAAGAACTCAGGGTTGCGATTGCTCGAGGAAACTTCCCGGAGTCGCAAATCTCTGTGACGCTTGCCGGGGAAATTCAACTTACCCTCGGCGAATACATGGACGGGATCCCAGATGAGGGGCCCCACCCAAAATACGACGATTTTAGAAGGACGGAACAAGGGATCATTATGGTCACATGTTCCGATGCCTTCTCCAAGACCTGGCTAAGAGAAACCGTCGGTCAGATCAGCACGAGAACAGGAGTCGAACTCGTTTTTTTAGAGGGCGACTCCGTCCCCAGACTGAGTAAGATGGTAGCCTGGATACCGGGAGTACCTGAGGACGGGGCTACCATCTTAAGAAGGTTAAAACGCCAGAATCCGGGGCTTCGGATCGATCTCTGGAGGATTCGGCATGCCGGACGGGTCGAGTCCAAAGGGCTCAGGCGTGTTCTTGGCGTGGACGGGCTCTCCGTGTCGGTTCTGAAGCAACTCGGCATGAAGGCATATGCAGGCATGGTAAGGGTCTCTTTCTGGGACCCTAAACATGCTAAAGAAAAGCCGCCCGTAGCAGAGCTTGAAGGCATGGAAGTGTCTGACTCTGCTGCGGAGGCAGAGGATGCGGCGGAGGCGCAGGAGTAGGAGTGGACGCTTTTCCCTTAATGAATAGTATCCATCTCTTACAAATTAACCTGCAACACAGTATAGCAGCTTCCTATGCTCTGCAGAGGAGGCTTACAAATGATAACATTAATATAGCACTTATTCAGGAACCATGGGTACGATATGGCTCTGTCCAGGGGCTATGTCTCAATAGCGGTTCTCTGTTTTATTGCACAAATGCGGTTATACAGAGAGTTTGCATATACTCTTCGGGACTAACCGACATACATATATTGCCCAATTTCTGTTCCAGGGATCTAGTGGCCGTCAAAATTGGTCTTATAGATGGCAACAGCAGGAGAAGCTTTGTTCTTAGTTCTGCCTACTTCCCTTACGATGCACAGGAACTGCCACCTACCCCAGAGTTTCAGGGACTGGTAAGCTACTGTGACACGAATAATTTACCTCTGCTGGTAGGGTATGACGCCAATGCGCACCACATCTGCTGGGGCAGCACGGACATCAACCCACGAGGTAGAGGCCTAATGAAGTATCTCTACACTACGAAGTTGGAGGTACTAAACTGTGGTACTACACCTACCTTTGTCACCGACAGAAGGCAAGAAGTCATCGACATAACAGTGGGCACCGCTACGGTCGCTCCGTTAGTCAAAGACTGGCAGGTATCGACGGAACCCTCCCTTTCGGATCACCGTCATATCACTTTCAATCTAAATCTAAAGCGACCGCCAGCGTCGAATATTTTTAGAAATCCCAGAGCAACCAATTGGGAGGGCTATAAACAGAACCTCCGAAATAGGTTAGATTTGGTTAGAATTATTCCAAAAAATTCTGACGAGCTAGAAGAGAGCGTTGATCTTGTACACCGCTCTATCATAGAGTCATACGAGACCAATTGTCTTGTGAAGTGATGCAGGGAAGGTAAAAGGACTCCATGGTGGAACCCTGAACTCCAGTCCCTCCGCAAAGTAACGCGCAGGCTCTTCAATAGAGCCAGACTCACAAACTCTCAACTGGATTGGGACAATTATAAACTGTCCCTCCGGTCATACAAAAGCTGCATACGCAGAAGTAAAAGAGAAACCTGGCGGACTTTCTGCTAAAGTATTGAAGGCCTACCAGAAGCAGTTACACTGCAAAAGGTGTTTTCCAAAACTCCAGGCTCCAGGCTGGGGATGCTGAGGCTCCCATCGGGTACCTTCACGGACATCAGGGAGGGGGCTCTCAAGCATCTCATTGATGTTCACTTCCCCGGCTCCAATCTTGTACAAGAAGCCCTACCTGAGAGACCCCCACGCATCGCGCACACCGCAATGGACTGGAGGACGGCCTCAAAGGTAGTGAGTCTAGATCGTTTGAAGTGGGCACTGTTCACCTTTGAACCATATAAGAGCGCTGGTGCTGACGGAATTTTTCCGGCTCTGCTACAGCATGGATTGGAGTGCTGTTACGGCCCCTATATCACATTTTTCGTACTAGCCTGGCCCTAGGACACATTCCTCTGCCCTGGAGGACGGTCAAAATAATTTTTCTACCTAAAACGGGACATGCAATGCATGATACCGCAAAGGACTTCAGACCAATCAGCCTGACTTCTTTCCTGCTAAAAGTGCAGGAGAGGCTGATTGAAAGGTATATTAAGGATGGAGCATTGGTGGCTTTTCCGCTGCACCCATCACAACACGCCTACCAACAAGGCAAGTCAGTTGAGACGGCACTTCATGCGATCGTTTCCAAGATAGAGAAAACCCTGCACCACAAAGAGCTTTAGCTCGCTGCATTCTTAGACATAGAAGGGGCATTTGATAAGACCTCCTTTGAATCTATCTGTGTAGCGGCCGAAAGGCACGGGATCAAACCCTCGTTGATAAGATGGATCGGTTCTATGCAGGCCCGGATTAAGGGGAGGGCCCAAGGGGCCCGGGCCCTGGGCCACCCACCAAGAGTGGGCCTCCCACCAATATAAGGGTAAATATCACAAAACAGGAAAAATACAAATTTCCATACATTCTCTCTTACTTCGCTAGCTTGATATGAAATGTAATAATCAAACTGTATATTTGAAAATAGTTAAATTATTTAAAATCCTAAAAAGTTATTGTACTGGTAAACTGGCCTGTTCTTCCAACAACATAGTAATGCACATTAAATTTAGTTACAGTGGCTGATAATTTACTAATTTACACCAGTTATAATTTAATTATTCACAATTAAATGTTTATTATGTTTTTACCTGAGAAACACAAATTGCATTATGTTAAAAGTCAGATATACTGCGTGAATTGGACTTTAGTGACATCATCAGCAATTTTGTAGCACGAAAATCAAGGAAAGTGCCTGTACTGTAATGGTTATAACGTTATTCATTCGCTGATTTGTAATATATTTATGTGTTATTTGTGTTATGTTATACTATACTTTTTAATGAAAAAAATGAAAAATTTTAACTGAATTTCTCTGCGTAAATAAATTTTGTAAATAAACTTGCGTTCGTTTCATTTCGTGTTTTTTCATTTCATATTGCAACACCTTGAAACAATGGGCCTCCCACCAAAATGGGCCCCGGGCCACCCATATCTTAAATCCGGCCCTGGTTCTAGGCTGTCAGGCCGACAGGTAATCGTTTCAGCAGACGAGCTCTCCATTAGAGCGACGGTCACTAGGGGCTGTCCTCAGGGTGGAGTCTTGTCTCCAATGTTATGGTGTCTGGTCGTGGACGGGCTACTAAGGGAGCTCTCTGCAAAAGGCATATTTGTGCTAGGTTACGCTGATGACCTTGCAATATTAACAATGAGAAAGTTTGCTGGCACAGTAAGTGGGGTCATGCAAGAAGCCCTCATTACTGTACAAAACTGGTGTGTAAGGCAAGGGCTCAGGATTAATCCTACCAAGGCAGAACTTGTCATCTTCACCAAAAGAAGGAGAATCGAGGGTCTCAGACAGCCCACACTCTTCGGTAAAGCTCTCCAGCCCTCCGAATCGGTCAGATATCTTGGAGTTATCCTGGATTCAAAGCTGAACTGGAGGACTCATGTAGAGAGACAAATTCAAAGGGCCACTGCTTCCCTGTGGAGATGTAGACGGACCTTTGGAACCAGCTGGGGTCTCAAACCCCGTGTCACCAAATGGCTATACACGGTGGATACAAGACCAATAATAACACATGCTGCTCTTGTTTGGTATCCGGCAATCAGCAAGCAACAATCAGAAACAGCCTCAACAGACTACATAGATTGGCCTGTTTAGGCATAACTGGAGCAATGCGCACTGCTCCTACGGCAGCTTTGGAGGTGCTTCTGGGGCTTCCGCCCCTCCACCTAGTGATCGAGGCGGAGGCTAGGAAATCAGCCTACAGGCTAAGCCAGGGTCAGATGTGGGCCATGAAAGGGGAACAAGTGGGACACTCAGGGATCATCCAATATTTTGGGAAGGTCCCAGAACTTCTCACAAGGAGCGACTTCATGGCTCCGCTTTACATGTTCCACAAAGCATTCCAGGTATTCATTCCTGATAGGAACGATTGGTGTCAGCAACAGCGTCTTCTCACTCCAAAGGGACTCGTTTGGCACACAGACTGCTCCAGGATGGCGGGGGGATCTGGTGCTGGCATCTACGGCTGTAGCCCGAGGGTCAAACTCACCGTTGCCCTAGAAAAATATGCCACTGTATTCCAAGCGGAGGTATTTGCCATCCTAACCTGCGCTCAGGAAAACCTTCAAAGAGGTTATTCCAATCTGCATATCTACATCTGCACAGACAGTCAGGCAGCACTAAGAGCATTGAGTTCACCCAGAATCAACTCCAGGTTGGTTCTAGAATGTTGCCAGACACTGAATAGACTCGGTACAAAAAACTGGGTGAAACTACTATGGGTACCAGGCTATAGTGAAATAGAGGGTAACGAAGAAGCTGACGCTGTAGCCAGAAGAGGTTCTCAAGAGCCGCTCATCGGCCCTGAGCCGGCTTTAGGAATTACCCGTGCCACCGCAAAGCGACAAGTTGAGCGCTGGTTAAGTAACCAATCCAGCGCCAACTGGGACTCGGTACCAAGGCTACGTCAGGCAAAACTCCTCATCGGGGAAATGTCGCCTACCAACACCTTTACTCTCCTGTCAATGAGCAGGAAAAACATTAGGATCGTGACTGGTGTACTAACAGGACACGGTCACCTACAGAAGCACTTATTCACAATTGGAATCGTAAATGATGCCACCTGCAGGAAGTGCCAGTTGGAAGAAGAAACCTCAATTCATGTTTTATGTCAATGTGTGGCTCTCCTAACACTGCGACATAAACATTTTGGAGCCGGCCTGGTGGAACCCCAGGCGATAAGGGACGTTCCTATGGGTAGGATTCTTTCTTTCGCGTAGGAAACCGGCCTCTTCGAACGAGACCCACAACAAATTAGGTGGGAGCACAATGGACCAATAGGTCTCAGTGCAGCTTACAACAAGCCCCATCAGAAGAAGAAGAAGAATAAATGTAGTTCTGAAATATTTCTCTTCAAATTCGCCAATTGTTGGAAAATCTGCGCCTTTATTTGATTTTGATCATTTTAGCATTAGCCCAACCTTGATCCGGAGTGACTCAGCTGACCAATTGGACGCTATTGATTACAAACTATTTTGGGCATTCACAGCTCGCTACCCTGTTTATGTTAAAGTGTTGCAAGATTGTAATTAGTTTTTTTTAACTTCCGCCTATTAGAGAGTTCAGCGGTCACAAAATACAACTAATCTCTATCCCCGCTAACCCGAATCCTCGGGTAATAATCTATGAAAATATATCGAACACTATTTACCAAAACGAAGTTGATCATATCACAATTGATCGAATTACAATTTTCCAGAAATAACAATACATTAAGCTCTACCAATTTTTTTTAACATAAAACAAGAAGCATTATATTAGTAATAATTACTACGTTTTAAGAAATTGTGGGATGAATAAATTCTGGGCTCAATAAATTGTGTTTCGGTAAATTCTAGAATCGATAAAATGTAATTTATGTAAAAATTTTCGATAAAATTCGGTCATTTGTGTTTCGATCAATTTTCCTTAACTAATTAATGTCATACGAACATCCAATAGATATAAGTTTGGTAACACTTCAAAAACAGCTTTCATACGCATTTGATTACCTCGACAGAAGTTTATTACAAAACTTAGCTTATTACGCATCCTTTAACTTGACATAATCAGTTAATTTTCTAGAACCGGATGTTGTGTTACTATGTTCTAGTAGCAATTTTGGGTAATTCAAACATTTGCTAATTTTTCAGTCACAATTAGTTCAACTTGGGGGGATTCTACTGTATAAGCATTAAATTTCTGAAGTTATACGGTTACTTGTCGGTTCTTCTAAATGGAAAGATCAACTGTCGTCGACTGTTACCCTGCCCTATTCTTATTTCAACAATATTTTAACAATTTTTATGTTCCAAATCCGTATTTCAACCGTGTTTTAACACTTTTACATAGTGTTGTTTTTATCACGTGCTGCTTTTGCTGCTTTATAGGTTATAAATAAAACAGATAATTGTTGGTTATAACAAAATTTATCACAAACAACATTTCATCTTTAGTTTTTCATATCCGTTCTCTCCTGTTTAAAAGCAAACTCATGCTAATGATGTTTCTTGAAATTTTTCTGTGGACTAACGTTCCAGAAATGAAAGGAATCAATCGAATAGTTTTCCGTGTCCTAAGACGTTTCGTGTTTAAGAATCATCAGGAAAACTGCTGTATCAATTCGTTGGAATGAAACTGATTTTCTAGGAAATGGAAAAGGGCACAGCGGGATACTAACTACTTATAACATTGAAGTACAAAATTATAAAAGTTGTGATAAAATCTCCTGTGGTGTCTTGCTTTTGTAGTACACCCTACCTTCCTACAGATCGTGAATCGTTGTAATAAATTCATGAACTGGGCTTTGAAATACTTGACCATTCCCCCTGTGCTCCATATTTGGCCCTATCGAATTATTTTTCTTTTTTACTGCAAGAAAGTTTTTGAATCGGAAATTTTCATCATATGAAAAGGCTATGAATGCCGTAGCGCGCTCGTTTGTTGATTGAGGAAGTATTATTTCAAGTAAATTTTTTCAGTGTCTAGCGCACTTTTATTCTTAAGCCAATCGCGTTCTATAAATAAATAACTTCGTTAAAGAGTAGTTGATTTTCTGTTGTATATTAATTATATTCGTACGTCGCTAACACCTTGACGTTAAAAATTTGGTCAGATTTGTTCCTTAAATTGACAACACTGTGACTAGAACTTCCTCCGAAACTGTACACTCAGAACATACTTAAATAGTAGTTTGTGTAACAAGACACTGAAGTTTAGCTTTTTATCACGAATGTGGATTTAGTTGCCGAGGCCGATAGGTGGCATATACCAATTCTTTTATAAAACTCCATAAGAAAAATTTCAGTGGGTTGAGATCTGGACTGCGTGGGGGCCGTGAAATAAATCTACCCCGACCGATCTATCTTTGCGGAAAGATGGTGTCGAGATAATCTCCTACACCATGACTAAAATGTGAAGGACAGTCGTTATGCATAAACCACATGGTACGGCGCACATCCAAAGTAACATCTTCGATAAGCTCTGGCAGAACTTCTTCTAGAGACCGCAAATAAGAATGGCCCTTAAGGTATGCTGGTAATTCATAAGGTCCTATTAAGGAGTTGCTCAAAATATGAGAACACAGAATTAAACTAAAACGCTGCTAAAAGCTACTCTGGCGAATCGCGTGCGGATTTTAATGAGCCCATTTGTGAGAATTGTGAAAGTTGAGAACACTATCCCTAGTAAAACAGCATTCATCAGTTACCAGTACGTTTATTGGATATTGTGCTTCCCTGTTAGTGCGATTTAACAGCCATTCGCAATCCGTCGGAATCAGTCCTTGCACCTTTTGCAGATGATAGGGTACAAACAGTTGGTGCTCAATGTGCCAATGTGCTAAACAAAGGATGGAGAAACTCTAATTTGGTAGGAAATTTGACGTGTACTTGTAGTTGGATCAGCATCAAGCATTTCTAAAAGTTCTTTCTCCACATTCACCCCATGTTGATTTGGTCCACCGCCGCCATAATCTTTCTTAATTGTTAAATTTCCAGTCTCTCTTGTGCAGCTCTTTCTTCAACAGGTCCTTACATAATAATCATATCTATATATTCTTCGGTATTACAGTTAGCCATTTAAGTCGTATTAAACACTTAGTAGTTAATGTATCTTAATTATGACGTTTAAATACATTAACACTCAAACCAGTTTCTAGAGCTACTATTAAATAGTCAGCGGTTCTCCAACAGTGAACACCAATTTTAAGCATTTTAAGGAAAAATGTATATAGCAGTAATTTTTGTTATTTACTTTTTATGATTTTTTTAATTCAGTATTGTTTAGTTAACTACTACCTCAGTTTGTAAAGAATGTTTGTTAATTTGTTCAACTTTAACTTGCTCTAACTTTTTTGGTGTTAGATTTTGGTCAGAAGTTTATTAAGAAAATAACTTTATTTCGGTCCCCTCTATCTACTCTTACAGTGTCATCTGTACGTTATGAAACACCATGAATAAAATGCATACTTGTAAGCAGTTGTTTCGTTAATAATATGTTTACAAAAGCAGCTTTTACCATCACATCACCAACAGGTTGAAGCTGAGTTGGAAATGCTGTTAAAATGGAGAACTCTGATACAAATCTGGTAAAACTGCAAGTTGGCCTTGAAGTAAGCACACGTTTGTTCGAGCATTTAGTTACGGACAAGAAAGCTAATTACGGCTTGCTTAAAATCTAAAAAATCTACACGGTTAGCTTCAGTTGGACATGGGCAGTTTCAATTTGGAACGGTAGGTGTTCAGATATAAATGTTGGTGAGGTAGACACGTATAAGGTGGTTACTACCGTCTACAAGACGCGACTAAGTTGTATACTCTAGCCTGAAAATGTTTGCGAACAAGAGATATAATGAGGCGTCGCGTCGTGAGAATTCTTGAAGCTTTCTTTTCCATGTCTACTCATCTTAGCTTCGTCTGCATTGTTGTCTTGCAATTAATCAAATACATAAAATGTAACTTAATAGATTATATTTAACACACCATATCACAAGAAAATTCTCAGAGGGCAGCCGGGGCTGGGTTATCAAAAACATAACAACACGTAAGCCACATCGGCCACAAGTATATGTACGTTAATACGCCTACTTTGCAAGCAGCCTCCCTGCTTGTGGTAGAATACTGGCCTCAAAAGTGAAGAGCTGCAGACGCTGGACGCCTGCTTCACGTCCCGCCTAAAATCACCCCCTCCGACGGTGGAAGAAGAGCGGCGTGCGTTTGAAATTCTACTCAGCAGCAAACATCTTACTTCAAACAAAAAAGAGTAGGGCCATCTATCAATACATCTTCTGAGCTATCATATACCCACATCCTATTGTGTGTGAACCCAGCCATGTCTCGATTGAGCCTAGACGGAGCAAAATTGTGCATGGCTAAATAGTTGTGGTACTGGAAAGTTATTTTACGTAAAAATCCTGACGACTCCCGTAGGTGGCTTTGTTTCATATCGTACTTGCAGCTGGCAGTATAACAAATCTGGCCCAAGCTTATCATTATCGCTGTGCCAAATCATTGCCTTCTTAATTATCGTTTGGCCTTGTAACACATTTTACGGATATGTTTATCAAGAAATAGTATACATAATTTGGAAATGCTCAGTTAATTACAGAAAGAGTAAAAAATTAAACGTAGTATTTTAGAATAAGTTTTTAATGGCAAACCAGAGTTCTATTTGTATAATGCTATAAAAAGTGCGGCATTTTAAACTATAACGATACTAAGCGTGTACTTTTATTAACAAATTTATCATATAGCCTCGCATTTCAACGTAATATCACCTAAAACAGCGGACAGTTACGTCACAGCTTAAAAAATGTAATAAAGCAATAAGCATCTGCTTATAATATAATTATAACTTTTTGTATAAAACGGGCCCAGCGCTGAATGAATTATTAATTTTAAAACATAACATTACTTTCAGCACGGCGCGATGCAAATATAGCTTGCATATCAAAACTGCGGCGAAACGGCTCGCAACGGGTAGCAAATAAATTAGATTCTTTAGAATTTCCCTGTTGCAACATTGAAATATTGCGAGCATGTAACCTGTCGATATGGCACGGCAAAGCACTCTATTTCGATGCATTTACATCGCCTATATTTCCGAGCCTCAAAGCAAATCCATTATTTGCCAGTTCGACTTCCGGAATTCGGATGTTTAGTTAAAAATTAATACCCGGACCCTGAAGGGGATGGAAACTGCGTAGAGGCTGAAACTTGAAACTCTTGCGTCGTCGGTGATCAAATCTTAGGTTTCCGAGCGATCCTTTCTTATGGAAGCAAATATACAAAGCGGCCTGAATGGTTGCTCGAGAACCTGTCGAAGCATGTGATGTATCGAATTTCGGGTTTGCATATTTGCAAAAACGTTTGATTCTTATGATGTGTAATAAATCACATCAAAAGGTCAATTCTTCTAGACGTCAAAGCTGAGCAAAATGAATGGCGTTTGCTAATGTATGGGCAGGAATCCAAAGAGTTATATATGGACGTAATTAACTCGGAGCGATGTGAGAAATATCTTGCATTTACACGAGAACACGCAATATGCAAATGTTATCAGTAATGGAGATACGAAAATAGACTGCGATCATTTTGCGGCTTATTATGGAATAGTAATGATAGCACTGAGCTTACGTGCGGATAAAACATTCAATGTTGCACGTACGTGAGCGGAAGAGGAACCCCCTTGAAATATTTATATTGCCGATTCTCTTTTATCAGAAGATCGTAATTCTTCCCTTGTCACTTTGAGATTGTAATATAACGGTTTGTATTAGAAGAAACATTCCAAGCAGTGTTGTAATCGTGGAAATTGGCTACTAAGAATGAAACACATAAACAAATGCTTGGTTTGAAGAAACCTGTTCCAAACAACTTTAGATATTCTGAACTCTGTTAAGGATCTAATTGGTAAAAATATGTTCCATTTATTTAATGTCATGGAGATAATTTTGTACTGTAGTTAGTTATTTAAACATTCCTTTAAGGCTGATATGTCTTAAAATCAACTATTAAAATCGAAAGTTTTCTTTTGTCAATAAACAAATTTATGCATCAACTAAATGCTTCTTACCGGTTCTAGGTAAATTGCTCGAAAATGAATTGCTCGAAATCAGTTGCTCGAAAGTCAATTGCTCGAATGTGACTTTGCAGGAATTGCAAGTTTCTCGAACAGCAATTTCTCGATTATCTGTTGCTCGAAAAAAATAAAGTTGTGAAATAGCCTTAACTCGAATCAGTTAATATCAAATATAAAAAACACAAATGACAAATTATAACCGTTATTAATAAAAATAGGTAGGTATAGGTATGTGATTAAGTTAAAAATTATAAAAACCAAATATTATATGTTTTTAATATGATATGTTATGTGCTATTCCACGGACATAATCATATATATTTCTGTCATGTCCATAATTATTCACTAATCTTAAAAGTCTATGTGCACTATCAGACTATCACGATATATTCTTCGACCTATGGTGTGTTGTTGACCGCTGACATATTGTTCTATCTTTAAATCGTTCAAACTCTGCTCCCTCTTTAATGCCGAAATAAATTTACAGATGTTAAGACCACATAAATTCGAGCAAAACATTTTCGAAAAATTGCGGTTCAAAGAACTTGTATTTTGAGAAAAGTTACATTCGAACAATTTGATTTTCGAGCAATTGATTTCGAACAATTGATTTCGCGCAATTGCATTCGAGGATTTTGCCTAAGACGCTTCTTACCTGCGTTTAAGCTGGCCAAACTGACTAGTGATAATATCACAGATTGCAGACAACAACAGCTATGAGATTTACATATAAGTTCTCATAATGAAACGATAGCATCCCTGTCATAAGCTGAAGAAATTGCAAGCCGTTGGAATACAGCCGAAAGCCGTTTTTTGTAATGATATACAAGTCCATCCGGTAGTCTCTGCATAACTGAAGCCAAAGGAAAAAAAATCTTAATGCGCAATAAAGGTACAAAAATTTGACAATCCTAAAAATTTTAAACAGAAACATTGTATCTCATTTGAGTAAAACAGTGGCTTAGCCCTAGTGAAAATAAGCACTCGACATAATTTCATTCAACCAAACAACACTTTCATGCAAGAACACATAGCAAGTGGTCATTAGATGTAGTAAAAAAGATGTCATGGCATTTTAAGATATGTATTCGTCGAGTTAAATAAAAGCAATAGACAAAAGAGTTTATTGAATTTAAGAGAAACTTATTTCACAGATTTATAAAACTTTACAGAATCAAATTGATAAAATTAATCTCTAAACTAAAATTCTTATGCAAAAATTGTCTCGTCTTAAATTATTTGTGCTATTCTTTATTATATTTATGATTATTTCATGCGAATTTGTATTTTGTAATGTTATTATTTTCTACAGGGGTTTAGAAAGCTGTAAATGAATTCAAGTAAAGGTAAGTTTACGAGGCCCGAACACTACCACGGTTGGATTCATCGTTCATTGTTTCCACTTTTTTAGTGTGCCTACCTGCATTTTCTCGATTAGAAAAGTGGTGGCGTCTAAAGCATTTAACGTCGTTATTTCGTTTAATCGGCCGTTGTCATGATTAATTTTCTAATGAACCCTGAGTGTAGTCGGCAACTTTTGTTACAGCCTATTGTAGCATAGTTAGGACAACGGATATGTGTAGTTTTCTCGATCTGTGTCGTTTTTATCGTAATAAACAGTTTAGTGTTTTGGATGTTAAACTCATGTCGTAAAGCGTCTTTATGTTGTAACAAACTGTCGTAAATGCCGTTTTAGCGTGTAACAACGTTTTTAAAGCATGTTCCCTTATACTAGAGAATTTTACTTTAAGCAATAAAACAATAATGAAAAAGTTCAAATCTAGCTTCTCTTTTGTACATTTATCAAATTAATATAAAATTTAAAAACCTTCAAAACACTACAATTGGTAACTTCAAAGGATCCAATCGTAAATGGTTATACCTACTCGCATTAGGAAAACTTGGAATTCTGTTCGTCCTGGTTTAATGTTTTATTGGGCAGACAAACGTGTAGAACCTTAAATAAACACACCAGAAGTAACAGCAGTAGTAGTAACGTTTTATCACTGATAGTACTGATAGTACACATGGATTGTAATTAATTGTACTATTATCTATGCCAAGCCTTATCTATTTAAATTTTTAAATAACTTCATGCAAATGCATCAATGCTATAGTAGCTATTATTCTACATATGTTAAAAACAGATAACTAGCGGGCACTATACATTTCATGATTTATTTCTAAATTATTTGTCCTAATAGAATGGTAAACTGTGTAATAGATCAAACAAGTTGTGCACTTATTTATAAACCGTTGCTAAGATACATTTTCATTACGCTCATATCATAATTACAAAAACATGAATAGTTTACTACAGTAGTCCCATTAAATAATCACCATAAACTATACGTAAAGTCCTCTTAAGAAAAGAACTCGTTATTTTCTGCGGGCAAACATTTCAAGACGTCGGCATTTTCCTACATCTTAAACAGAATCGATTTCACAAGCAACCGTCACGACTAAACTTTTAACAAGGATTCGAGCCAAATTGTAAATATAAATGCACAAATCGCTAAACGAAGAAAGCATCTGAAATTCAGCGTAAATATATGGAAAACTTCCAAATTGTTTTCGGCATAACTTTTTGTAAACAGCTTTCCGAGAGCTTCCGCGTCACTCCTCCCGTTAATTGACACTCTAGTCAACTACTGCGGATCGTGGCTAATTTTAGTTAAGTGATTTATAAATTAACACAAATTAGTGCTCGAAAAATATCAAGTTGAGAATCAACTTGGACTTCACAAATTGGAAAACATTTGTTGAATTCTAACATCATTGTCAGATATTTAAGAATCCATTAATATTGCTAGCGCTATTGAAAATAGTTTAAGTTTAAGCAGAGTATTGAGCTAAGGTATCATATCAGAAATACTAGCTGTTTAAATAGAAATATTGAATATCTGTAAATTACATTCCAATGAAGACAAGGTTGATAATTAAAACGACGGTGCTACTTCCCCACTACTGCAATGGCTTCGATATCCATTCTAAAAACCAACTTCTGGAAAAATAAGAAAACACTAGCATATAACATTTTCTCAAAATCCTCTGTATATAGCTAATTAGATAAATACTAAACAACAACAATATTATAATAAAAAGTCAAGCTACACACTTATTTCAAAAATTAAGCCAATTCTCAAAGCAGTTCTGAAAACCATCTTTCTTGAGTGTTCTTAATTGCTTTTCTTTTTTGGGAGTTTCCATTGTAAACTCTGAATTTTAATTCTCATAATCATAATGATATGCCCAAAAAAATTTACTGCTCCGCATGTGATATGGAGATCATCGATTATTTCTTGAATCTTCTTCAATCTCCTGTGTGATCAAACCATTTTACACACTCTTTCAGTGTTTTTGTCTGTACATAAAGTCGAAACGCCTTCTAATCGTTCGTCGTCGTGAATTGATTATAAAGCTTTTCGAAATTTATCCCACCGCTTGTACAGTTTTAAGAGTTACGGCATCATCTCCGTAAACAAATATCAACATTTTAAACATTTCTTTTAGACTTTTGCCAAGTTTAAAACAAAAATTGAACGTTGTTCTTTTGACACTTATCAGTTGAGC